>OX596275.1:16665364-17170364 GCA_951394225.1 Harpalus rufipes | reverse complement strand
CGACGCCAAAAAATTACATCGCATTTTAATGGCACAAAATTGACCCCTGTGGCGCACTCTCCACGCCAGCAATGAGTGCCCGTGAGGTGACGCCTGGTAAGCGCCCACACGGTACAAATATTCCATCATTACCGATATCTGTGTACGAAGCAGATTGGTACACCCAGCAATGGGTAATATGCCGTGATGAAATATTTATTTATTTATTTTATCTTTCCGTGTCTTCCCCAACATCTACTTCAACATCCTCATCTCTGCCACATTAATTTACTTTTTATTGATACTGACATCTGTCAATTTGAATTATATGAATATATTAGTAGTTTCCATGTTTAGCATAGCTGGCTGAATTATAAAATTTAATTTCTTTAAAATTCTTTAACTCTCTATCTATTGAATATGAAGTATAAAATGTAATCAAATCGTATAGAGAATAATATATTCTTTAAGTTATAATAACGTTAAATGTCGATAAATCAAATTTAACTGTTAAATCTTCAAATGAGGCTACTTCCGGTTCACCAATTATAACCAAAATCTAATCAGTTGTTCTTCTGGATGTAAACTTGAGGAATACGAAAAAAATATAATTTTTGGAATCGTGGTATTGAAGGTATGGGATCCGGAACTTTTGTCACACACACACACACACACACACACACACACACACACACACACACACACACAGAGAGAGAGACATACATACATACAGACATCATTGTAAAAATGGTAAAATCGTATTATCGGGACCCTAATACATGCTTATTCACTAAAAACTCATCATTGAATTTTTTGACCAGACCATACCTTTCTTACCTAAAAATGACGGAAGGTAATAAAAAAATCGATCAAATTCTGTTTTCCATCATTATCTGGCAACCTATGAGAATTTTTAGCCAGATAAAAGCTCATCTAAGATGGTCCCCCAAAGGCGCACAACATATCCCATGTCCCGAAATCGTATCTATTATAATTTCCGAAATCTCAATGGTGGCCTTCGAAATCCGAACACCCATAGTACTGATCAACATATGAGTAAAAAATCTGATGTGGCCAGCACGTTACCTTCCGTCAATTCAGTGTATTATGTACAAATTCCGTATATAAATTTTCTTGCAAAAGATTATATATTTCCAGTAAAATTATTTCATAAACAAACTATGTAAATTGCACTTGACACTGACACCTTCTTCTTCTATAGCTTTTCCCACTGGTTAAGTGGTCGCTTTCTTGAATTTCTTCATCCACTCATTTCTATTTTGCTTGTTGTCCTCATTCAGTTCCTTTTCTATTAAGTCCTTCGCATTTCCATCTTATTTTTGGTCTTCCTCTGTTTCTTCTACCTTCTACCATTGATTAAATAATATATATAGATTGGCAACCTTATGAGCATTTGCGTACCGCGTTGTAAAGATACGTATTATGCTGCCACCTTTAATAATTTTATTATTTGGTCGTACTAACATTCGCTCAGGCTGGCGGTAATTATATTCGGATGTATTCGTGTCAAGTCGCTTGGAGTCGGAGACACGAAATTTTTAATAAAAAATAATGAATTATTTAATCACATAATTGATTATGAACAACAAATAAATTAATTCGTTATTATTTTGAGGGACGCCAAAAATGAACTTCAAGAAATTTATGAATATTGAAAAAAATATTTTTGACTAAATATTAGCTCATCGAAATGTATATATTCCCAATTATTTTTACTCTTCTTTTAACACCCTGTATACTGAACTATATAAAAAAGTTAATTAAGCCTTTTTGTCAAATGTGCATAGGATATTAGTATATTACATATATACAGGATGACATTGAAAAAGTGCCACTCAAAATAACATTTTTATTTATAATTATTTTTTAATTCCCTATACATATTTGTAAAGTAGGCTTAGGGGCTCACAAATCATGGTATTTGGCATGATGGTAGCGCTTTCGGTTTAACTGGAAGTGACATTAACTTTCTTCAAATAGGACATCCTATTTATTTTTACATATGTATTTGGAATGCAACGATATGTTTGAAGTGTATTTTTATAGAATTAATTAATTACAAAATTATCCATAATTAACCTGCTAAGCCAAGATGTGAAAACAGTTGAGATAATAAATAATATTTAAGTTAATTTTATGAATTGGAAATTATTTTTGTAAGATTTCATATTCTGATAAAGATGACAAAGAAAGAAGAAATATATATATATATATATATATATATATATATATATATATATATATATATATATATATATATATATATATATATATATATATATATTAATGGTTTCATTCAAAATATTAATGGCATTTCAAAATTATTTGCGGACATGAAAGAAGAGAATTATTTGTTTTTATTAACAAATAGATTGCAACAAGATTGTATGGAAAACCACTTTTCAATAATTAGAAATAGAGGGGGGTACAATCCAACTCAAACTGTAAAACAATTTAGGCAAACATTGCAAAGAATTATTCATATAAGAATTTTAAAGCCAGTTGGAAGCGGAAACTGTGAAATAGATGACGACAAAATTATTGAAATAGAAATATCGGAATCCATTACAGCGCCTAATGAAATGATCGACAATGTTGAAATTGTACGACCAAAACATGTGAAAAATAGTAATGACAATGAATCTCAATTTCAATCGCCAAATATTTTATATGACTAATGTAGTGTGGTATACTTCTCTAGATATTTGATTTTTCGTATTAAACAATACAATTGCGAAAATTGTAATAAAATTTTAAGGAAAAATAACCTTCTTGATGAAAATGAAATTTATTTAGTTCTTAAAGACTATGGCAAAGTGAATTAAATATAATATTTTTGCAGGCCGAAAGAACAAACAGTGAAAATTTTAAATTTTTTTTAGTGAATTTAGAAAAGAACATTTACATTCAAACAATATAACCAGCAATTTTAAAAAAAATAGTATAGAGTGCATAAATTTGCATTATAGTGATTGGTTAAAATAAAAGTAATGGATGCTATGACAAAAATTTTATTATAAAAATATTTATTAAAATAAAAGTTTTTCAAACTTTGAAATGGAAATCTACAGATATCACAAGAAAAGCTTGTAGAACAAAAAATATATATTTTGCAGAACAAATAATAATTAAAACATTGAATATTGTAATAAATTTTTAGGTCAATAGTTCTATATTATTCTTGTTTAAATAAATATAAACTTTTTTCTAATTGGTACTTTTTCTTTTGTTATTAATTGGTGGTCAAAGAAGATATTAAAAAATTTCTTTTAATTTATAATTATTAAGTAAAACAAGAAGAAAACTTATTTGGAGAAGATTTATTGTATTAAAATAGGCACATTGTTTTATTTGCGGAATATCTTAAAAAGTTGCGCTTCTAGCAGTATTTAAAAATTAATAATTTTATGTGCTTCAAGTTATCGGGTGTAATTTTAGCAGCTCCGATTCAATTCTAATCCAACCTAATTCAATGCCGCTTGGTAAGCACCTTATTTAAAAAGAATAACTATTTATGATGTATAAAGTGACATTTTATTTTGTGAGAAGGAAGTTTGGAGTATGACACGAAGCGGATGGTGCAAACCTTCAAATACATATCCGCTGTAAATTCATATTAAATCATTTCTCTATTAAATGATAAATGAATGCATATCCCCTGTAAATTCATATTAAATCGTATCTCAATGAAATGTTAAATGAATTTTTATTAATTATGAAAGAATGTAAGCTTATTTTTAAAAATAAATTTATAATTAAATTAAATATCTCTGAAGAAATGACGAAATAAGTTTAACAAATTCTCATTATAAATTTTTTTGGCTCCGCCCGATCCCGATGCTCCGCCCGGCGATGTGTACTACCATGCTGCTATCTTGTAGCGAATTAGGCACATGTATAGTGTGCAACTACAGCGCAGATGGCTCTTACTCGTACAGAATTAAAATGTGTTACGCGGATTGACTATAGTATTGCCAATCTATATATACTATTTAATCAATGCTTCTACTACTAAGCTGTTCATTCTTTTTCCAATATATTCTTCATCTCTTCTTGTTCAAACCAATATAATCGTCTCTCTTGTATCTTTCTAGAAACTTCTATCACTCGAGCCATTTCCCTTATCCTCTCATTCCGTATTCTATTTTTCCGTGTTTTCCCCCAACATCCATCTCAACATTTTCATCTCTCTACCACATTCATTTTCTTTTCATTGATACTGACATCGGTCAATTAGAATTTTCTTAATATAGTAGCTGTTTCCATGGTTATAGCATAATTGAATTTTTTGACCAAAGACAATACTTTCCTTACCTAAAGGTGACGGAAAGTAAAAACGCTTAACTAACATAGGTGTGTTCTTCAACACTTTCCGAGAAAATCGAAAACTGACAATGATAGTGATAAAACAAAATTTTATCTACGTCAGTAAATAGAATATAAAAAAACAATATAATTTTATATAAAACATTTTTCTCAATTTACAAAGTTATTTGAGAAGTAAATATTGACCAAAGTCGCCATAATATTTAACTTAATATGATTTAAAAAAAGTACATCTAAGATGACCTCGGATCCAGTATCTCCGGTGTAAAAAAATTACCTATATAAATATAAATCTAAATGCATTTATAAGTAACCAGTACGATTAATAACCGGTTAGCCCGAATTGACAAAATTGTAGGAAACGTTTCTCTCGAACCGCTGTAAACCGGCTGAATCCTACCACTGAACCTTCCCATATTTTAGTACTTCAAAATAAAATGGCAAGGGTAACGGACATTGACCCGCATAGAATTTTAACATTTTTTGTTTCATTGGGGTCAAATATTAATGATTTTTTTTCAAAAAATATTGCGATATAATACGTATATAATACACCATTCATTTATAATTTTTTTAAAATATATTCCTGTTACGTTTTTTTGTGACGTCATTCGTATCGAGCGTTGGAGTATTCTAATCTAAAAGTTATCAACCGTAGCAAAATCGACATTTGACAAATTATTAGAAATTGCCTCCATAAATGTCTATAATCTTAGTTCTTGCACGTCTAAACACAAAAACACATGTTAACTTGAAAACATAAACGAACATAATAAACATTTTGTCTGTTCGGGTAAAGATACGCAAACGCAAAACTATTCATGCCGTGTCATCTTTTCTGTGTTCAAGATACAAACTTGAGCCCCCTTTTCATGATAATAATATAAAAAATCTGTTGTGGCCAGCACAATACCTCTCGCCACTTCCTTTTTTGGTGACATAAGTATAGGGCGCGAACAGTCATGTTACATTGTTGGCCTTATGTACATAGATGTCAAATGTAAGAATTTTTCATTAAAAATTTCAAGATTTTCTAAATTCACGTAGTTAATTTGTCACCAGGACTGTGGAATTTACTTGTCGAGGGAAATAAACCACATGGAATTGGAAAATTACTAAATTTAGAATGAGAAATTATGATATTTGACATCTATATACATAATTACTAGCTAGCATTTTGACATGGGCCCTCATATCTGCTTGTCAAGGCCAACAAAGTCACATGACTGCTCGCGCCCTATTGTATTTCACATTTCTTGTATACCTACACTCCACACTCTTCTAAGTACTTATATCTATTCCTTATATTTAGATTGTTTAATTTTAAATTCATTTTATGAAGAATTTTTTTTTGAAGGATATATGTAATATACCTATAATTTTAAATATTTAACTATTAATACAATAAGAAATAAAATGTATGTACTTCCCAGAAAAAATCTTCAGTAATGTCTCCGGATTTCTGACACTGAAATTTATCTGTCAGTTACAAACAAATTTAAATTTTCAACTATTTTCCATGGCATTCTTTCGGCTGTAAAATTTATTATAACAGATTATTTTATATATTATATTTCTTTTATCTCTAAATCTGTAGAATATATAATAAAATATTTAAATGTATCAGATAGAGAATTTAATTTTCTTTAATATTATCAAGAAAAATTTTCAAAAAATAATATTTAGAAGATTTTTTTTCAAGAATCTTCTACTTCCGGTTGTCCAATTGTTACCAAAACCTTTTCAGATCTTCCCACGAATGTCCGATTGGGAAATACGTAGTTAAAGAAATATAAAGTCTTATAGTTTTTGAGTAATCGTCCTTCCAACATCCCACACACATACACACATACACGCACACACACACACTTACATCCACATACACACACAGACATCTCCGTAAAAATGTTAAAATCGGATTGTAGGGACCTTAAAACGTGCTTATTCAATAATAAATGGATATGCGATTTTTAGCATGAATCCAATACCTCTCTTAGCGAGAGGTAAAAACCTATATGTTTTGTAATTTATTAAAACATAATTCAAAATAAGTAAATAAAATAATAATAAGTATGTATTACATTCTAATAGGAACAAAATAATATGAATACAAAAATAAATAAATACACAAAAAATTACATTTAATTTAATTAAAAGTAAATAGGTACATATAAAATAATCTTTGATTTTTTTATAAATTATAACCCTCGTGTCGACGCTCATACCATTTGTCGCCCCCTCTTTGGGGGCGCATCCCCTATATTGCGCAACTCTGCCCTATAGGGTGAGTTGAATCGCTTTAATGTGTGACGCATACGCTGACGTTATAATAGCCTATTGTGATTCGAAATTGAAGCCCAATTTTAAAAATTTAAAATAATTTACAGAAGTGATGTGAAAACATTATGACTGGTATTTACTATTAATCAGGGGTGATTAAGCTATGAATAAAATATTAAATTCTACAATTATTCGGAAAAAAAATGTATTTTATTTTTCTTTATGCTTAATAATAATAATAATTTCTTTATGAATATATAAGTATTTCAGCTTTTCGAACATGAAACATTTGTACTCACTACAACTAACAGTTTGTCGAACACTTGTGAAGACCTGCTACATCACGCAGCAAATTCTTAACTTTAAAAATTTATAACACGCTAATTACGCAAAAAATTTAAGTCAAGATTGCACTAAAATTCTTAGTTCATCCTGTTCCTCCAGAAAAAAAATCTGATGTGACCAACACAATACCTCCCGCCATTTACCTATGGGGTCTCGTTGCCGCATGCCTGATGTCTAGTCGCGAATCTGGGTAATCTGATTCGATTCCGATCAACGCCAAATAATTCGAATTTTAAATGGCATAAAATTAACCCTTGTGGTAAACGCCCGCACAATACAAATATGTCATCATCATTACCGAAATGTGTGTATAAATTAGATTAGCACATCCAGCAATAGATAATATGCCGTGATAATATATTTATTTGTTTTTTTATTTAAATACATACCTGCATTTTTACTAATGCTACAAATTATGTATTTTAAGTTCCTTTCCATAAAACTATTGTTCTATTTACAATTTTCCTTTTAAAACGGTACTATTATTAATTTGAAATGATTATTTTTTTGACAGTGACATTTATCTGTCAGTTACATACATTTGAGCTGAACTATGTAACCACGGATATGTGTATATACTAGCATAAGTTCCGAGATATAATTTTTATATTACTTTATAAATTTATCCATAAAATATATAGAAAAAGTATTAAAGCAAACCTGTAGAAAATGGAATAATCTTTAATTTTTATAATAACAAATTGCGAAAAAATTACATTTAAAGTAAACTGCCATTTCCGGTTATCCTATTACCACCAAAATCTAATGGCTTCTTTCCATATTAGAATAAGGTAGAAATACATGGTTTCTAAACTTTCTGAATGATAGTATGTGAGTTAGAGCGTAAAGAGGATCCACACACACACACACGCACATACGCATGCACACACGCACGCACGCACACTTTCATACATAGCCTACTGAAAAATGACAAATTATTAATTACTTTATTATTATACATGATAGAAAAAAAAATATTTTTTTTTAATTAAATAATTGTTTCAATATTTAATTATTAATGAATAAGATTTTTCAAATGTCTTCCGTGGCGCAATGGTTAGCGTAGCTGCCTTTGGAATGTTAAATTTTATAGATTTGGGTTCGATTCTTCAACAGAACAATTTTTTTTTATTTTTTTTGCAAAAAATATTAAATAAATAAATAAATAAATAAATATTTCATTACTGCATATTACCCATTGCTGGGTGTGCCAATCTGCTTCGTACACAGATATCGGTAATGATGAAATATTTGTACCGTGTGGGCGCTTACCAGGCGTCACCTCACGGGTACTCATTGCTGGCGTGGAGAGTGCGCCACAGGGGTCAATTTTGTGCCATTAAAATGCGATGTAATTTTTGGCGTCGGTCGGGAACGAACCCGGGTCCCCAGATTCGCGACCAGAGACTCAGGCACACGGCCACGAGACCCCATATTAAACTTTTAAAAATCTATCTTTTATTTCCTATTACAAGCATTTAGAAATAATAATACTTTTGTAATAAATATAGAGACAATAATTAACATGAATTGATTACAACAATGAAAACAGTGATATAATAAAAATGGATTTTCTTCTCTTCTTAATAAAAAAATAACAGATATAGATAAGTATAAAGTATAAAGAACATGCGCATGTATCGCATACTGTATTTATAAAAAACAAAGTTATTTTTCATTGATATGAAAGAAAATATAATGCATTTTTATTATATCACTGTTTTCATTGTTGTAATCAATTTTTGTTAATTATTTTCTCTGTATTTATTACAAAAGTATTATAATTTCTAAATGCTTGTAATAGGAAATAAAAGATAGATTTTTAAAAGTTTAGTATTTTTTTTAAAAAATGCTTTGCTGGAGAATCGATAACCAAATCAATAAAACTGAATATTCCAAAAGCAGCTATGCCAACATTTGAAAATCTTTTTATATTATATTAAAAAATATTGCAACAATTATTTATTTACACATTTTTAATTTGTGCAATAGTAATAAAGAAATTAATAATAAATAATTAACACATAAGGTAATGTACTATTATCATGTTCAATATCATGGTTTAATTTTCTGCCGGACACTTTTTATTTACAAAAAACTGTTTTCCCATGTTAAATGTCTTTGTCAAGGATTGCTTGTCCCATCCAGTATATATATATATATATATATATATATATATATATATATATATATATATATATATATATATATATATATATATATATATATATATATATATATATATATATATATATATATATATATATATATATATATATATATATATATATATATATATACATCTATCAGACATTAAAGCGTCCGTCAATTGATCTTTTACCATCATTGAAGCGTCCACCTTCAATGAAGCGTCCGTATACGGACGCTCTATTGTATCTCTGTTAAAATGGTCATTTTTCAACGTCTTATGCCATCTGTTAGTGTTTGGCAAAAATTGTCCTGGGCGCTTTATTGTAACATATTTGGATAATTTTAATCATAAACCGTATATTGCAGTTCTGCCGTTTCCCACTAGTGTCGCTAGTGTTGAACGGCGTATATCTGCGAAAATATATATTTCATACAGTTTTTCGATTAACGGGCGTCCGTACATTTGGCAACATGTTTTAAGTTATACGAATATTTGAAGGTTATATTTTCGTACCTCATGTAATTTTAACTGCATTATTTGTTGCAGAGTGAGTTAAAATTCTGTTAGTGACTTAAAAAAAAAAACTCTAGCAAATAAACAGTTACTTATAATTGTTGCTATGGAGTTAATAATGACGGTTTAAAACGTTAAAATTGAATAAAATTATTTATAAATTCTTATTATTGTTTCAACCTCTACATAGGTAAAAATTACACTTATGTGTATCTGTGTTCCGGGTTTCTACAATTTTTTGTTTGATGGGAAATACAATGGTAAAATTTTGATGATAAGTTTATCCTTACTAATTATAGATGTTTAGAATTTAAAAGTGCAAGCAATGATCCTAAATTTATTGATATAAAATAATCCTGTCACGAACTAGACGTAAATTGAAATTTCCATCTTCAAGCTGTTTCCAAAATGCCATTATAAATTAAGCAAATAACTGCATTATTTTGTATAGTTCGAGTTGGACCAATTTGTACTTTAATTCTTACATTGATTTTATTATTATTAAAAATAATAAATGAACTTTCTACAAATTAAAAAGTTTTTTATTAGTGCAAATAAATTTTTATTTTAACTTACACCCCATAATTAATATTAATATTTATTTGGGTCTGTCTGATTGTTTAATTTCTCTTGGTACTCTGTTAACAGGTTGAATACCTATGAATATTTTAATTTACCACTATTTTGTGACAGGAACGTATTGTAACAATAAAATTGTGGTCATTGGATATGCTTTTTAATTCTATGCATCTTTTATATTTACAATTTTATTCTAAAATTAATAGGGAAGAACTTATTGTCAAATAAATGGTCATTCAACAAAAAATACTGGTCGAAATTAGATAAAGTCTAGGTCGGTTTAAACTAGTAGTTTTATCCACCTTGATTTAAACCGAACACCCTTTCGAACATGTATATTTTTCATTTTTACAATTAATCATATTTGATTAAAAATCGGCAAAATAGATACTAGTTCATTTCTGATATATTTCACTATTTTTTGGAACATATTATACATTACGTGTATAACAAATAAAATATGAAATCGAAACCCTTGTCTATTTGAACGCGAAAAGTCACGAAAATATTCAATGTATAGCATTAAATTCTACATTTTCAGTTAATTCCATAGTATAACATTCAAATTTAAAAATGTTCATTAAATGTAAATGTAATTTACATCGCCTTAAGTAAACATATTTTTGTAAGAAACTTATCCAATAAATACTCTCCATATTATTACTTTTTTCTGGCTTAAGATTATTTTTTATTACTAATTATATTTATGACTGAATAAGAACCGATAATAATGGAAGAAACTTTCAGAACTCGTTTTTACAATAAAAAAGCTTTATTCGATAAAGTTCTGTAATATTTATTTTCTACATCAGTGTCGCCTTCTTCAGAATTTTTACTTATTTTTTTTATTCTGGAGAAGGCAACACACTGGTTTCAAGATGTTGATTCAATAAAAATATTACTGAACTAGTACCCAATACAAACATTGTAAAAACTTATGTTTATTTTAGGACATTGACTTTAATCAGAATAATCAGGATGATTCCGTGAAAGATCTCGATTATCAGCCAAGTCCCCCAGATGTTAGTATACAATTATAATATTACAGAACTATACCCAATTAAGACATTGTAAAAACCTATAATGTTTATTTAAAAACGTTGACTTTAGTCAGAATAATCAGAATGATTCCATGAAAGATCCCAGTTATCAACCAAGTCTGTTTGATGTTAGTGTTCGACTTACAATATTACAGAACCATACCAATAAAACCATTGTAAAAACCTATAACGTTTATTTTAGGACGTTGACTTTATTCATAATGATCAGGATGATTCCGTGAAAGATCCCGATTATCAACCAATAAGTCCCTCTGATATTAGTATTCAACGTACAATATTAACAATTTATTTTAATAAATATACAGATGTCCGTTTTTCGATACGCACTATTGGGATCTCGAGAACCGTAAGAGATACGAAGTCGGTTAAATTAGGGAAAAGTTGCCTCATAACCATCTTAGATGTGTTTTTGTTTTTCCATTAAAATGCACAGGTACCTAGATAGAAGCGAAAATGTAAATTTTGCCAATTTCGTTTTTGGCTTATAACTTTTTTGTGCGAATTTATACAAGTTTCTAATTTGCACTTTTTTATGAAGAATTCACAACCGTCTTCAAAATTTTCATAGCTCGTACAGTTTTCGAGAAATTTATACTAACTTTCAATTTTCATGCAGAGCACAAAGTTGTATTTATTACTGTTGAATAGAGATTTTTTTTCTGTTTCAAATGGTATAAAACATATGTACATTAACATGAAAATTAACTGAGAAATTAATAAATTATTGATTTTGAAGAATCTTAAGTTTGACAGGAGTTCAATTGTTACAAATTTTATGTGAAAATGCAGTAATTTTTAAATGAAGATATGCGGGACGTGTTAGAAATTTGTTGTCCGCTTACAATTTGATGTATATAGTTATTCGTTATTTTTACATATAAAATATCTTAGTTTTATTCCTTGGTAACTAATTTTAGATTAAAATCGTTTTGAAATTGGTACTCAATTTATTCTTATAAACCTTTTTGTATAAATGTATTCCTGTAAACTGTAAACCAATCTCAAATATTTTTTTAAATTGATTCAAATTTCTCATTACCGAGGAGATATGAAAAACCTTGTATAATTACAATAATGATTGCTAGTAGTTTTTTTTTCTTAATAGCTTATATGCTTTTAAAACTATTGAGAACCTAAACTATGATGATTTGAATTTGTTGAGCATAAGATTACCGACCATTTTATTAATCATGATGCTCCCGAACTGAAAATAAGAGTTTAGGACCTCAAAACAAAAAAAAATTCCTTTAATTTTCTTGTTTCTTGATCGGAGTATTTATAAATAAAAACAGAAATCGATTTTTTAAACTTAAAAATAAACAATGTCTTCATTAATTCCTGTGTAAAAAGTCTGTATCATTTAAACAAAGCTTTTGGAAGTATTTTGTTTTGAGGTTCTAAATTAATATTTTAAATTGGGCTACTTCGGAAGCACCCTGTACAATCATTTATGTTAATTTTGATAATTGGTAAACGGTAATTATTTAATCGTAAGACATTTAGCAGCACGAATAAATCAAGGTAGCCCTGATTCGAGACCAAATAATGAAGTGAAATCATAAGTACGTGAAGTATCTGTGGCAACATTGCTGGACGCTTTAATATCTATTAATTATATAGAGATGTATATAGCGGACGCTGTATAAGCGACAAAATGAAATATATTTGTATATTTCGGACGCTCTAATGATACCTATGTAGAAGGACGCTTCAATGATGATTAAATTGAAATTTATTTTATTAAAAGCTATTAGTAATAAAAATATCAATTATTATAAGTTAATTCTGGAATATACTTGTACGAACATCTATTAAAATACTTTATACAACATTTAAAATAATCGGACGCTCGACAACCGGTTTTCGGAAAGACGCTCGGATGATAGTAAGATGTAAATATATATATATATATATATATATATATATATATATATATATACACACATATTTCACACCTTTGTGATTGTAGAGTTCTACTGTCTATATTTGCTATTAAATTATCACGTTCAAAATGAAGCACGAGCAGTGAAGTGACGCAGTGTTTTCCCGAGATAATTGTAATGGTTGTATTATGTTTCCAAGTCCACGTCCTTGCTCGCTCGTCGCTCAATCCCTTGTTTATCGATGTCCTTTCCTCTGTACAATGGAAATGATACAAACATAGAATTCACATAATATGTTACATGAACTATATATTAACCACCCACATTATGACCTTCTAGTCCGTTCCTAATATAATATGATTGCTATAATTATGATGGATTTATATCATTGTGATGAGAAGATGAAATACTTTCAAGGATATGAGGTATTGATACACTCTTCCAAAATGAGTAAAAGCCGACACGATATATTACTTTTTTCTTACATTTATGTTTATACAGAGTATTCCAATTTCGAAGGGCCACCATTGGAATCTCGGAAAATTTAAGATACGACTTCGGATGGAATATGTGGTGCGCCTTTGTTTTGTTATATTAGATGTGATTTTGTCTTGCTAAAATTTCTCAAAGGTTACTAGATAATGGCGGTAAATGGAATATGGTCGATTTTTCACTTTAAAATTACTTCAAAACTATGAGTAGTCGCGAAAAATGTATTAGAAAACAAAAATTATATATATTTTTATTGTCCATTCAGTAGCATATGAAAATAATTTTCTATCGGTAAAAACACAAACATATATTTATAAATGGAACCATATAAAATGAAATATAACTCCTAGAAATTATTGGGTATTATTGATTTAAAAAAAAGAAAAAAAATAGTATTATTAAAAAACGTATATATCAATAAATTTACAATTACTTATAAGTCAATCTTTATTCATTTTATGGAATATACAATTATTTGACGTAACATCATTCTCAGTCGTGCCAACGTATGGTACGAAAATCAACTACAATAATTATGGAAGACTTTTATGTCAATGGGGATAACAAAATAGATTTTGTTTAAAGTAGGCTAACCGGAAGTGATACATTACCTGAAGTTGTTAACAGTTTTTCTTGAATAAAATGGATTTATTTTGATTTTAGAAATAAATGCTTCAAATAAAAGTTTTAGAGAATTAAATTCTGCGTCTAGCACACAGAGTATTATTAAATTAGCCCTTTGTACAAGCGAGATATGTAAATTAAAAAATTATATACTTTTTGGTTTTTGTGAAAAAGCTTGCTATGTATTAGGACAAAAAATAACAAAAAAAATAAACAAATTAATGTCATTGTCAAATTACGTCAAATACGTGCAATTTAAAATAATATGTATAGTTTAATAGGCGTACAAGGAAGTCGTGTAGTGTCACATCAGATTTTTTTTTGCTCGTCGCAGCCTAAGCTCACAGGATTTTTGCGCCTAGGCTTTGTAGGCTTCTGCGATAATACGCCACTGATAGCTGACCTGCTGACCACTGTTTATAAGAATGCGTACTTAATAAAAATCATTAATATAATATCATGCATTGATAGGGGTCATTACTAATCGATTTTCTATACTTTAATACAACTCATAAATAAATGAGGACATAAAATAACTATAAATATATAGTGTGTTCAAAAAAATTCCTAACTCGGAGTAGGCTATAAACAAGGAAACGTATATCAATTTAAAAGTATTTAATTAAATGTCAGTTTGACACGAGATATTGTCAAAAATGTTATCAAAAGAAATCAAAGCGTTTCTTCTTGAATCTTATTTTAGAAATGGAAATAAATTTAAAAAACGGCTAATGGCAATACATTGTATCCTTCTTTATTATTTTTTCTCCTTAAAAATACATTTCAAGATCCATTTAGACAATTTGACTCATAACCTACTCTGAGTTAGGTTTTTATTTGAACACACCGTATTTTATATTTGCAAGCAAATGCTGACGCTATTTGAATATTTTTTATTTAAATAAATGCAGTATTGCAGCACGTGATTTCATAAAATATGAAGGCATCACGCAGATTATAAAATGTACAGTAAGAAGTATTGAACAAAGTCAACAAGGAGTGAGTCAATAAAATATTTGCACTGCTTATACATGTCTTTAAATATGTGCACTTTTATTTACTTTTTTCTTTGAAGAATGAAGCGTCTTTGTAAAATTACACTCCACACGTTTACTTCAAATAACACATGTATCATTTGTTGACATGAAACACAAATTGTGTTTGATTCAGTAATAAAAAGAGAACATCTTAACACCAGTAATTATAAAAATAATTTGAATACAATGCGATTTTTTGCCCACAATACACGCAAAAAAGAAGACAATTCAACATCCCCACAAACTTGAAACAGGCACTATCCAACAATAAAGAACAGGAAGAAAACATTATACTATTTCTCAAAGACACAGAAATGTACAATAATATATAACATAAATATGTATACAACATACAACATAATGTAAAATACCATACCATATAATATGTCCACATTGTAAATTAGAATGTACCAGGGTTCAAATAACCATAGAAGTTGAAGAACCCTTAACTAATTAAATAAAAAAATAAAAAAATGCGATTTTTCTGACAGCGAACAGTCTGTAAAATGTCACTTTTACTGCCTATATACATAGCAACCGCTCAACAAACGCATAGCAACCGTTCAACAAACACAAAGGAACATAATTTGATGGCGATAACTTTCAAAATAGGTATTAAAAATAATCACTAAATTAATATTAAGTCTAAAGTCGGCAAAAAAACAATGGCTGATAGTACAAGCCTTGTTTTAAGGTAGTTATATCGTGAAACCATTATATCAGAATTAATTGAAATTTTAAGTATATCTCAATTGAAGTATAATATACCTGCTCTCCAAGTTTTAAAACAATTCACCACGCGGTACCTGAGATATTTTCAATTAAATTTGGCCTTTTTAACACGTGAAGAATAGGAAATGGCAAAATAAACACAACATTTTAAATTATAACCTTTATATCCACTATGACATTTAATCGAAAAACTAGTATGTTATAGTAAACTAATTAACGGATTTTATGTAAAAATTAGAAAATTATTTACCACCCAGATTTAATTTTATTGTCTCTAGAAAATTTTAATCTGAAGATATGATAAATAGGTAGAATTATACTTGACAACCATGTACAAGCGTTTCAGATGAAGTATCAGTTAAGTTAACGCCCGCTTGGTATTAGCGAATAAGAGGTGATCTTAGGCTAAAGGAATTTCAGACGTACATTCGAAAGAAATATTTTTGAAATTGGTATTTTACGTGAAAAGCATGAAAACTTTAAACAGTATAATACTACTTTTGTAATTTTAAGAAAGAAATATATTAATTTGTTTTGCAGTTTCCATTTGTAGTTTAGAATTAGTATTATATCTTGAAATATCTTATACTTTTATACCCGAATGTACCAATAAATGTCTAGATACGACGATGCCACAGTTATTCGTCAACATTGAAATACGACACTAGTGTATGTGTTAGTGCGAGTGGTACAGTTCAAAAAAAAACTTTTCTACGGAAAAATAAAGAAAATTCATATGTTACAGTTACTATTTTGATGCAATCTGTTTATATAATATAATGTTAAAAAATATAAGTTATTGCATATACTGCATTAGCTTAATTTTTATTTTGAACATAGAACAAGTTTTTGAATAGGTACACTCGAGTGACAACTACCTTAACTAAAACACTGTTTCAAAATATGTCAAATTTCATCATTTAATAAAAATAATATCAAATTTATCAAAATATGGCTATAAAGCAAAACATAGTTCGTATTCAAATAAATATTTTTTAAAAAATCGTTCTTTAAACATAAAGATGAAATTAAATATTGAAATATGAATTTGACATTTCTTAAAACAGCGTTTTAGATAAAAACAAGTCTTGTGCTACCAGCCATTGTGTTCAGCACGGCACTAAGCACAGATTTACAGCTTCAGCAGCCTTTGTTATAAATCTGGTATTTTAATGCCTAATTAAACAAATAACTATTTTCTTTGATCTAAAAGAACTTGGATATTTTTTACTCATAATATTTTTACGCGTAGACACAATGCATCATTATGACTCATTTTTGTTATTAAAATTAACACTAACACATATTTTGTTTGGCTGACTGTTACTGTGACACGTGTATTGTGATTAAAATAAAATTTAAAAAATAGCTGTTTCGTGGCTTTTTACGTCACAAAGTTTTTTATATCAAGTAATTTAATAACAATAGTGTTCAAAATTTAATAACGGATTATTTGTAAAGAATATTACTAAAATTTCGCAAATAGATTTAAAAAAAATCTTTTGTAAATATTTGAAATTAATTTTCAACCATTTGGAAAATGTAATATGCAAAGATACGATTTATTAAATATTGCACACAATTGTTAGTTTATTTATTTGTTTATTTTCATTACACTATCTCTTTACAACTTCAATATAGTCTCCCTGCTTCTCAATGAGTCCCAACGTCTGGGCTTTACCATTCCATCCAAGACATCATCTCTTTGATCTTGTAGAGACGGAAAACGATGTCCACGCATAGACTGTTTCAACTTTGAGAATAGATCGAAATCCAGTGGACTCATGTCCGGCCAGTAAGGAGCATGTATTCACGCAGTTTTTCGATTACGACATTCCCTATGTAGGAGCGAGCATTGTCATGGAGAATGAGTGGCGCAGCCTCGAGCAACTGAGGTCGGGTTTTGTGCAATTTTCAGCGCAGTTTTTGCATAAATGCCCGATGATAATCTGCTGTGACACTTGTTCCACATGGGACTCTGTGTGTCATGTCCTCGACAATGGACAACAAATAAACATCAGAATATTTTGAAATTTTGAATGAAAAAATATGACATATGACAATTGTGACATCTATGTAAATAACTACTAGCCGTCATTCTGACACGGATCCTCATATCTGCTTGCTAAGGCCAACAAAATCACATGACTGCTCGCGCCCTATACGTAACGAATTTAACATTTCTTGTATACACACAAATAATTGAAATTGTTTCTCTTCTTTCGTTCTATGAGAAATTTTATCGTACTATGCTAATATGTCCAAAATTCTTCAAATTCATTTATGGTATTAGCAGTATTTCTTAAGGATATATGTAATATTAACATACCTGTAATTTAAAAACATATTAAATTAATAATATAATAATATATATTAAATGTACTCATACCTCCCAGAAAAATCTGACACTGACATTTTGCATTTATTTGTCAATTACAAAAATTTGAATATCGCAACTGTTTTTCGGGCAACGAGATTTATTACAATAGATTATTTTATATTATTATATACTATTTCTCCAAACCTATACGAGATATAATAAAAAATTTAAATATGTCAGATTGAGAATTTAATTATCTTATCTATATTTGTAGTAACAAATTTTCAAAAATAATATTTAGAATTTTTTTTTTAGAAACTACCACTTCCGGTTGTCCAATTGTTACCAGAACCTATTCAACTCTTCCCATTACTGTTAGATTGAGGAATCCGTAGTTATATAGGTCTTTAGTCTTATAGAATTTGAGAAATCGTGTCTCCAACAACCTCACACACACACACACACATCCACACACACACACACACACACACACACACACACACACACACACACATACACACATACACACACACACACACACACACACACACACACACACACACACACAGACACACACAGACATCATTGTAAAAATGTTAAAATCGGATTCTATGGACCTTAAATCGTGCTTATTCAATAAAATCTGGATATGCGATTTTTAGCATGAATCCAATACCTCTCTTAGCGAGAGGTAAAAAAATATTTTAGATCCCTTTAAATTTAAATACATGCATTATTAAAAAATATATATAATAAAGAAAAATGTTTTTTCTTGTTTGAAGGTATGGAAGTCCTTCATCGTACACTTTTCGTTCAATAAAACAGTTACAAAGTTACATAAAACACCACTCAAACTTTCAGACTACAAAATGTCGTTTAAAGCAATTTTCCAATACTTCGCACCGGGAAAAAAACACGTCCCAGCGTCCCACCTCATTTAGAGTGACAAATACGCTCATATGAATTCATGCAATTATCGTTCTGTCCCTGAAGCGTGAAGCCCTTATACCCGAACCCCTTGGCCATAGCCACGACCCTAGCATAACAAATATCGTCTTTCAAACAAAGGTCGACAACATACGGTCTTTTGATGCCTAAAAAATGCCACGATGCGTTGCCATTGGATACTGCTGAAGAAAATGCGCCCTTCCCATTAGGGGAGGGAAGATTCACTCCCAGAAATGGAATAGGCCCGTCCAAGTTTACAGCTTTTTACAAATTTCATACGGAATATGAATTTTGAATAAAAATAAATGGTAACGAAATATAAATTGCCATATTTTTGTTTTTTATAAGCATAATAGTCATTTGAACAATAATTGCAGCACCTAAATTCAATGTAATCTAATTTAAAATGCCACTCATAATCTATTCAACAAAAAATGTTTTGCGCGAAACAATAACGAATACGATAACAGCAACTTCTTGTTGTACTAATATTTTTATTCATATTATGTGCATTCATGATAAATACTTATTTATTTCCACATTCCTTTGTTTATAAAATAGATTCATTTTTACCTTCCGCTATCCTTGGTAAAGGAGGTATAGGGATCGTGCTAAAAATCACATATCGAGATTTTGGTAAATGACCACGTTTTAAGGTTCCTACAATCCGAATTTAACATTTTCACGATGATGTCTGTGTGTATGTGTGTATGTATGTGTGTGAGTGTAGATCCTCTGGGCGCTCTAACTCAAAAACTATCATTCAGAAAATTTTGAAACCATGTATTTCTACCTCATTGTAATATTAAAAGAAGCCATTACATTTTGGTGTAAATCGGTTAAACGAAAATTGCACTTTACTTGAAGCTGAAAATAGTTTTTCTTCAAAAATTCCTTTAAATATTATTTTTTCACAATTTGTTATGATAAAAATTAAAGATTATTAAATTTACTACAGACATATATTAATACTTTTTCTATATATTTTATGGATAAATTTACATAATGATATAAAAATTAAATCCCGGAACCTATGCTTTACACACAACTCCATGGTTACACAGTTCAGCTCAAATGTATGTAACTGACAGATAAATGTCACTGTCAAAAAAATAATTATTCCAAATTAATAATAGTTTTACAATGAAAATTGTAAATAGAACAATAGTTACATGGAGATGAACTTAATACAGTTTTCAGCATTATAGTAAATAGGTAGGTACCTATGTATTTAATCCCGGTTACCGAGATTCGTGAATAGATATCTCAAGCACGCGGCCGCGAGACCCCATAGATATGTATTTAAATTAATAAAAATTAAATGGCGGGAGATATTGTGTTGGCCACATCAGATTTTTGGCTTTGCATTTCAACCATGCCAGGAATTTTATGACACATATTTCTGTATCAGGATTGGTTGAATTATAACCTTCAATTTATCGGAACATGTAAAAAAAATGATTCATTAAACTACGAACAAGTTCCATAAAACTAAAGTAACTTTACTTTTGTTAATAAAGGACCCGGAGCAATAATATATTTTTAAGGATTAATAAACCTGCCTTTGATAAACTGATACATAAAAAAATCTGTTGTGGCCAGCACAATACCTTCCGTCAATCCTGTGTATAATGTATAAATTCCATACATAATTTTTCTTGCAAAAGATTCTAAATTTCCAGTAAAATTATTTCATAAAAAAAACAATATAGTATTAAGAAGTTGGTGGCCCTCCTTTCAACAAAAATAAATTGATAGACCATCATTAAGTGGAAATGTTCAACGTATTTAAGATAAAATGATCGATTTGTCCCTCAATAAATTGATCAAGTGTAAAACTACCATTATATATTATTTTTTGACTCTAAAATTCCTTTGAATTGAAAACCTCCAATTCATGATCAATAGTCTAGTCAATAGAGGTTTTTATCCTACAAAATTTGGGATAGAAACGATTTTAATATATGTTATTTAGGTCGGAACGGGGATGAAAAATTCAAGTTTTCGGCCTTGGGGAGGATCGGCGCGAGCCGCCATCTTGGATCAAAGGTGCAAAATATGAGTTTTTTGGGTTTTTATGTTAAAAAGTAATTAACCAGAATGATAGTTTATGAAAAATAATAATAATATTAGGTATTTAATACTTAGTCTAGTAGATTTTACTATTTATAATAGTTTACATTCCTCCTGGCATACAAATAAGTGAATTATCGATGATTTTTAAATAATTTTTGTAAACGCTTCCCTACAGATTCAACCACTGCTCTGATCCAGTTAAAAATACGATACAATAACGAGGTTTAAATATTTAAATTCAACATGAATTTGTCTTTCATATCATGTAAAACACGATTTTCTCCGATGAGTGGTTTGTGAATTACTAACAACTTAAACTTATATGAAATCCATCTAAAATATTTGCAAATCGGCTTAGTTTTCACTTTTTCATCTAAAATTTCGACACGCGTAAAGATAAACAATATTACTATTTAATACCTGTCGATATTTCACATGAGAAAATGAGAACTAAGCCGATTTGTAGATGTTTAATATTATTAGAGAGATTTTAAGTTGCTAGTAATTCGCGAACCGCTCATCGGCAAAAATCGTTAATCCATGACATGATGGAGAATTTCATGCTGAATTCAAAAAAACTCATATTTTGCACTTTTGATCCAAGATGGCAGCTCGCGTCGACCCACCCCAAGGTTTAAAATTTGAATTTTTCATCCCCATCCCGACCTAAACAACATATGTTAAAATCGTAACTACTCCACCTTTTGTAAGGCAATAGTATATTGTGTTATTAGGAGTAAAAGTGATACTTTGTGTGCCTCGCGTGCATTTATCCGACTCGCTTCGCTCGTCGTTTAAACTTCCACGCTCGCCACACAAAGACACTTTTACTCCGAATGACACATTATATTTTTTCTTCAAACGTAGATATTTAAAGAAAAATATCTACTACTGACGTTACATTTTACGTAAATTACGTTTGCGATTTCAATTGCCCTGTAGCTATGGATACTTATTTGTTCACTTTTTGTTATAAACATTGAAATGAAAATTTTCACGTTTTGACGTTTAACTATAAATTGTGCAATTTTATATTCTCCTTGTGTGCAATTATGTCGGAATTTGAAGTATTATAATATACGCTCCCTGAAGTTGTTCAATTGGATGGAAATCTAACAGTGTGGCTGAAAGATATGTCCAGGAATCACTACAAAACAATATAAACTTCTCTTACCACTTTAATTCTAAGTATTCTTATTCTCATTACCGTCCCTGTAATTGTAATTTGTAAGCCTGCTATTCTTTAATAATGTTATTTCCTCAAAAGTAAACTCTGTTTATATTTCAATTCACAGGTTATATATTTAAATTTGACAGCTATTGATGGTATTTAGTAACTTTATTCTTAGGTTACCTAGCGTGTTATAGTGACATTTAGGGCGATATTACAGGTTTCTTTTATTAAAGTTACTTCTTATTCGTTGATATGTATAGTTGCAATGGATATTTATTTATTTTATTTCTACCTTGTGAATCAAGTCACACAAGATGCTACTTTTGTGACGTTTGAAGAAAAAGGTCTTTTTTGGTCTCTATTGACCGGTCTACAATTATTTTAAGTAATTTCAGAATTATTCGTCATGATACAGATACAAGATTGTGATTTATTTCAGATATCTGGATAATTCAATGCGTTAACTCGTATATTTGGCACTTAGATTATTTTAAATTTAATTACAATTCATCAGTTCTTAATTAATTTGTATATATACGAGGTTGAGTTGTTGCAAAGTTTGTGCTAAGTCAAAGAAACGGCACCACTAGTGTGTATCAAAGTAATTTTCAGCTATAATAGTATCATCTCTTGGAGGAACACACCAAGTTTCTGCCAAATCGGTCTACTACACTGTGTTTGGCGTTCAATTTATTAGAAAAATGCTAACCCGCTTCAGTTAAGCGGGTTAAATGTGCGAGATAAACACGTAAGTTTAGAGCTAAATTAAGTAACTTAAATAATGGGTTGAGTTAACTAACCTACTTGAAATTTTGCGAGATAAACGGTCAGGTTATGGATTAACCTCAACATTTTTTTAAAAACTTGAAAATAATTATTAAAAATATATATTGCCAAAACTTCAAAAAACTGTTTGTTTCGAGGTTTGCTTCAAGATCGTGAGCGTTTTGTTATTATTATTATAGTAAGTCATCCGCAACATTTTCTATCTGTCCTTGTTTAACAGCAGTGGATAAACGCCAATTATTATATAGTCACTTTAAAACATGCGATATAAACGAGGTGGAGTTAAGAGTTTATGTTTATCTCGCAGTGAACTCGCTTAAAAATCTAGTGACTTAAACTTAAAACTAACTCTTAACTCCAATTTGTTTATATCGTATGACTACAGGTCAGGTAGAAAAATTTGTGAATGACTTCGCATCAGTTTACTATTATAATAATGCAAAACGCTCACGATCTTGAAACAAACCTCGAAACAAACCGTTTTTAGAAGTCTTGCGTGTAGTATAATATATTTTTAATAATTATTTACAAGTTTTATAAAACAATGAGGTTAATCTTATAACCTTAACCGTTTATCTCGCAAAATTTCAAGTCGTTTAGTTAAGCTAACCCCTTAATTAAGTTACTTCACTTAGCGCTAAACCGACTTGTTTATCTTGCACGTTTATCCTGCTTAAGTTAACACTAGATAAACTAGTGTGAAATAAATGTATATTGAGGTTTGAGGTTAAGGAACAGTACAAATAATGGCTTGACAATGATGCAAACTGATAAAGTTAGAGCTCCAGCTTGTTCCGCATCTCCCCTATTCTCCAGATATGGCTCCTTCGGATTATTACTTATTTTCCAGTATAAAGAATGTCTGGCGAGAAGATTTTATTCAAACGGTCTATTATTCGAAAAAAAAAATCAAATTGGAAGTTGGAGTGACGTTGGACGATGTATATAAGCCTACTACGGATGTTTCAAATCACCCTCGTATAGCTACTATGGATAGTACAATATAACTCTTGAACTTGTATACTATAATCTGTTTTATAACTCCTCCAACCTATCTTGTTTCAACCCCAATCTAGCACGGTCTGTTTTCCGTGCTATCGATCGCGGGCTGGGTTAGCGTCGCGTTGCGTCGCTAGCGACGCCGATATTTGAGCGACGTCGACGCCGAGTCCTCGTGCTCGTACACCAGTCCGTGCGCTCCTAAGGGGTCGACATGACGTACACGTCGCAGTGAACGGTGAACAGTGAGTTCAATCGGTTCATATACAGGTCAGTCTCATATACACTCACACACCCTTACATAACATGATGGAATTTTATTAGGATTGGGGTTGTACGATATATTAAATAAACTGTAGGGTGTTGGTCGATGGTATGAGTACTACTGTAATCATTTTAGTAACTTTGTTTTTATGAGTAGTTTAATTTTGTTAAGAGTATCATTGATTAATTTTTTGTATTTTCGAGGTAAAATAAGTATTTAATACAGAACGTAAATGATATTTAAGTCAGTTAATACAATGTAATTAGCAATAATTTTAATAGTCCTTTTATAAAATAAAATAAATATTATGTTTTAAAATATTATCACTACCACTATTAATAAGTACACGTGTAGATTAGTTTCATTTTCAATCTGATATTGATACACTTATCTTCTTTGTAATGATATTTCTAATTATATTAGTAAGTATTATTAGCATGGAATAATAAATAAATAAGTACCACGACTATTAATTTTTTTATAATTTTTAAAAATATTCAGTTTAATGTATCTGTTTGTATGCGGCACTGAACAACATTTTAATGACAACTTGCCAGGCTATGGCTTCGATCATATTGGACACGTCGTGAAGATAGCAACCACTAACAGCTGATTCATTAACATGGGCTGAAGTTAGCTTCTTGTGATTTTCGTTTTATGTTTAGATATTCGTTTTTCATACGCTCGTAATTAGAAACTTGTTACATAATATACTAATACTACTATGCATATGAAAAATATAGTATATGTATACGTTACGTGATTTTTTTCTTATATTTAGTACCCTCGGCTTCGCCTCGTTCCATAATTTTACTCTTCGGGAAAAATCATACACTTCTCCCCCTTAGTGTATAATAAACTAATTTAATATACAGGGTGTACCATAACTTCAGGTACAAACTTTAAAAGCTAATAGTACTGACCAAAATGAGTAAAAAAAGCTTAATCAACATGGGTCCAATCTTCAATAGTTTCCGAGATATATAAGGCAGAAAAAATGAGTTTTTGCGGGGTTTACCTCTGCTCTCTCGAAAACTATAAGAGTTACAACAGCATTTTGTTTACCTTTGAGAAGTCATCCAAGATGTACTTTTGTTTTTCAAAAAAATAAATAATTGTAAAAAGTAGAATGTGGCGACCTTGGCCAATATTTAATTTTCAAATAACTTCGTTAATATTAGAAATTGCGAAAATTGTTTCATACACAATAAAATTTTATTATTTTTTTATAGTCTATTTACTGGCATAGACCAAATTTTGTTAGATCATTATCTTTGTCAGTTTTTCTTCGATTCTAATGCAAAATTGCCTTTTTCTCGGAAACAGTTGAAGGTCACAAGTTTTTTTTACTCATTTTCGTCAGTATTGCCCTTAAAGTTTGTACCTGAAGTTGTGGTACACCTGTATAAATCATATTTTTTGTAAGTCCTTGATATTTGGTTATATCTATTTACAGTTTCAAACTTTCAAATTCCAGTTACTAATTACTTTAATATTAATGATTTATTTATAAGCTAAGCTACATATTTCTCTGCGTTCCTGTCACTGGCGATTCGATTAGTATTAGTATTAAATACCTACATTATCTATAATTAATATAAATAAGAAATTTCTAATGTGCATAAATTTTGTAATTTGAAATTTTTTTAAAGGAACTTCGGTATTTATACGTACATAATTTTTTTATATTTTGCGTTTATAATGAAGTCATTACGAAACTCAATTGCGTTTCGAAAGAGCCTTCATTTTTTGTTTTAGAAGGTTGGTACTAGGTGACATTTACTTATGTTCATAAAACAGAATTGACATGAACTTTCAAATAGTTGAATAAATGTTAACTACAATTTTACACATACAAATTTCCCTAATTCAACTCGGTTTAATACAGAATTTTTAAAAATATTTTAGTATATAAAAGACGCAAAATATAAAAAAATAGTATAAAGGACTCATTTTATAAAACTTTTTTCGCACTTATCATTTAGAAAACTTGTAAGGACTCGGTTTCTAAATTTTGACGAGTGGAAAAAGAACATGTTTTATAAAACTCGTTCTTTAATATATTATTATGGTACAAGTGAGTAAAAACGTATTTTATCCACACTCGATACCGAAATGTATTTTCTCTCGAATGGCATATAACATTTTTTCCACACCTTAACTAAAATTCAATATATCTTTTGTGAATGATATTTAACATTTATATTTCATTTTTATACTTATGCATCTACGTATATTATAAATTTGGAATTATATAATCGATAAAATTATTAGTACATTTAATTATTAAAATATATCGTTATCATAAAAACAAATTAGATAAAAATGTGAGATACATATTTAATATGCAAAAATTATAATCTACACGCTGAGTATTTTTTTTTAACTTTTTCCCTTGTCTCGTCATGATTATTTATTATAATTGCTTGATAAAAGATAAAACTCAAGTATTTTATTTATGTATGTATATTCTAAGTACATGTATATATTACTCATTCTACAAATAATTTCGTCTAATTATAATTCTCAGTAAATTGTGGACAATTCGTTAATGAGTGTAATTTGAGTACAATATGTTGCAGAGATTTGCTCTATCGTTGGTCGCATGTATTGGATTTTGCGCTTGGTCTAATTACATAGAGTGAGATGTAGCGTAAACATATCCATGCACGTGAAAATGTAATCCATTGTTCAATGTCCATTATTTTATACATAAACTTTAACTTTGCCATAGATGCATAGATTATCCATTGAGTGTACTTATCTAAACAATTCCATTCATGATCTGTCATCCAATGAAATTGGTGTATTTTGCTGTTCAGAATCAATTACAGTCATACTAAAGAAGAAATTTTATCAAGCTACAGTATTGCCGCGGCAATATTTTGATATTTAGGTTGTGTCAGCAACAATGACTCATAAACCAATTTTTTATGAAACTTTGTAGAAAGATATGACTATTAATGAAAACCTGATATGAAAATTCCTTATATTAAGCACGATGTGATTTTTTAAAGTTTTGCGATTAGTTTGTGACGTCACCAGCGTCAAACCAGTGGCATTGAAACAATTTTTCATGAGAGATTTTTTTTTTAATTGTTTAGCTTTACTAGCTATTTATTAATCAGTAGGTAAGTATTTTACGATTTTTATAAAAATTTGTTATATTTCGAGTATGGTATATCCTAGTCACTCCTAAAAAAGAATAATTACATGTAATTTTTGTTTAGAAGTTAAAAGCGAAAATGAAAAATTGCTAAAGTAACATTTTTGTTTATATTTAATGACGTACGATTTTATCTGGAAAACCAAACACATCATTAAAATACTACTACTGATGTAGCAACTTTTATCTTATTTAATCAACTTGTATATATGTCTAACAACAATTCTCGAAAATTAAATGTTGAGCACGTTATCCTGGTTCCCTAGAATTACAGGAAATTTAATTTATAAAACAATACATATCTGTATGAAATATATAGTAATGACAATGACAAGAGGCATATTAACATAGTGATATAAATATTGTATATTATATAGGGTGTTGACCGCAACACCAACACATAGGACTTTAACATGTAAAATCATACTTTCGTAATTTCCTACTTCCTTAATTATTTCAGGTAAAAAAGTTTCAAATAAATGTTGTAGAGCGTAAAATTCTACAGCAAAATAAATTTTGCATACTCTATAATGACAGAAATTAGATATGAAAATGTCGAAAATCACCCAAAAATCGCGATAGCAATAGAATTGAAACTAAAAATGAATAATTGTTAGCGATTTATCTGTTAAGCTAGGTTAATTTATTTATTATTATTTTTTGTAATTATTGTTAAAATTAAAAAATATTTATTTAAATTAATAGATAATTGTTCACTTAAACAGATATTATAAATAATACTTAATAAAACGTTAAACATTTCTTAATTTATCAGTTTCAATTTAATGGCTATCACTATTTTTGGTGCGATTTTGCTTTATAATTCTGATGCAGAATTATAAGCTCTACAAGTTTTATTTGAAGCATTTTTACCTGAAATAATTAGGGAAACAGGAAATTACGAAAATATGATTTCACATGTTAAAGTACTATGTTCCGGTGTCGCGGTCAACAACTTGTATAGTAGATAAACTAAATAGAGATCAGGACCGTATTTAAAATTTTAAGATATTAAAAACACACCTGAGAAAATAGACAAACTGTTACCATGTATTCTGGGGTTCATTCTAAGTAAAAAAAATCTGATGTGGCCAGCACAATACTTTCCGTCAATCCTGTGTATTATGTATAAATTCCATACATAAATTTTCTTGCAAAGGATTCTAAATTTTCAGTAAAATTATTTCATAAACAAACTATGCAAATTGCACTTGACACTGATATCTTCTTCTTTAGCTTTTCACTATTTTTTATTTTCGTATTCCACTCATTTCTGTTTTGCGTGTCGTTCTCATTCAGTTCCTTTTCTCTCAAGTCTTCCGCAGTACAGTCCTTCCATCTTATCTTTGGTCTTCCTCTGTTTCTTCAACCTTCTATTACTAAGCTATTCATTCTTCTTCCGATATATTCTTCATCTCTCCTCATGGCATATTCAAAACCAATGTAATTGTCTCTCTTATCTTTCTACAATCTTCTAACAATAGTTATTTCCTTTATTCTTTCATTCATTACCGTATATCTCCTTTTTTCCCCAACATCTATCTCAACATCCTCGTCTCTGCCACATTCATTTTCTTTTTTATTGATTAGCAGTTTCCATGGTTAGCATAGTTGGGTAATTTATGAGATTTAGTATTTTTTTAATTCTTTAACTCTATATCTATTGAATATAAAGTATAAAATGCAATCAAATCGTATAGAGAATAATATATTCCTAAGTTATAATAACGTTAAATGTCAATAAATGATATCTAACTGTTAAAATCTTCAAATGAGGGTACTTCCGGTTGTCCAATTATATTCAATATAATCACTTGTTCTTCTGAATGTAAACTTGAGGAATATGAAAAAATTATAATTTTTGGAATCGTGGTATTGAAGTTATGCGATCACACACACACACGCACACACACACACACACACACACACACACACACACACACACACACAGAGAGAGAGAGGCATACATACAGACATCATCGTGAAAATGGTAAAATCGTATTTTATGGACCCTAAAACATGCTTATTCACTAAAAACTCATCATTGAATTTTTTGACCAAAGACAATACCTTCCTTACCTAAAGGTGACGGAAGGTAAAAAAGTTCAGATAAAATCTTTAATAATTAAAAAGTCTATTCTAATCCACTCCAGACCAGAATGCGAGTAAGTAGCTATTGTTCACCTATTGTTTTATTTGGAGTATCGATAACCACGATATACTACACATGCTTCTAGATGGACTTCGTTCAACTGTATTTAACAGAATATCAGCTTGTTGATGATAATCCCGCTCCCTTTCTATATGAGGACGTGGACAATATCCTGTTTCTCTCAAACATTGAAATATTCTTAAAAATGTTGTTCTTATGATGTATAACTACGTGCTAGATATAGTTCTTAAACGATTAGGTATTTTGACAGTTCGTACTACGGATACGTCAAATATAACAATAGGTGAACAATATCTACTTAACTAGCATTCTTATTAGTATAGACTTTTGATTATTAAAGATTTTACGTGTTTCTGTAGATATCTCTAAAAGGGAAAAGAATTGAACCTTAGTTTATATGAACTTTTTTACTTAGAATGACAATGACCCCTAGAATACATGATGAAAATTTGTCGGTTTCCGCAGAGAACATCCTGCATAAATAAAAATGATTCATTATCATCCAGCTCTTCAACTGTGTTGAAAGTGTTGCAGATCTCTATCCAATGACTAATAGATAGATGACGTAGATGATTACGCGAACACAAATACAAGGCCATCTGATAAGTTAAACAAAGATTGCACCACACAGGAATTTCGGGAACAATTAATCGGAAGAATGACTCATATTCTCATATCGGGTTTTTCTAGTTTCAAATTACACCATTAAGGAAAAAAAATGGTAACAAATTTATAGGAAGGTATGTAGCAAAATAAAACCTCCAACAGCTGATTTTTAAAAACAAACTGACCCGTATTACATATGTACTATTATAAGAATACCACTATTATGAAGCGTGCTTTTACATTATATTCTTATGAGGTTAAACGACACTTTTAACAAAAGCATTCTATTAAAGTGGGTTTGTAATAAGGGCCACTGTTTTAATTATTTTTCTATATTTTATCACTTTTTCGCATTAGTGCGAAAAAGTAACAGATAAACAGTGCGTGCAATAATGTGAAAAAAATGTCATTTTGGATGTAATAATAAATTGACATTATTAAATGGAATAGGAGAGTACCACAATTTTTGAAAATTTAATTTAATTGAAAATTAATGTACATGAAAAAATCAGACGTATCTTTTATGTTTTCTATTAAGAATCACTTACTGCGAAAAAAAAGGTGAAATAAATGGGCTATAGGGAAGTAGGTATACGACCCTAGAATATGCGTGTGGATACTGTGTACTCGTATGTAGCATGACAAGCGTTAATGATTAAACAGAGATCATGTTTATATGGCTTAGTAAGAGACAAAATATAATGAGGTGTTGCAAAAAAGTGTAACATATCTTTTTTATTCTTAAATTCGAATAAGTACCGTCTTCTATAGTATTAGTAAATATGATTTTCTGTTCAAATTTCTGTATATATTAAACACAGTAGCAATTTAAAGGATACTATGTTTTAATTGGCGCCAAATTACACTGCCTGTGACGTCCAAGAAATACTAGCCAACGACATAAGTGAAAAGATAAAAAATATTTAATATTTCTTTTTTAATTATAAAAATATATATATGCTTACAGCAAAATGATCTTCACAGAATGAAACTTTGATTTCGTAAATGGTTTTAGGTTTACTTGCATTCTTCTTTTTTTGTTTCGAGGCACTACTAAAACTATTTTTACTATTATTACTTCTATTTGCGCACACTGGCACAAATTGTTTGACTCTTTATAAAATATAAAAATCATTAATATGGATAAAATTAGTAGCTAGTATATAACTGATAGCTGTCACTCGTTTAGATTCTGTCGGCGGCAAATATAAGCCACTCCCTCATTGGTGAGTAGTTATCTGACGTCATGCGGAAACAAACAAGGCGGAAATTTAAATATTGTATTTTCATTCTCATGAATAAAGAGTAATATGAAAGAATATAAAAAACGGATATTTTTTTATATTCTTTCGATTAAGCAAAGAAAAAATATTCATCTATCATTTGTCATTCAAAGTTACAGTTTACTGTGTTCTACATTTTATTTTACTGTGAATCATTAAACGTACATTCCATGACTTTTTAATACGACATTTTTGTTTTACCAGTATGTCATTTTCACTTATAAACTCTAAAAAGAGGCACATGTGTAGTGTAGTCCTAGGTTCAATTTTGAGAAATAACAAGAGTCGGAATCGTCATAATCGGATTTTTAACCTACCTTTTTAAAGTTGTAATTATGTACTATTATTATTATTGTCAATTTTTACGGGTTACCGTTGCTGAGTTTGTTAAGTGACTGGTCGTGGTTCGAATTCAACTGCCATCAAACTTAAAAGTTTTTTACAATTTTCATATGGCACAAAAAGACACTTACATGATGCACTCTCCATGGCATATTCGAGAGCTCACAAGGTGACGCATGATAATGGCCCTCAAATGCACAAATATATGACCCGTATTACGAGTGCATTTTATAATAAAAGCGTTTTTATGGAGCGCGCATTTACATTATATTCTTATGAGGAGTGTGCTTCGGAAAAGCGCGCTCGTAATACGGGGCATTGTCTTTATCAAATGTTGAATATAAAAGTAGATTAGCACACCCAGAAATGGGTAAAACTCCGTTATGCGTACTTTTATTTCAATAGAAACGTAAAACCGATGTCACACTATCATTCATACGAATGATTGTGAATGAGAAAGAAGTGATGCGTTTCATTTTATTTAGTTAATTTATGATACAAATAATAACAAACATAAATTATCGTCAATTTTTATTAATATTATGGACATTTTGTCATTCTAATTCTATTGTTTTAATTTAAAATGAATTACTACTTAGCTTTACCAATAAAACAAGAAAAACTGAAAAACATTCAAACGAATTTAAGTTGCAAGAATGCTATGTTTTATTAAATAAAATGTTCCGAAGAATTACAGTAGAAATTCACAGTAAAACAATGGTTGGTACCACAAACCTCGTTTTGAAAACGTTATTATGAAAATGCCAAATTTCAATATTTAATTTCACCCTTATGTTTAAAGAACTATTTTTTAAAATATTTATTTGTTCTGCTTTAAAATAATATTTTGAAAAAAATGGTTCTTTAAACATAAGGGTGATATTAAATAGTGAAATTTGGCATTTCCGAAACTGTGTTTTCAAACAAGACTTGTGGTACCAGTTATTATTTTTAGTGTACATTATAACTGGAATTCTTTTAGACATTTTTTTATTTTATTTTATTTTAACTTAAATTCGTATATTTTTTCAGTTTTTCTTGAATTGTTAGTAAAACTAAGTATTATTTCATTTTACATTAAAACAATAAAATATTTTAGAAAACATATCTTGCTATGTGTCATTAAAATGACAAAATATCTGTAATATTAATAAAAAATTGCGATAATTTAAATTAGTTATTATTTATATCAGAAATTAATTAAATAAAATGAAACTAAAGCTGGTGGGCCAACTGAGGTGGACGAGTATAGTGTGTTCAAAAAAATCCTAACTCGGAGTAGGCTATGAACAAGGAAACATATGTCAATTTGAAAGTATTTAATTAAATGGCAATTTGACACGAGATATTGTCAAATGTTTTCAAAAGAAATCAAAGCATTTTTTCTTGAATCTTATTTTGGAAATAAATTAAAAAACGGCGAATGGCAATATACTGTATGTCTCCTTAAAATTACATTTCAAGATCAATTTTGACAATTTGACTTTTGAATTATCAGACATACGTTTCTCTGTTCATAACCTCTCCGAATTAGGTTTTTTTTAACACTGTGCAATCAAGTGAAGCTGTTTATACTACAGTGCTCTCAAATATGAAATTAGCCGTGACTGGTTGTGAATTTCAAGAAAATAGAGGCCCACAAGCATTTCATCGTTCACGGAGATCATTTCTTGTTTCTCATTCACCATCATTCATATGAATAATAGTGTGACATCGGATAGGGTTGCTAGACGTTTATTCATCCAAGTACTAACTTCACTGATCACATAGTACGGCAAATATCGTGCAATTTCTCTAAATTTTGAATTTTATTCTATTTTGTATTTCTTTCTAGCATTAGATCCCACAATGACGCCATCCTACTCACCATCATCATCATCTAGCGTGCTTTGTAAACAGTTGTGTGATGAGTGGACAGTGGAGTCACAGTAGTGCGAGGCTAGTACCTAGTATCAGTGTCAGTGGCGTTCGTCGCGACGTGCGAGGGGGGCAGTGACTCTATAATTACCCACGCGGTTCGTGGACTCCTCATACGCACTCAGCTTAGAGCAGAGCGACAGTCAGTCAGAGTAAGTCAACGGAATAGAGAGACAAGATAGACAGTGTTAGTGAGTGGTGCACCGTTGTATGGGTAAGTCAAATATTTTTATATTCTTTACTGTAGAGTTATTAAGAATAGTCGGTAGTACAAGGATTTTTTGAATTAAGAAATATTCAAAGTTTTCATTAATTGTTATGAGGTATGGCCCTATGACAACTATTTTACTGTAGTGATTTTAGTACAAATATAGGTAATTATTGTAGAATATGAATAGTACTTAGAAGGATAAATATTTTTTGAAATTTTTGAATTAAAAAAATATTATATCCTGCTAAAGCAAATATTTAGTATGCACCGTAGAGATGATAAGAGATAAGACATAAAATAGAAGAAAATATGGATAATACTTAAAATATAAACAATTTTTGTAAGCTTTCATTCATGATCTGTAGCAATTATTATATACAGAGTGAGTTTGGGAAGACGTCCCCCCCCCATTTATCTTTTTTATTATAAGTAATATACTATTTTCTGGCAGATGTAGATATTTTTGTATAAAGTCAGGTTTACAAGATACGACCGTCAACTTTCAATTTTTAAATAGCAACGTATAATTATTTCACTGAAATATAAACCGCTATTTTTTTGGTCTTTTCAACGATGTATTTGTATTTATTAATGTATTTAAAAAAAATCGATATAAATAAGATTATTGAGTTATATGGAAAATAATTTTTATTCAAATATTATAGGTGGCTATGTGAAAATAAACAAAATGTAACAATGTTAATAACAACAAAGTATACATTTGTTTGTTACTTATTTATTATTCCTTACCTAATATTTACTTATTTATTTTCACAGCCACCTAGAATATTTGTATAAAAAATATTTCTCATATATCTCTAATTTTGTCAAATACATTAATAAAAATTAATACATCGTTGAAAAGAGAAAAAAATGACAGTTTATATTTTAGTGAAATAATTATAGGTTGCTATTTAAAAAATAAAAGTTGATAGTTGTATTTTGTATACCTGATTTTATTAAAAATATCTACATCTGCCATCAAATAGTATATTTAAAATAATAAAACTTTTATATGAGCCATTTTTTTCTATTGCTTATAACAAAAAGGAGGGGGGGCATACTTTGTATTATCAATTTGTCATATTTACATATTTGCTATAAAATGTAGTCGTTTAATTGTAAAGCCAAAGATGGACATAATTTTATGAACCAAAGGTCGTGTCGTGTAGATAAATAAGTAGACGTAGTTACTAAAATATTTAGACTCATACGTCGAAGGTTCGCAAGTGATTACATTTTTCTAAAATATTTAAGTTATCATAGAAAATCCAGGCATTTCTAAATTTTGAATATTTTGGGATATACAGGTATTTCCAGATAATCAGATAATGACGGAAATATAAGTATTACTAGGAAAATATTTGATAAATTATGGTGTACAAATTTTGGAAAGCGAATAACCATTGGACAAATTATTTTTTTAAAAAATCGATATTTTAATTTTATAATACTTTTTATTTATTTTATGTTTATTATTGTAAAATTCATATAGGTACACATCAGTACACATTTTTTTAACTTTGAAGATATATTAAGTTTTTTTTACTATTTAGTGATCTGTAGGTGTAACCATCAAACTGACGTTTAAAAAGTTAGGTTGTCATTCTGGTTAATTTTGTCTTTTGTTAAATTTTTGACTATATATAACCTATGTCCAATGAGTGCATGTACCACATAATTTGGGAAAGAATACTTTTTTTGATAGCATTTAACTTGTAATGTAATTTAATATAGTAGTAATTATAGTAGTTCATATGAAATGTATTATAAATAGGGTGGTACAATAAAGGCTTAATAATAATAATAAATTGAGACCAAATTTGGAATTAATTTAAATGTCATAATTTGATATGTTTTAATATGAAAGTATCTATGTATCAAAGCAATATTGTTATTACTTTTCCTGATTCTAAAATTGGCACAAATTTACTTCACATTATGCAATGCTATGTTTATTTTGCATGTCGCTATGACACAAAAAAGTTAAAAATAGATCAGTTCGTTCTTCTTATATAGATTAATATCAATTATTTGTTAACACAGTTAAACTACATCATCAATTGTAATAAAACAACAGATACAAATTATCAGATCTGTGATGTATAAGGAATACAAAAATATAACAACATGATGATATATTTATTTCAGGACAACACATAATCATATATTCAATATTGCCTACGAATATTGCAGACTGATTTGTTTTATCCATGTACGCATTTCAGGTCAAACAAAAGTATTTTATACGAATAAACCATAAACCAATAAAAGTCAATAGGCCTAGTTTACTTTCGAGACCTACTTAGATATTAATTCAATATTGCAATACCTAGTTATTTACCAAACAATATTTTTTTGTAATTAAAACCAGATTAAATATTCTGTTCAAATAATTAGATTTGTGAAGTAAATAGGTTATGCTATATTCCCTCGTCTACTTTTCTAACTGGCTTAAAAAGGAAATAAACGAGGAGGAAATGAACATCCGGTACAAAAAAACCTGAAGTAAGACAACAAAGAGTTCAGCTGTCAGCTGTTACCTAGATACGAACATAATTTGAAAAGCTATCAAGATATTCATTCATTATATAATTATACTTTTCCTTTTAATACATACATACAAATACTATAATTACTTGCAATTATTATGATAGCTCGTTATCTGTATTTAGTGCGTCAAAAAAATTGTCCTATACGTATTTTCCTATTGTGTAACCAACACATTTTCGTTAAGCTGATAACAAAATTATCAAAATGTGACGTGTAGAATGATTATTATTATGTTAAACATTTCAAAAATATAATACAGAATTCTTTTTTTTTACTTTAATTGATAAGAGTTACCTACTGTTTCATATTTGTTTTACGCCAAAATTATTTTTTTACGTGATGTTATCTGAATTTCGTTTTTTTTTATTAATATTTTATTTGATTGATATAATACTCTTTATAAGGGCGGCCTGATGTAGAATATAAATTTTATCAAAAAAATTAATTTGATTGATTTTTCTGTGCATTTTTTTAAAGAAATAAATAATGTAAATAATATAATAATTTATACATGCACTCACCGAGACAGAAAATGATCCATATAAATTAAATTTGCGTTCCATTTAAAATGTGTAAAAGTTGAGTTATAAGTTATAGTCTTTAAAATTTACCTTAAAAAAATATTTTCATACGCCACTGTATAGACAATGTACCTATTACATATAACATTTTTATTTCAAACATATTTTTCGCTAACTGATAGTTTAGTATTTTTGTGATTTTTAGCGGCCTATGTATTTTTCTAGAAAAACAAAAGCATTAATAAATTATAAAATGGTTCCCTAATATGGCAACTTTTGTCCCATAACACCAAAGTTGTCTGACAGTTTAAATGAAGCAGAATTGTTACCCTATTATCATAAAATATGTATATTATATTGTGCCAAAAGAAATATATAATGCCAACTTTATTTTATGTGCTTCTATTACAATAGAAGCACATAAAATTTGTAATTCTGATTTCCGCTAAAAATTATGTTTCACATATTTCTATGAAAACCACGTCTATCCGGTATCCTACGTCTGAATATATCTGAGAAACGTGCACACGAGTCACTTGTTTGACACAAATAGACTTTGATATCACGTGTCTATATATCCTTGGATAAATCTTTTTTACGAGAACAGCTGTTTAGAGACTACAGGAAGTCGCATATCACATTGTATACGATATACGACGTATACAGTTATTTCGAAATGTAAACCATTACTTTAAACACAAATTTGGGTAAATAATAACAGGAAACCGGAGAGTTCTAAAATAAAATCATTTTAAAACATGGATTTATTTTTAAACATAACGAGGAAGATCAGTGATCTTAAAAATTACTCATTTTAAAAATTAGATATTTTTTTTTTTACGTATTGTGTTATTGTTAGACGTGATTATTTAATAAATATATTATCGCAGCTTATTACCCATTTCTGGGTATGTTAATTTTTTTTTATACCCAGATTTCGATGACAAAGGCCCGTATTACGAACCCATTTTTATAGAGCGCTTTTGTTAAAAGTGAGGTTTAACCTTATAAAAATAAATGTAATGGAAAAGCGTCATTTTTAATAGTGCGCTCATAATACAGACCAATATATTTATACAGTTGAGCAGGAGTCAGGCGCTATACTACTGATTTTTAAAGCTATTTTGGAGAGAGCACCACAGGTATTACTTTTGTGCAATTTAAAAATTGTAATTTCTTTTAAGTTTGACGTCGGTTGGATTCGAACCCGGGACGTAAAAACCACAACCAGTTAACATACTCAGCCACGTGACTCCTTTTATTATTATCAAGGCTGATTCAATTTTCTCCATTCCAAAAAAGTCCACTTAAAAAACATATAAAAAACCGTCTGTTTTTCAGAAAAAAATAACTAAAAAATCTATAAAAACTTAATTAATACAAAGTAATCACAATTTATTAAATATGAGCTAATGCTAAACTGAATAAACACTGAGGTTTTGAGTGCCAAATTGTGTAAATATTTAAGCCAATATATTAATATTAGAAAAAAAAAACTTACAATATAATAAATTAATAAAAATTGTTATGAAAAATTTGTTTAATTTATAATGCTTATATTAATATTAACTTAATAATTATTAACTATATCGTGTATTAATGCAAATGAACACACGTGTTAGTTCCGTTGAATCTTACTGAATTGGAAAATCTAATTTTATTTCATGACAAAAACATTTAGGTTGGTTTGACATAGATTTTTACAATTATTCAGCAATGGTATGTGGTAGCTGGGGTTATCCAATAAAATCGTTTATTAATAATTAAAAAAACATGCATTAATAGGGCTCATTTGAATGATTTTCTATTGACGATTCAAAATAACTTTTACCGTCGTTATATAGCCCTGTTGTGACGCCACAATTGGGATGTAAAAACTGTCAATCTGTCACTGATACTATAGCCGTGTTCCTTTGGGCTGTGATTTGCAATCTAAATCATCAAAATGATAATGATTAAAAAGAAGAATGTTTTTTCGTTTCCTATTCGTTATCCCCACTTTCTCATTTTGTGATCAGTAGACAACCTTTCCCTTTCTGAATCATCCTTTTTGAGTGATCATACGGATTCATTTCAGTGCAAATTTAAAAATGGCTAACGACAATAGATTTTCGACGGTAGAAATTTATCAATGTGGCGTTTGTTGTATCAAAGAAAATATTATTTTCCTACAAAATCATGTAATGACCCACCATTCTGTTGAAAACAAAGAAAATATGTTACATAAAAGATTTGTTTTTAGTAAACATACTTCATATATTACCAAAAACATTTTTTTTATTTACTTCTGATGAAGTAGATCAATAGAACTCAAAAAACCCAATAAAATTCAAAAAAGTTCAATAAAATCCACTGTGTTCGGTTTTGTTTTTTAATTTGAAAGAATGTACCTACACTCTGGTATGAACGTAAAAAATATAAAAAATTCAAAAATATTTGTTATTCATATTTTTTGCTAACTTTTTTAAATTTGTTTTTGTTTATTATTTTTTGACAGTAACCATATGCCTATAATAACACACATGTGAACACAGCACGTGTTTAATTCAACCTTGTATTAGCTATTTCCTTTACAAAATTGCACTTTCTAATTTTGTCATTATATCATTATCTTGTATTATTCTTATCCTTTGTTCAATTATTAATCTAGATAGCTTTGTTTCTGTTCCAAACAAAAGAACAGTCTATACTCGAGTCTATAGGTTTGGTAGCCTATTCTTGGCAACTTCTCAGGTAGTATTTTTTGTTATCAGAAGAATGTATTTCACTGCAGTCTGCGGTCAACTTGGATGCAGTTTTTGATTACTTTTTGTTTCATTTCTAACGCCAACTACGTATTTAATTTTATTGCGAAAATATTAGCCTCAAGGATAGAAATCGTTGACGTCATGTGATTAACAAAAGTTTTTATAGCGTTGGAAGGAAATGTACATAAATACAATAGAAATGAAAATTTTGTTTGAAATTGTAAATGGATATGAACGTAAACAAAAATGTAATTCAAAATACTAAAAACACAATTTTATTTTTTAAATTTATTTGCAAAATTATTCAAAATATACAATGTTAAACTCAATTTTTTTTAATATAGAAGTTAAATTTCTATTTGTTCATAAATAAATGATATCGATTACCGATAAATAATACGTTCATTATTTGAGTATTGGTTTTTCTATTAGTAATTAATTTTTTACTCAGTCTGCTTATTTCAATGTTAATTTAATAAATAATTTTCTATTATCCGGAATAGAATAAAATCGAAGAAATTTATGTAACGGTTCATATTAATGAAATCAATGGTGCCATGAAATAATAAACAGCAACCATAGTAAAACACAAAAGAATAAATATTAATAAAACAAATTTTAAGTACAGAGTAATCAAAAATGATTGAAACGTGCCGCTCCATACGATTTTGACAGCATTATTATTTCCATGGGCGTACCTTTCGAATCTTGCTACCTGTCGTAAGAATAATTCTAAGAACCGTCTTCTTTACGTTCACCCGAACGAAAATATGCTTCTAGAAAAAAAATGTCACGCTCTTCATTAAAAGCTATAATGAAAACAAGATTTTTCACGAAGGTATGCAAAACAAATATCAAATGAATCAACATATGGTAATATTAATCAAATGTTATGCATCTGTCGTATGTGTTATATAGTTATGATGAATTATGGAAAATTGAAATATAAGGCGTTTTCGTAAAGTCAGTCGGATTTATCCGACGGATCTGTTCGATAACGTCAGAGATATATCAGATCCTTCAGATTCATCCAATGACGTAATATAACTTACAGATGTATTACGTCATTGGATTTATCTGATTATTGAAGCTTTTACGAGCACGTCAGATCTACATATGATTTTGACGTTTAAATCTGAGGTTATAGGAGAACTTGTTAAAATGAATAAGAAAATAGAGCTGATTTGATTAATATTAATATTTAAATTTATTCGATTTTTCCTTTTTCGGATAATAGAATGCATTAGGTTATCATTGAATGCAGATTTTTTTCCTTTACAAAAAACCGTTAACTGTTGTGCTGAAAAATAATTAGGGGAGACAATATTTGAACATTTCAAAATTAACATTGAAATCGCTATATTGCGCCTTTCGAAGCATCATCCTGTATATGTCACTGCTCACAATATTTTTGTGCAAAGGCCACCATACAGCCGTGTTCCTTCGGGCTGTGATTCGCAATCTAAATTATCAAAGTGATCATGATTAAGAAGAAGTCTTTTTTTGTTTCCTATTCGTTATCCCCACTTTCTCATTTTGTGATCACTAGACAAGCTTCCCCTTTCCCTTCTGAATCATCCTTTTTGTGTGATCACACAGATTCATTTCAGAACAAATTTAAAAATAGCTTCGAGCGCAGAAATTTATCAATGTGGGGTTTGTTGCATCAAAGGAAATATGGTTTTCACACAAAAGCATGTAACGACCCACCATACTTTTGAAAACAGAAAATATGTTACATAAAAGATTTGTTTTAAGTAAACATACGTCATATGATACCAAAATTATTTTTTTACTTCTATATGATCCAGGTTTAATGTAAAGAATGTAACACTTGACAGTAGATTATTTATAAAATAAAATAAATTAGTTTGCATTGGTCTGCATATGATATTTGACGCTAGATGGTGTTTATATTCAAGTTGTTTTCTTGATATAAATTTTAAATCATGATTCAAAAGGATCATGATTAAACTAATCAGGATTCACAAAATCACAGCTCGAAGGCTTATATTTTACACTTTTTAGAGAAATTTAAAAACATGAAACTTGTATTAAAGGATATTTTAAATTATTTAAATGGCCTGCAAATTCAAGAAATTTTTTATGAAAGGAAGGAAATAATATTCGTCATATTTTAGTTCAAAATTTAGCCACTAGTTGTTTTCTTGATATAATTTTTAAATCATGATTTAAAAGGATTACGGTTAAACTAATCAGGTTCCACAATATCACAATCACAGCCTGAAGGAACACGGCTATAAGTATCATGACACCGGATTCACTTTTATCGACTTGAAAATTGGATATAATTTGTAGCTTCATTCCGATTAGATACGAACCTTGACCGTTAGAACCAAAACTGGTCACATAATGCACTCAATATTAGTCATACGAGTATTTATTTTGAAATGTCAAAATTCACAAATTTATCCAGCCTAAAAAGTGTAACTTCCTCTTGCTGTTGAATAGAATTTCTTTTGAGTACATACCTCAGTCAAAGCCAAAATTACACGCTTGTTGAATAATATACCTAACATTAATCATAAAAACAGTTATTAAAAAAATACAATAACTAATAAGATGTGCATTATTCAAACAATTATATCATTTATTACTGCGATCACTAATAAAAGTGGTTATTCGTATGACGTCAATCCCACCCTAAATTTTACCACTTTCCCCTAACTGTGATTCATCTCTGACGCACGATTCCTGTGGCGCATTCATCTGTTTTCTTTGTTACATTCCGGTCATTGCTACGGCAACAGAATCAAACATAATAAACTCCAGAGCAGAGCTCAGGAGATGAAAACATGTTTATTAACAATCACATATTCTGTCCTTCTCTTTGACCTAGGATGAAAAGTATTGAATTTTTGCCATCCAAGGAATGTGAAATAAGTGGACGTGTTATATTTTTATATGTGCAATCATATATAAGACGTACCGTTGATTGAGAGGTACAGTAAAATTTTTGAAAGATGTTCGATCAAGGTCATCTGTATCATTCACGAATTAACAAATTGGCATACATTTATCTCTGTCATTGGCAGAGACTAGAAACGCGTGCGAAAAGGATGGATATAACACGCTTGTCTTTCAAAAATTCATATTGTTTCGACTACGTTATGACATTCCATTTTAAAATTATGCTCGTTGTTGACAATACTTTCGCTGTAACATAAGTTTATTTATTTACTTTGATTCATAGCGTACGAATAACGTTATTTTCTGTCAGTGTCACTCACATTGACATTGTGTTAGGTGTCAGTATCTTATTTTTCACATTTGGTTTTACATTTTCTAATAAACTTACCAGTAGACTTATTTTTGAATGCTTTTACAGTAACATTTTTATAATAATAAAATAACATTAGTATCTTATGTACCCTCACAAAACTAAGTAAACGACACTACTGAATTTGATAGAATGAGCGGAGCTAAAATCTTAATTAATACAATTCGTAGATGACCTTGATCTGACATCTTTAAAAAAATTACAGTACGTACGAATGTATTTTTCAATCAACGGACGTACATTATTTGATAATTTGTGCAATAAAATATCAAATGGTAATATTTAATACTTTGCGACTAGCATCCTACAATACCATTATGTAAATGAAATTACGAAATAATTTTTATTTTCAATGTAGTCCTTCACTATTTTTTATGAATCTTCATCCAAATTGTAAACGAACTGTAGTTCCAGAAAGTCTTAATTGTTATTCATTACGCTCATTTTGTTCTCATGTTCTCAAACATTGGAGTTCGCTAAGAATTGCAGACACATATATTGATCTATTTCAAATACTTATAAAAATATGTTCAAAATTACTTTCGTGACCAGTAATTAGAAATATGGATGGATAATAAGCAATTTAATAAAAACTACGTGCATATACTAAGTTTTGATTACCACTGGCAGGCTATGTCATTCAACATATCTTTCATTTCCATGCAAACGCTCGAGGTTTCTATCATAAATTCAAACAATTATTAGTTTTTCATTATTTTCTGCGTTCTTTTACTTAAAAATGAATTTCAGAGTTCAAAAAGGTGATAGCATACGATTTGAAGTAGTAATAATTTGGAATAGAGTAGATGTGTAACGTAGCTGTTAAGGGCATTAAAAACAGAAATATTTTAAAACGTTTTTAATCTAGTTTTAATATACATTCTAATTTGTTACTACGAACTGTGCTATGAACTATGGTGGAGGACCCTATAATGTAATGTCGTCCTTTAATATGTGTGCTTGGTAGTGAGTAAACGAGTAAAGGAAGAACTAAAGTTGTTTACTAGTCTCAAGACTTTCATCTAACGACGTGTACGCAGCGTGAAATTTTAAATAATTTGGGTCAGTTTTATAAAGAAATTTAATCTTCACTTAAAATTTACTTAGGCAAATTTAATGAAAAAAAAAAAATGCAACGCGTTTTTTTAACAGCAATGTAAATATCATAAGAGCAGAGAAAAATTAAAATTACTTGACAACTAAACTTTAAGTGAAGATAAAATTTCTTTATAAAACCGGCTCAAATGGCCACTTGCACAACTTATAGTTAAATTGTTAACCATTGGTTGAAACGCAATGTCAAATGAGTAGTTAAATATTACTATCAAAATTTCGATATGCACGTTTTTGTTAAGTTGTAGTTAACACCACAAAACATTAACTATAAGCTGTGCAACTGGCTATAAGTATATTCTTTTCGCCACTTTACAATTTTGACGTCGTACCGTGTTGAATGAATTAAAAGTTTTAAATTTTAATAAAATTTTGGTATAAAATCATTTAAATTAGTCATATTTTGATAAAATGAGATTTTTTTTTTCGGACCGTACTCCATTTTATTTATATTATTTTATCTGTATTTTTACTTTTAATATTGTGAAATGTTAAAAGTTAAATATTTTCCATAATAAAATTTTTGCTACCAAAAAAATCTATCTTGTTTGTCGCCTACATGTAGATAACAGTGTTAACAGCAATGTAAATTGCTTTGCTGGTAATATGATCGTAGGCGTTGATGGTTTTATAGATGAAAGTATTTTCATCTCTTTTACGTCACGTCGTTACCCAATAACATTTGTGATAGTATTATCTGATCTACATAAGTGGTAGGCGCTATACGACAAATTTCATTAGATAAAAATAGATAGTGATTTATTTCTCAGTAAATTACTTTTTTATACATTGAAAATTACTTAAACATTTGTTGAGATTAAAAATGATTATATAGTTGACTTGAAAATTTGTTCAAAAAGTTATTTTTCGTAATGTATGTTATTATTTCGAAATCCTTGTACTACTTTATAAACCTGTAGTTTTTATAAGTCTGCTTCGTTTAAACTTTTATACTATGTTGGGTGACAGTTAATATACAGTTCTATGTTTGCTAAGGGAGTTATTTAAACTTGTATGACACAATTTGTAGTTTTTCCAATAGTATACCTGCAGGTTTTATGTCAATAGAATGTTTTTATATTTTACTGTAGTGGCGTATTAACATACATCGTTTGACGCTAGAAGCCCTTGAATTTTTACGTCCCCGCGGATGTCTTCGCGGACCAAAAATATTTGTACATTCTGGGCTCGTAGTATTTTTGCGCCTCCTGCAAAATTTTACTCCAGAAGCTCGGGTTTCTCACGCTTCTGCGATACTACGCCACTGGTTTACATGGTCATTAAAAAAATGTGGATAATGGCTATTTTCTTTATTATTAATTTTAGACTATAGTTTCAATTACAAAATTGGAGACCAACTTCAATTTTTGTGTAAAAAAAATTCTGAATTTTACTTCCGGTTACGCCAGAAGCATTTTCATCAAAAAATAATCTAGTTATTAATTTTTCAGAATTATGAAACTTTAATGCATTATCAGTTTATTATGACATTTGTATCTTCTTTGCCGTAGTTTTAGAAAATATTTTGATGTTTACCTAATGTATCATTAATTTTTCATTATTTTTTACTGCAAAAGAAAAGAAAACAATATATGTATTTTAATATAATTTGAGTCTTAAACAGTTCGAATTCAAAATCATTTCACATCAAAACGTAATATTTAAGTTATAATATAGGTATAAAATAATAAAAAAAAGAATATAGCCATTTGTCCATCACGTAAATTAATAAATAATCCGGCTAAATAATAAAATTCATGAGTTCAATTCCCCCATACACACAATATTATTAATCAAAATTTCCTATTGTATCCGAGTGATTTGAAGTCCACTATAAGAGCTGCAGGTACCTGGCAAAGGCTGGAGTATGAAAATGCAAATTGTTAATTAAACAGTTTAAATTTCTGTTCCATTATCCATAAAATAGCTGCGTTCAATTTACAAGAGCGGACTAGATGTATATTATGTTTGATGTGTTGATTAATGTTTTGTTTTGTTGTGATTGTAGAGCGTGAAAAACCTGTATTATCATCAGTGTTGATCGAGAGTGGCGTGAATGGCGTCGCGTTGTGCGATGGTGTCAGCATCAGCTGTATGGAAGCGGCGGAGCACAGCGAGAGCAGCTCGGGCGCCACCCCCACGGTGGGCCGCTGGGGCTGCGAATGGCCGAGTTGACTCGCCGACAGCACGCCATCCGGGACTACCGATCTGATAGGGGGAGGAACGGGGCGATGTCCCCGAACTGGATCCGCCAACGTCAACCAGCAGCAACATGAGGGGCCCTGGCCGCTGGCCCACCCGCTGCCGCTGCCGGCGTGGGGCCCCCAGCCCTGCGCGCCCTACTACACCGCCACCGTCTGGCAGTATGAGGCGCTCGCTACCACCATTGAGCTGAACGTGCAGCAGCTGCTTGAGCAGCATAATTACAACACCGTCGGCAACTTCCTCCAGCTCTATGCCAGCTTCAGGGACGCTGGGGCTCAACATCTCGACGATTTCTTCCATGGCTATTACCCTACCATCACCAGACGGCATTACACCTGCGTCGGATTGGCCATGGAGCTCTGGAGGAGGCTTAGCAAACTCGAGAACCGCTTTCCAGGTAACGAGACTTAAATATTTTTATCTTTACACTTAAAATTCAAATTGAATCTGTTCAAAAACTTCTAAACTTGATTAATGTTACCGTCATTTTCATATTGCCGCCAACTTTTAAATGTTAAGTCGCTGTCTCATTTCGTTCCCGTTATTTTTTTTTTTAGAAATTTTGTTCTATGCACTGAACCAGTGGAAATTATTATTTTATCTGTAGAATCGAATGGTGATATCGCCAAGTTTGTTTATCGATTTGATTCAATTTTGGGATATTATTAGAGTACAATTTTGTATACAAATATGTCGGAATCAATAAAATGTATACACCTGTTTTCAAAATTTGGAATCAACACGTTGAGAAGTATATATCTAAAAATATAAATGTTGAAGTTTTGAAAACATTCTCCTTTTACTCGAAATAGAGTTTATATACGTAATTATGGCTTATACACTCCAAAAATGTTTTTTTTTGTTTTCCAATAAAAATACGGCAGTTATCATATATTATACACATATTGAACACTTCTCTTTTTATGTATGTGTTATATTTTTTTTTCTATTTCTAAATCGTCTGTTTTAGGTCTGACAGATAGCCTATACCTCGTGTCATGCGAAGAATGGATCGAATCTCTGCCAGAGTACGTGGACTTGGGCGACCACTTAGACATGGTGGCGGATACTCTAGAGAAAGAGCACGTGATGCTGGCCCTCAAGATCAACGTGGCCGGCAGAGCTGGGGTGCTCCTCTGCGACCCCGGCTATCACGTTGCAAGAGTTATTACTGTCATGAAGGATCAAGCTTATCCACACACAGGTACGGATAAAATACTATAATAGGAAAAGCAGAATTTGATGAATGAATGATATATTTATTTCTTTGGGCATTCTTTTGGATAGGTTTTAACAGAAATACTGCCTCCACACCAGTCTGTCCTGCCCCTCTCTCTTCATTCCCTCGTAATTCTCACCCTCCTTGATATTTGTCAACAATCCAAATTTTCTTCCTCTTTAACCTTGTATTTTCCCTTCATTTATAATTTTATGAATACAATCTCGCTTTACAATATGTCAAATCTAGTTAGCTTTACGCTTTCTTATTTCTCTCAAAATTTCTTTTTTTTCCAATTCTTTACTCTCTTATCTCCACCTAATTTCCATCCGTTGCCACAATCATATCTCAAAACTTTCCAAATACTTTTTCCCCTTATTTCTCAGCACAATACCCCGTTTCAGGGTTTATTCTAACGTGCATCTGGACACACAATGTGCACTGGGAAAATAAAAAATGCAATGGAAAATTGAAATTTGTGCAAGATAAATAAATATATTACCATTACTCGTATTTTCAGTGAGAATAAGAATGTACATGACAAAGTAGGAAACAGTTATTTAAAAAAGAAATTATGAATTTACTTTTGAAATTTAATAAATTCAAATACAGAGTGAGAATGATTGAGTGACGTGATGTCTTCAAAAAGTTCTGATCAAAATTATCCTTCACGGAAAATTATGCTAAGAGATGACGTTGTTCACTAGGAAAACGCCATCTCTTAGTACACATTTAAAAGATGTATTTGTATTTAAATTTGTTTGGCAAATAAAACAATTTGTGCAGTGGGAAAAAAATCTTAGAAAAAACCCTGCCCCTTTAAAACATTTTGCAACTTTCTTTTGAAGTGATATAATTTATATTAATGCGCTTTAACAGACAGTTTAACAAGAGATGAAAATACCGAGCGTACGCTTCCTAAATATTTGAAGAAATTTATTTGTTCTAATCCTCTCTTTATTTGGCCATATGTGTACGGGTCTCTCTTCCTTTGCTATCCTCATTACTTGAGTTTTTATACATACTTATTTTCATTTTTCATACAAATTCCACAATATTTTACATATATTAATAAATTCTATCTTTCTAGGCTGGTTTATACAATCCGAAGAATCCTCCATTTTGAAAGAATACAATTACAGCTTCAGTAAACTGAACAGCAAGTACGTAGAATGGACAGAACGTGAAACTCGCAATGGGATCCAAAAACTGCAGACTTCATTAGTTTACGTCTCACGCCCGTACCTTACGGCTGTGGACGTTACTGAACGAAGAAATTTAGTGTACGATTTTAGAAGTTTACTGTCCCGAGATACCAAGGGACATCTTATAGCTGGGTTTTACTTCAAAGTTAAAGAAGACAGAGAAAAACAAGAAGTCACGCTGTTCTACCAAATTAAGGGAGAAAGGAAGAGGGTTAAGATGGGATTCGAGATGTTCTTAACACCGGGAGAGGTCAGTATTACACAATAATAAAGTTCTTAAATGATATATTAGCTTTATATCGTCTTAAATTTTCTTCTACGTAGATATAACGGTTTTTTCAGTGCAATATTCAGAAATATAATAATAGGGTGCTATAGCATAGTCAAATTTTAACTTTCTAAGATAAAAATGCGAAAATATACGTAAATTAATGAGCATTAAGACCTATTTATATCAATGCAACGCAAAACGCGACGCAAACACACAAAGCAGTGATTGATTACACGCTAAAATAAAACGGCATCACGCAGAAAGTTGGCCATTTCTTGCATATTGTTCATTGCGTTACCTACTGCATTGCGGTGGTATAAATGGCCCGTGTTATAAGCATGTGTTTTAACTCCTTACGTTACCTATTGCGTTTGCGTTACGTCTTGAGTTGCGTTATTATAAATAGGCTTTAAGTGAAAAAAAATGTTTAAATATTACTCCTAGTTCGCAAACTATAAGCGATTGAAGTCGTTTAATAATTACAGTCTAGCAATTATCTCGTGGCGCGTGACATCAGAATGCGCAGTAGCATCGCGAAGATTTGTAGTGAGGACCTCACTTTCATTAGCGTTTACTTCGACAAAGTATAATCTGAGGTAAAAAATTTGCCGAAAAATATGGCGTTTAAAACGATGTTAGGTGGCCGTGCTCTTACAAGTTAAAGTCGCGAAATAATTGAAAATATTTTAGACTATGACTCGCGAAAGTGAAAATGGCCAAGTAATTATTCCTTTGACGAAAATTAGGGAACGAAAATAGGCAAAGAAAGTTCGGAAATAAAACAAGATAATCGCTGCATAAGTGCAACAAATTTTATATTTACAACTTGTCTCTAAAATGAATAAATAAATAACTACAGAAAAATAGAAATAATGAACATTGTGTTCTCTACATAACACACATTGACTGGTACCACAAGCCTGGTTTTAACTAAAACGCTGTTTTAAGAAATGTCTAATTCAAATTTCAATATTTAATTTCACCCTTACGTTTAAAGAGCAATTTTTTTAAAAATATTTGTTTGAATATAAACTGTTCTGTTTTAAAATCATATTTTGATGAATTTAATATTATTTATTATTAATATTAAATAATGAAATCTGACATTTCTTAGAACATCGTTTTAGTTAAAACAATAAGGCTTGTGGTACCAGCCATTATGTTTTTCAAATGTAGACTAGTACAACAATTAATCAACTATAATATCTGTATTTTTTATTCCAGTTGACGGAGTCACACCAAACACTTCTTCAACTATGTAACCAGCAGCTGAACCTTCCTGAGAACGGTCTGCTAACAACACTTCGCGACTTGGCAGTGCTTATGTCAGACAGCAGCTACGTGCGTCAGCTTCTAGCCATCAACGACAGCATCAACAACATGACGGAAATCAACTAGCACTTCACCAACGAGAATACCGTTCCTTTTGTTGCCTTCCACTTTTGTTTTATGGTTTTTGTGGGTTTGGGAATCATTTTCAGGGATTGGTTTATTGGGTAGAAGATAGTAAGGGTTGATAAGTAATATTAGTTTGGAGGTACATAGTTTGGGTTGGGACATGAAATACCATATTTAATGCATTTTGCTTATTGCTATTTATATATTCAATTCACTTGCTTTTAGTATGTAAACATGTAATCCTTTAATTAGAATGCTTTATATTTTATTGATTTTAATATAACCAATGAATTATATTGTATCATTTATTATTATGCTTCAATAAATATATTATTCAGAAAAAATGAGTTTTCTTTAATATTGTCGCTTCTACATAAATTAGCATTTGCAACATGGCCCCTGAAATGGCGATTTCAATGTTACTTGACATGTTGTGTTTGAGGTTAGAAATTATAATTAAAATTTGACATAAGACAAACGGTGCTTTACTATTACATGCACTTTAGTAGCACTGAACTGATTCGTAACTCCCCCTAGACAAAATAAAATGAACAAGAAGATATGCTTGCTGTATTCTGTCAACTGATGATTTTTTCTATTTCGGTGTCTTTATGAGTCTATAAACGCATTGAAAACACGTCGATAAGAAGAGCTATAAAACCCACTGTTTTTGGCGCTTTTCGTTTTCCAGAGGTGGTATGACTGCTTTCAAAACTGACAGATTTTTTCCCTTCGAAAACAATTGTTTTTTTAAGAATTACGAATAATGCGTCTTCTGATACGATTTTGATTAAATGGTGAGCCTCTCGGAGGCCATCGTAAATATGCTTTTGTTTTGACAAAAAAATTCATAGATAAAGACGAAAAACTGATTTTGATTGAAATATTTATTTTCGAAATCAAATTAATAATTAGTAATCTAGAAATATATTTAAAATAAAAATGTTAGATATCTTTATTGTAAATCCAGTGGCGTAAGATTTTTTTCTATTGGTAAACTTATATTTTTACCTTTCGCCACCCCTATTAGAGCTACTTTTTATTAAATTATGTATCGTTAACGACTAACATTTTCTATGAAATACTTTAATAAATTGTTTGTTTTTGTATTTCTTCAGTTTTCAGTATTTTTCTATTAAAATATTCTTGCTAAAATTTCCATTCTGGTTGTATGTTTCAGGATTGACAAAATGACAACTTATACAGAATACCCATTTTTCGACCCTCATCATTGGATTTAGATCATCTTAAGAATTACAAAGTCGGTTAAATTATGGCAAAGTTGGCCATTAGCAAACTATTTGAAAACGTTTTTGATTTACCCGAGAAATTGATAAGGCGCTAAATAAATACAAAAATTTAACTTTTGCTGATTTTTAGTTTTATAAATAAGTTCTAATTATGAAATAGCGTGAAATTTTGGTTTGCATTTTTTTAGGGCTCTTTCAAATAGCGATATTCAACTATTTTATCAATGTTGTGTTTTAAGTTATGTCAATGTTGTAAATTTTATTGTAAAACAAAGTGAAAAATTAACACCATTTAATTTTTTTTTTTTTTGCTTTCCAACAATGTGACCTTATCTATGTTCATTTATTTCGCAAAAATGCAATAGTTATTAAATTTATACGGTAAAAACAATGATTGTAGTAATAAAACAAATGATTTCATCAGAGTTTGGTAACATTAATTTGTAATCTATAATTATGCTTTCACTTGTTTCATCGCTATGAAATAATGGTTACTTAAAAATATTTCAGTAAAAATTGTTAATATATTTTACGTTTTAATTATAATGAGATATGGAATAAATGTAATAAATTTTGTGAATAAGTATAAAAAAATAATTATGTTCATGTCTGTTTGTGTGTATGTGTAATATAGTTTTAAACTATAAAATCTATCAACTATTAAAAAAATACAGGTTATTTATATATTTTCAAAATAAACTACTATTGTTGTCTTGAACAAATCAAATTTATTTTTACATTTTGTGATCGACATTTAACAAAATTATCATTACGTATAACTTACTTTATACAGAATTCCAAAACTTTTAAATTCTATACCTTTAAACTACAAAAACATATTTACATTGGAGAAGACAAATACATTATTACTTATTCTCAAAATTTATTCTAAAAAACTATAACTAGAGCGGTTGATAAATAACACTGAATGATGTATGTTAACAAAATTGAACCATTTTTAAAAATATTTTAAACTTAGGATCAAAATTTGTTCTGAAAGGAACATTGTCTATTATAATTAAACTAAAGAAATCACCAATTATTTGTAAGTTTAGTTTGAAAAGTTATTTGTACGAACCTTGTAGCGTTTCTGACTTAAACCTCGATTATCTACTTATAAAAATATAGATAAATTTCAATAAAAAACTAACAAAATCCTGAATTTTCAATTTGGTGTAAAAAAGAAAAATATATTAAAATATATGTATCATACTAATCACAAAATAATAAACATCTATATTATAAAAATCTTAAATGTGATTCCAATATATTTCGTTACATAGATATTTGTTCAATATTCAATCAAAACAGATCAAAAATTATGATGTATGTATTAGAATTTAGCTATGAATAATAAAAAAGAGGTAAAATATATATTTTTTAATTATAATTTGGTTTAATAAATTCGTTTAAGGAAATACTTTAAAATAAATTAAATTAGAAATAAGAAAATTGATAAACAACTAAATTTACATGGAACTCTTTGTAGTATTCAGAATCCACTTATAATATGATAGGTTTGTTCGTTTTATTCATTTGCGTCAACAGTTTACCACAGCGTCAAAAAAGTATTTTCGTATCAATGGTAGTACAAATAATCAAAAGATGATAGTTCGTTTCGCTCCTTATTGTTTGCTATTGTTACTGCTAATCTGACATCTGACACATTGTCAAAAAATTGCAGCAGATGAAGTAAGTAGCAGTACAGTCATCAACCTGAAAAAACCTTATAAAATGAAATATAACTTAACTTGTAGAAATTATTAGGTGTTCTTTATTAATAAAAAGAAAAAAAGTACTAGTGTTAAGAAACAAATATATTAATGAATTTTCAATTATTTTTAAGTCAATCCTTATTCTTTTAAGGAATAAAAAAATATTTAATATAACATGGTCATTCTCAGTAGTGTCAACGTATGGTATGAAAATTTCACTACAATTATTTTAAATAATTTTATATTCCGTAAAAGGAATAACGATTGACTTAATAATAATTGTAAATATCATTAATATATACGTTACTAGTATATTTTTCTTCTTTTTTCAAAATAAATAACACCCACTAAATTTTACAAGTTATATTTCATTTTAAGGTTGATAACATGCGTCTTCTGCCTGTTCATTTTTACCATACAGACGTATGCGTGTTGATTTTTTTTCAATGTGTTATTTGGTTTTGAATTTTGATTGTCCATGAATTGGTTTCGTAGTTATATCATTTTCAACGATTTAACAAACTGCATCGTTTTACGGTAAAAAATATAACACCGAAACGAACAAACCTATTGTACACGAGGCTTATAGATTTATAATACTAATGTGATGTTACCAAATTAAATAAATACACACAAAAAAGTTTTTAGATAAACAAATCGGATAGAAATCAGCTCATAAAACAGACTCAACCACATGAGCCCATAATAATAATTATAATATTTTTTCTAATTTAATTTATATTAAATACGTATCATAATAATTTAGAAATAAAGTAGATGTGTACCAAAAATAAAAAGATTCAGTTTAAAATATTTAAATGGAGTCCGATATTCATTTTTCGAATAATTTTTTTCTGAAAGATTGACTAAAATGATGAATTTTAGCGTTTGTTACGCTTTCCAAATGACTATGGTTACTGAATTATGTATAATTTTTAAAATATTTTACTGTATTTAGTGAAAAACGCACGAACTGAAGTTCTTTAGACCTGTCAGCACTGTCATCCAACTACATGTTAGAAGTGTGAAATCTCAATTAATATAAAACTTTTAATTTCTTTCGTTTAATACTACTACAATCACTTTAAAGTTGTGACGTCATACCATTACAGAGCGAATAGTTTTTATTAAAATTATGAATGAAAAGTTTTATATTTTAATTAATTTAAAATTAGTCATATTTTGATAATTGATGAAAAATATTTTTTTAGTAGCGGACCCCATTATTATAAAAAAAAAAAAAAATTTAAAATTATGTCAATCACAACAGAGTATAAATTATAATATCAAAATAAAATATATTCTTTCAAACACATAAAATATAAAAATAACGCACATTTTCTGTGAAAAAAAAAAATAGGTGTGTGCAATGAGGTATTACTCGGGACATTCAGGTATTATTTATGGAAATAAAGGATTTTATAAAGTATTGCTTGATAATAGGAGGGACATACGGATATTAATTGTAAATTATTATATGAAAAAAGTATTACAAAGGAAAATATATAACGAATTTAATAAGAAATACTAGTTAGTGTATGTGAATAATGTGTAAAAATCTGGAACGCAAATTCCACTCAGTATTCCTATATCTATTCATATTATTATTTATAAAATAATGATATCCTATCCTAACTATTGAATATTGAACAAACAGCCGCTTACCCTAGACTACACTAACCCAAGCAACGCCAGAACGCCTCAGCGACACACGAGTGATGAGCAGAACACGACAAGGACAAGGGGGCACATGGACAACAGGGCGAGAGAGAGACTTACAGTGGAGACAGCTTACAAGTCAGGAGGGCCCGACACGGTCTTCACATTACGTTTGCGCTGGTGTGCATGTCCTGGAGGACTGTAGGGGCGTCTGCTTGATGAACTAAGAAAAGAGAAATTTGTCAATATATTTTTAACAAATTAATAAATTATAAATTGTACAACCAAAGATGAGATCAATTTTAGACATTATCAGCCGATTTCACCAAAGATTTCCAAACTGTTGCCTAGCTAGGAATTTCCTGAATTTAAGAAATACCTAAACCTAAACTGTTACTTATGCTTCTTGGATTTCACCAAATTAAGTAATGCATAGTTATGGTGGAAATTATTAGGCAGAGGACTCACATCATCAACTTAAAAAAAAACCTTATAAAAAGAAATATAACTTATAGTAATTATTAGTTGTTTTTTATTTTTTAAAAATGAAGAAAAAATATGCTAGTATTAAAGAAACGTATATATTAATTAATTTACAATTATTTCTAAATCAATCCTTATTCCTTTTACGGAATATAAAATTATTTGGCAAAACAGTCATTCTCAGTAGTACCAACGTATGGTACGAAAATAAACTATTATTATTTCAAATAATTTTATATTCCGTAAAAGGAATAACGATTGAATTGGAAATAATTGTAAATATCATTAATATATACATTACGTAATAATAGTACTTTTCTTTCTTCTTCTTTTAAAAATAAATAACACCCAATAATTTCCACAAGTTATATTTTATTTTATAAGGTTTTTTTCAGGTCGATGACGTGAGTCCTCTGCTTAATCATTTTCTCTATAGGAATTCCTTTGTAGGCATCGGAATATTATTGAATGAATCACTTATTTACGTACAAGTATATAAAATGCAGTCTTCTTATCGAAACAAAATATTTTTCATTTGGCGCTAAATTACAATGCATGTTAAAATAACGATGAAAAGCTATTTAAATATGAAAGCAAGTTTGTTTGTATTCTGTAAATTGCTGATATAAAATGATTTGCACTAATGGATAAAAAATATAAAAATCATGCTAATATTTATTTTTCATGAGTAGTATCATCCACTCCATCAACAAATTGAATCTAAACAACAATGACAAGAAAAATCGGCTTTCAGGTACGATCTGATGAAAGTCTAAAAAAGTAGCGCTGAATTTAAAAACGGTGATATAGGTTTCATCTATTTTTAAGCGCCGAATAAAGATAAACGGATCAATAAAATGCTTATGTACTCAGTAAGTACATATGCATTACTTAAATATTAGGAACCGTTGGAGAAATCGACTGTATGATGTTCAGATTTCAAATAATTCAACAAATATACTACAATGGATAATAAAATTATGATGTAAAATAAAAATAAGGAATCTACTGTAGTGTCAATTATTAGCAGAGCACTGTTTAACTGTTTCCAAGATTGTTGATTGTACATTTTTATATACGAGATTATTTCAAAAAGCAACAGCAAATTTATAGTATTTTACCACATATATTTCAAACTTCCACGTAGTTTTGGAGATATTCTTTCAGAAAGTGTAGAAGTGCCCAAGAGATAATATTTGCACCGTAGTGAAGCAGTGAACAATCACCAGATAAAATTTATTAAAAAAATGTTACAATATGGAGTTGCCAGTACTGATGACCAGATTGTACAAAACCAAAAACATTTTTTTTTTTTGATAGATTAAGAAGTTCTAACAGTATGAGAAGTTTATTGAAAAGGATACTCATTATGTTGAGAAATTGTATACCAATTTTATCTGCAATTATATATCGCAAAATATTAAATTTGCTGTTACTTACTGAAGAACCCTCGTAACTGGAACAACTAGAATTTCTAACTGTTTCAGTCATAATTTTCAAATATGTATTAATTATTATTGTTGTAAAAAAACTATTAATTAAATACGTAATTGCAGAAAAATATCATTTTTCAATTTTTTTTATGAAACATTTTTTTGAGTTATCTACATTTTGATTTAAAAAAAAAGACCTACAATTTAAAGTGGAAACCAACAAAAAAATGAAATGATATGTTTCTTCAATCTATGTTTTTGTATGTATTATAACATAAAACACTAATATTATTCATGCAAATTTACAATTAATACAAAGCAAGTGCAACAACTATATAATAATATAAATATAATATTTAACTTTTAGAAAATTCGTTTGAATATGATGATAATGAAAATGACATAGTGAAACATGAAAAAATGTAATAAGTTATTTGTAAAGCTTTATTAATTTCCACAACATTTCAAACGAATCATACACTAACCTTTTTGAAGAAGCTGACCTATTTTTAACAAAAAATATACCAAAAATTTCAAAACAAAGGCGTATAAATTAAATACGCATTTATTTTCGAGATATAATTTCGATACACTATAATCTACACAGTGATATTTACAGTACTTACAAGAAAAACGGTCACTGTTGAACAATTTCAAATAACTTATCGAATATTCAATATTTGCGAGAATACCTGCAAAAATGAGATCCATAAAGCCAAAGCAGTAACATTTCGTACACACAGTCTCTTCAAATCCAACAAAATCACAATCACATAAATCACACAACTGACAAAGATTAAAAAAACTGAAGAAAGAAGAGAAGAGACGTGTTATAGATGAAGTTAAATACAAAACAAACTAGAAATAAATAAATATTGAAAATATACAATTATTTCGGTACTACACTCTGTAAAATATTATTGTATAATTGTTAAATTTATGTAAATAAATATAATTTCTAGTTCATTTTATTTAAATGTTAATACTTCAAACCTAAATGTTTGTTGAGAATCGTTCAGTAAATAATTTATTCAATATACTGTTTTATATTTTAATCAATAATAATAAATTTAAAAACTTTGTAACATGATAGTTACCCCCGGTCTCTACACCCCCCGAACATTAACTCCGTGTGAAGAACCCCGGACATTAACCCTCGTGAAAAAAAATCCACACAATTATCTCTCGCCCCTATTTGACATATCAGCAGATGAAATTAAATATGATACAAAATTACACAATAAACAAGTTTAGTGTTAGATTAGATATGTTTAGAAAAACATAATAAAAAAACGTGTATAACGGCCTGAGTTTTTTGCGCTAAATTAGATTATGTTTAGGTATGTTTACAAAAATAGCACAATAATCTATGTGATGTTACGCTCTTTTACAGTCGACCGCGGTTATACGTGTTAGGCGCGAAGTACTTTTTTCTTCCATATATTTAAAAAAGGACGTTTAGGTAGATCGCGGCTGCTGCGCGCGACATGTCGCGATTGAGCAATATAGACGCGCACCAAAACGCGTCTGAGAGTGACAAGTATGTACTTGGTTGTAAAGAGTACAAGAGTACTTGTATATTGTATGAGCAAAATGGCACTAATAAGAGTGTTTTGCAATGAAGATGAAATTTTAGTTGCATGCTGTACATGGAATGCTGTATTTTTTCGATTAGAATATCCTAATTTCATAGCTAATAGTAGATCGTCTTCAATTTCATCCAGCAAATACGTAGTTAACGTAAATATTATAAACATAATAAATAACACTTGTGTTTATACATTCAAGAAAATGTCACGTGTATAATTTAACCCGTCACTATAGTTCCGAAAAAACCACCAGGGCCCTGTTTCATAAAACTTCTACACTTGTAAATTACCACTGTAGAACTTGTCAAACTAATAATTTGACAAGTTTCTGTTTCAAAAACCTACAAGTGTAAATTACAAGTGACAAGTAAACTAGTCCGTTTCTACAAGTATATTTTTGCAGTTTACAAGTGTAGCGTTTCAAAAAATATTTTCTGGTTTTTACTACTAGTATTTTACAAGTGAACAGTAACCACGAATGAAAGATTGGTCATTTGAAAATTACAAGTTAACATTTGAATTTTTTTATGACTTAATTATAGCAATTTTCTTTTGCAATTTTAAAAATGTCGTCCAGTGATTCAGAAGAGGTTTATGTTAATTTTCAACGGGCTAGGATTTTCAGAAGAAGATTGTCCTATGAACATATGGAACAATCGTATGAATTTAAAGAACGATTTAGATTGTCTTCCCAAAAAATAGAGCTTTTAATATTGCCAGTCCTTCTCATTTGAAATTAATGCATGCGAAACAGCAAATTCATGGATTAATTTCCATTTTTCACATTTCATATTTTTTATTAAATTTGTGGAAAAAGCGCCAAATAGGATGCCTTTATGTTCCTTCATTTCTCGAAGAAACGCCAATTTAATAGAATTTTTTGCCATATTAAATATAATTAGAATTAATTATAATTTTGCCTGCTTAACTTTCTTTGATTCACAGACCATATACACTATTGCAAGGGTTGAATGTCAAAATGTGGACAAAGTTATATTCAATTATTTTAAAACGCATACTTTTTAATGTGATTAAAAATATATATTTAATGCAAAGGTGGCTGCATGTTACATTCACTATGAAACTATGGTTTCAAACTTGTCAACTTGTAAAAATGCACTAGTAATATTGGAAAACTGACAAGTAGTCAAAAATTATTCTTGAAACAGAAATTACTAGAACTTGTCACTTGTACACTTGTCACTTATAACTTGTAACTTGTCGACTAGTAATTTTTATGAAACAGGGCCCAGATGTCATATTGCTTATTTCCCATCGCCTGTATCACCACCGCCTACTCCCATTGGGCCTTCGTTTTAAACATCGAAAATATTTTGATGTAAAACAGACTCCTAAACCACGCTCCAATTAACTGTCAAAATTCTTTCGCTATTTCAAATAGTGTATAGAACCGACAACTTGTATGTTAACCATGAAGAAGGTTTTTCTCTTATTTCCATACCAAATTTACTTGGATATGAATCCAAAAACTTTCACTTACCAAACATTTCGCACCTTTTTTCAAAATTACTATTTTATCACCAAACAGTAATTCAAAACATGCATATATTGTTATACTTTATAAAGTATACATCAGTAAAATATAATTTTGTAACATTTTAAATATAATTTATTATGCACGTGTACTTACTGGAAAATGCTTTTCTTTCAACATATATAAATTGGTAGAATATAATTTTATGTAATTTGGCACGATTTTTATATTGGAATTTTTTTAGAATATTTATATTTCATCATAAAATTTGAATGAAGTTCAAGAGCAATAAATAAATATGATTCAAAACTAACAACTTACACAACTGCAAAGCTATATGTATAGAGTTTCAAGATATAGTTAACTGGAGAAACTTTACTAAAGATAGGACAGGTCAGGTCCCATTATAGCAGGAGATTATCTTTGTCTAACAGAACTTTATAGCGTTTTCCATTTATATATTTATTGCGAAATTTTGCACTGAGTGCGTAACTCATTTTCCATTTAAATAATCATTATGCCCTAACTGAGGTTTACGTGTTTTCATTTACACTTTTTGAGTGAACTGAACCTTATTGAGTGCCCCCTTGCTTGCATTTATTACGATCGTCAGTTCTTGCCAGTGCAGTCTGTCAAATTCATATTTTTTGAGTTGTACAAAGTATACGTGTAAGTAAAAAATAAAGTTTGTTAATAATAATAGAAGAATTATTGGTAACGTAAACGTACGTTAGTAAATATACCGAGTTTTTTACCTCTCGCCAAGAGATGTATTGGATTCATGATATATTTTAATGAATAAGCACGTTTTAAGGTCCCTACAATCCGATTTTAACATTTTTACGATGATGCCTTTGTGTGTGTGTGTGTGTGTGTGCGTGATTTCTCAAAAACTATACGACTTAATATCTTTTTAACTACCTATTTCTCAATCTAAATATAAAGAACAGGTATAAGCAGAATTTTTGGTGTAGTGTAGGTATACAAAAAATGGTAAATAGAATAATTATGTAACAAAAAACGGAAGTGGCGAGGAGTATTGTGCTGGCCACAACAGATTTTTTTTCTTTATTCAGTGAACATGGGTGTGTCATCGCCATAGTTATATTTAAAATGATTGATAGCAATGTATTATCGCGTATTTTTTTTAATTGGACAGGGAGTTGTCAAAGTCATCAAGCTGTCATTCTATTGGTTCGTTCCAAAATTATCCTCTTTTGATCAATAGAAATAGTTCCACATTCTCTCGTTTCTGCGAACGGAGTAAGGGAATATACACAACGCATGTATTTTAACAACTAATACAGGGCATGATATTAGCTGCATTACGTAAAAAACTAAATACATAAATGGAAAACGCTATTAGAAACCGTTTTCTAATTCTGAAAACAATATAATTTTACCTATTTTATAACAAACACCACGAAAACTAGAAAAAAATATTCTATAATTCGGGTACTGTTATGTTTTCTATGTCGTACAACATAGCATATCCAATCGACTACTGTGATAGTCTGTTAAAACTAATTTACTACATTTTAAATTATTCAAGTACACGGTAGCAACATAATAAATTCAAAACTGTAAAATATAAAAAAATATATCATTACAGCTTATTACCCATTTTGTGGATGTGCTAATCTGCTTTCGTTCGCAGATTTCGGTAATAACACCATATTTGTACCGTTGAGGGCGTTTACCAGACGTCATCACAAAATTTTCAAAATAATTTATACAATAACATCTTTAAATTTAGTTTCCTGTTCTATATTTTATAGGTTATTTACACTTTCTGTCCCCCCCCCTCTTACTGAACGATTCTTTCGCAATGATTATGTATGAAATGATGATTGATTAATGGGGGCCCTATAGTGTTTGTTTACCTGGAAGCACTTGACGTAAGGGCAAGGGCAGGCCGGATACTTCTACGTGGCGACACTAATGGAGTACAACTCTGTCTGCTTCGCGAACGACGGCTAACATACATGCATACAAACAAATCACTACTAACATCTAAGTGCAACCACAACGGTAACATACTTTGTGCAAAGAATAAATTAAGAAATGTAGAAATTAATTCATGCATTTTTAAATAAAATGAGAAAAGTTGGTCGAAAGATCTGTGTAAGAATAATATAAAGAAATTTATTTTGAGTTGCTGTGTTTATAAGATTTGAACTTGAACTCAAACTAAAATAGTTTAGTAATCGAAGCATTTATGTTCAAAGGGATCAAAGTGCAAAAAATATATTTTTAAGATTCTTATAGTTTAAATAAAAAATGTTATATATTTTTTCCGTCGACCGTTTATTAATACGTTATTTTAATGTATAGAAAATCATTCATTAATGACCCCTATTAATGTATGATTTTTTATTAATAAACGATTTATTGGGTGCGTTCACCAGATGAAACACAGCATGTATTGTTAACGCTAAGTTGTAGCAAAAAGGTAGACAGAATTAAAAGTCATGCTTTTGACACTTACTAGCTAGGTATATTCACGTAGCATACCTTTAAAATGAATTTGAAAGAATAAAATTTTCAAATAACATAAAAAAACCGCTTGCGTTGTCTAGCATTAAGTAAACTGAACGTACCCACTGAAAACAAATGATGACAAAACTTATTGATTTTCTGACATAAAATTTGACGTTCGGTCAACCATTACTAACCTAAAAAAAATTGTCATGGAATAAAATTAGATTTTCAATTTAAGTAAGATACGGTCAACGAAAAAATATTGTAACTAACACGTGTGTTAATTGGCGATAAATGATCTCAACAATTAACGCGTGAGCGTAGCGAACGCGTTAAAATGTCTCGATCATTAATCGCCCTCATTAACACACTTGGTAGTTAATAACTATTAAGTCGAAATTTTGTGAAATTTTTTATAGGTTATGTTGACAAATTTAGTGGCTTTCTTTCGGTCACTGAAATCCGATTTAAGCGATCCCAATCAGATCATATATGTTCTTTTGCGCTAGGATCAAGTTCTCCCACTACCGAATTTTGGATTGCAATCAGTTATCTCCTGGCCCTCCTGAATCGCTGTTTTACAGCGATCCGACTGATCGGAATGCTTGGGATTGGTACTATACTATAAGCACAGTATAAATAAATTTCCTGCCATCATCGCTTTTAGATTCAGAAGATTCTTTCAATGAACTTGAAGATGACGAAGAAGTTAACTGTTAGGTTAATTCATCTTAAATTGTAGAAATAGTAATGAAATTTACATGTAGAGTAATTAACATCTATCTGATACTTAAATAACTACATATTTGATAATTACAATTAACAATTCGTTTATATTCATCTTTAGTATAAAACAAGAAATAAAACAATTTTCGACTTATCATATCAAAACAAAAAAAATATATCTTCTTTTGCTGTACGGATAGCAATCACTTTTGACGTCATCAATCAGATCACGCCGATCCGATCTGATTATAATAGTGGACCGAAAGAAAGCCGCTTTTGTCAGTTGCTGTCAGTCAAACAAATGAACTTATGTTCATTGTTGCGAACTTCCGGACATTGAAGTTATCGTAAAGAACACTCATAAGGTTGGCAACACTGCATTTGCATGAAATCGTCGTATAATGGATTACTTTTAGTGCTGATTACTAAACTTTTAATGACGATTTTTGTGCACTTTTATTTTAAATAAAATAATTTTATTTAAAATCGTCACTCAAGTGCACAAAAATCGTCATTAAAAGTTCAGAAATCGGTACTAAAGTAATTCATTATAGGACGATCTCTTGATATAGTTTGGTTCACGAAAGATGACAATTCAAGGTCATTTATTAACCGTGTGGCATAATATTACTAGCAGATAACTTCACTGCATTTGTATACATAGACGTGCAACATGAAATATTTATGGATACATTTTAACTGAAAAAAATAAGTGTAATTTATTTGAAAATTATGTTTCTTTTTAAATAATGCCTTTCTCAAAGATTTATGCTCTTCACCTATGTATTTGCAAAACCCAAAAACATAAGACTTGACAAAAACCATGGAATAATAATTTGATTTAAATGTCAACGTCACTGGGTAACTATTAGGACAGAGGGCAGTGCAGTAGATAATTAGATATCTGTAATTCTACGACATACGTCATTATTATTTTTAATGTGTTAGAAAGTAATGTCACCATTTACGTATATCTGTCACACAACATAAGCTATATAGACATACGTCAAATAATCTTTCTCTTTCTAACATGAAATGTTGCTAAGCTACTACTGTATAAAGTGCTGTGTATTCTTTCTTCGAACAAGTGATCTTGAATTGTCATCTTTCGTGAACCAAAGTATATATGATAATTATTGTACATAATAAGATAATTTGGGCAGACATACGTTGTACAGTAGCAAATTTCTATGTAAAATGACAAAAAAACTTTGCAAACAGAACAAATAATTCCGATGAAGAAATTTGAGACAACACGCATAATTTTGAGTATTCATTACAATAACTTCAATGTCCGGATGTTTGCAAAACTTGTTTGACTGACAGCAACTGACAGATAACCTATAAAAATAAATATATCTTTCAGTTTCAAATAAAATTTAATATGCATCTCGGCACTGAAGTTCTTTTTTATCACTCATATGGTTTATTTTCCTCGGTCCTACGACCTCGGCAACTAAATTCCACATTCGTGTTAATAAATAAAACAGTGTCTTGATACATAAATAACTATTATATAATATAAAAATGACAGTGGCACATCTTTTTTGAACATAAATGCTTCAATTTAATTCAGTATTATTTTTGTAAAATATGGCCATGAAAATTAAGTCATCGATACAATTTTCTTTTATTAATTGCTACATTTACGAGATATGAATTCATAAATTTAAATTATGTAGTAACTATTAAATCATAGTTATTTATGTCACTATAAAACTTATTCTTACATTTTCATTGATGTTAGTACAACAACAAAATATAAAAATAGATATTGTTCATTTTGTGACAGTGACAGCGTAAACTAGTTTTCAATCAGTAATTCATTTGTTAATGCTTCTAATTTATTTCTATAAATAACATTAAACGGAAATCACAGGTCAATTTCTATTTAAATTTTAAATCAATTACAATTTGGTTACATAAACGTATAAACTTCAATTGATACTGACTGAGTATTGAGTAAGAGCTTATTATAGACATTTTTAGACTTTAATTTATTTTTCTGTTTGTGAAGTAGTTTTATCATTGTTGTATCTTTTTTTCATTTTAAAGAATATTTAATAGAACTACTACATCAAAAAAAATGAATAGAAAACAAAAAAATATTATTATATTTGTCTGTTTTTTTTTGTATCAAAATAAGTATTAAATAAATAAACGAAGTATAGATAGTATAAATATAAATAAACATAAATCTATGTATAGTACTCATTGTTCCTGCCTCTTACCTGGTGGGCCCCGCAGTGATAGCAGGCAAGCTTGTAAGTGGGCTGTGGCGGATACGAGCTCTGCCCATGTCAGCGGAGCGCACAACACGTGTTTTGGTCTCCCATTCGCGGTTGAAGTCATCGGCCTCCTCCTCTTCGATGTTGATGAAGTCTTGTCGTTCCTCCTGGTCACCAGTGCGGACATTTTGTTCGCGTTCGATAACATGACCGCGTTCTCCAATATGGTGACCTAGAGAAAGGCATAATATGGAATATAATTGGGCAAAATACTACAAAAAAGTAAATAAATATAATTACCATAATAGTATTTTAAATATAAATACGGATGGTGAATTAAAATATCTATACAGCCACGACGAAAAAAAAAATGTTAAAAACAGTGGTTGTTGCAATGAAATAATTGAAAAACAAAATTAAAAATAATAAGCTTTATATGTACGTCATAGTAGGCAATGACATATTTATAACGAAATTTAAAAAAAGTTACAATGTTGTGTATATTAAAAATATTTTTAAAAAATGAAGAATATAAACTTAAAATTCATCAAATGATAATACCTTACAGATTATTCCATTTGTTTCATTGCAACAATCTTTGTTTTTAACCTATAAATTGAATATTTTTACAGTTTGAAACAAATGAACATAGACATGTTATATATCCTTGGAAAGCTAAAAAAAATTTTCTTTTTAATGGTAAAACTTTCCAATATGGCGTCCATATAAAAATTAAGTTACATTTTCACCTACAGAGTGGTGACTTACATAGCCGAACAAAGGACTTTAACACGTAAAAACAAACTTTCGTAATTTCCTGCTTCCCTAATTATTTTAGGTAAAAATGCTTAAAAAAAGTTGTAGGCCATAAAATTCTGCATTTGAATCAATAAACAATAGTATATTGTGTTATTCGGAGTAAAAGTGATACTTTGTATGGCGAGCATGGAAGTTTGCATGACGAAAGAAGCGAGTCGGACAATTGCACGCGAGACACAAAGACACTTTTACTCCGAATGACACATTATAATTTTACTTCAAACGTAGATATTTAAAGGAAAATATCTACTACTGACGTTATATTTTACGTAAATCACGTTTGCGATTTCAAGTGCCCTGTAGCTATGGATACTTATTTATTGTTCACTTTTTGTTATAAACATTGAAGTGAAAATTTTCACGTTTTGAAGTTTAAATAAAAACTGTGCAATTTTATATCCTCTTTGTATGCAATTATGTCGGAATTTGAAGTATTATAATGTACGGCCCCTGAAATTGTTTAATTGGATGGAAATCTAACAGTGTGGTTGAAAGATATGTCCAAGAATTACTGCAAAACAATATAAACTTTTCTTATCACTTTAAATCTAAGTATTCTTATGTTCATTACCGTCCCTGTAATTGTAACCTGTAAGTTTGCTATTCTTTAATTATGTTTACATTACTTATTTATATTTGACAGCTATTGATGGTATTTAGTAACTTTATTCTTAGGTTACCTAGTGTATTATAGTGACATTTAGGGCGATATTACCGGTTTCTTTTATACAAGTTACTTCTTATTCGTTGATTCTGTATAGTGTCTATAGATATTTATTTTATTTCTACTCCGGTGGCGTAGAAATTAAACTTCTACCTTGTGAATCAAGTCACAAAAGATGCTAGTTTTATGACACTTGAAGAAAAAAATAATTTTGCAGAAATTAGATATGAAAATATTAAAAATTATCCCTAAAATAGCTATAGCCATGGAATGGAAACAAAAAATTAACAAATGTTAACGCTTTATCTGTGAAGCTAGGTTAATTTATTTTATGTACGATAGTGCGTAAAATTGAAGTTTAGATGTAAGTGTTGGTAAAACGGTTGTTTTCATTAGTCACGAGTGATTAAATTTTTTAAACACGCTCGTGACAAACTTCTCATTTAATATTGTGATCCTAATTCATAAATAAAAGTTTTTTTTTATATTTATTGGGTTTTTTCATTATATCGTTGATAAAATATTGTACGATACACATACGTAAAGCATCTTTAGTCACTCAGGAGTCTTCTGACCCATTCGTGACTAAAGACTAGCTTTACGTAACTATTTATTATTTGTAATTTCTGTTCAAGTGAACAAATATCAATTTAAATTAACAGATAATTGTTAACTGGAACAGAAATTAGAAATAATACCTAATAAAAATAAATTACCCTAACGTAACAGATAAACCGTTAGACATTTGTTATTTATTTTGTATCAATTCCAAGGCTATTACTATTTTTGAGGTGATTTTCGACATTTTCATACCTAATTTCTGCCGTTATAAAGCATACATAATTAATTTTGCTCATTGATTCATATGGAGAATTTTATGCTCTACAACTTTTAATTAAAGCTTTTTTACTTAAAATAATTAGGGAAGCAGGAAATTGGAAAAGTCTGATTTTACATGTTAAAGTCCTATGTTCGGCTGTGCCGGTCACCACAACATTAAAATGGTTTCCTAATGAGGCAACTTTTATCTAATTTAACACTCTTTTATCGTTCTCGAGTTCCCAATATTGAACATGTTTCTGGACATCCTGTATATAATGTCCCAAATTAAGTGGCTTACCATTGGGATCTTAGAAATTATAAGAGCTATGACTTCGGATAAATGGGACATGTAGTGCGCATTTAGGGGGCCATCTTCGATGTGCTTATGTTTTGTCAAAAATTCTCATAGGTTACTAGAAAATGGCGGAAAACTGAATTTGCTATATAGGATGTAACAGAAATAAGTGCATTAAATTGAACCAGTGATAGAAATCGTCGAGTGCAACAATATTTCTTAATAACTTTTTCTGGTAAACCTTCTAGATATTGAGTTAAAATTCTTCAATGTTTTGTTACATATTTCTTTACCCGCCTATGATTGAATTAAAAATGGACGCATGCGCAGAATACTGAGCATGCATCTACAAGCAATTATTGCCGTTGTGGCTGCGACAGAATACAATGAAAGCTTGAATGTATTTGTCACAAAGGAAATGTTATGAACTGGTGAATAGATTGACCGATACAAGAAATGGTTTTATGTTACAAGTTGGAAAATCCAAAAATTGTAGGCATTTATAGGATGCAGTCGACCAAGAACAACTGTAAAATTGACGGAACAAGAAAACGCATAAAGATGATTAAAAGTGATGCAAGCCTAAATGAAATCACAATAAATGTTCACAATGGTCACCGTCATTGTCAATACACTCTGAAGGCGTCGACGAAATGATGTAACTATTCTTTCAACATCCTACAAATTGTCATATGTGACATTTTGTGTTGTTACTATTCTTCGAGTACTAAAATCTGGCTGAGAATCAACACATTTTATTTACATTCATGTAAAAAAGTGCGAACGTTTGGAAGATGACGATTCGGAAAACAGTCGGAATAAATTTGCTGGGCTTTGGCAGCGTTTCTCTGAGCTTTATTATAGGCCAGCACAATGTCTGTATACTCACTATCCGTAAAGGCAAGCATATTTACTAAATATAACTTTTATAATAATTATAATCGATCCTATTTTTCCAAATTTATTTGAAAAAGTTGACAACTCACATTTGTCATAAACAATTGTTTCATTGTTATTGCAACTGGATCAAATTATTATGAAAGTACCTAAACAACTCGTTAATTTATGGAGGGGGCGGGGGTAAAAATGCTAAAAAAATTGAGATTTCGAAAAAAAGTTATTAAGAAATATTGTTGCTCTCGACGAGTTCTATCACTGGTTAAATTTAATGTACTTATTTCTGTTATACCCTGTATTATTAAACAAAGAAAATGCGAAAATAGTTTGTCAAACTGATTTCATATATTAACCGATTAGTTAAAACGCCATATTTAACTTATATGAAAACTGATTTATAGTGTGATTTCTAATTAAAGTAATTTCTCATATCTGGTATAGAAATTAGCTAAATAAAGTATGTATTAAAATATTAGCTCTGTTCGATGAGAACTGCTTGAAGTGCAGAGCAGAATAGTGCAGTGCAGTGTAGTGTGCACTAGTACAGTTTAGTTCTTGTGTTCTCGTAAAACACTCTAGTGTATGTTTGGGCAAGTTTGATCAGCTGTCAAGCGTAGCAGGTGTACAGATCAGGTTGTTTGTAAACACAACGTTATAAAGCTGCAAAAAGATAACTGCAGAAATGTCTGTGTTAAAAAGCAGTGTTAGAACTAATAAATAATTCTGACGAAGATCAATCGTCAGTCGATTTTTCATCAGACATATTACATCTGAATCTATTGTTTTAATTTCTCAATATTAAAGTTTTAGGTTAAACAGATGTGACAAATAGAATTGAAATGTCAACAAAATTACATTTGGTTATCCCCACTCCAACTCCTAGTCTGCACTTTCTACACCACCTCGCGAGTCGGGTCAGAAACGTGAGCACTAGTTCTTAATTTTTTTGTCATGGAACAGCCTACCAGAAGCTGCCCGTTTCTCATAAAACATGTTAGTGCAAAAAAGTTAACACTAAGGCAACCTTGTACACGTCATCGAACAGAGCTATTGATATAGAATTGAAAATTTAGAATAATTAATAAATATTTTACATCAATACCAAAAAATATTTTCCTGTTTATTTTTTCTTCTCTCACCTATTGCCATCTTCTTCGTGCCGGTTCTGGTATCAGACACCGTACTCTGCACCTCCCGCACTCCACCAGGTGCAACTCGAGTGCTCTGACTTGCTCTGTAAACCTGAGGACGTCCGTCTGGTCCAGAACTCATGCTGACGACGCTGGTGCTGCTGTAACTGTGACAGTCGCCTCCGAGAGAATCCAGAGATCCACTAAGGAGGCGATTCATGCTAGGCATTGGTGCTGGAGCAGGGAATCCATACGGCATGAGACTGTGGGTAGAACGGCGAGACATGTCATCCAGCATAGAGAATGGGTCAGCAAAGAGAGAGTTCATCATGGAGTTCATTTGACGCATGGAGCGCATGTGCATCCTGAAGGAAACAGATTTTAGGGTTTTATATTTACACAGTATATTTAATAAACAGGCATTATCATCATGACGTATTACATATATGTATAAATAAATATACAGGTTGTTGCGTGAAAGAATGTCAATTCTTAAACCAGATATTCTTTAAACAATTTTAAACGTCCAATCTCTTCTTCTGCAAGAGTACCAACCTCTTCTGGAAGATGACCTAAGAGGTATACAGGGTGTAATAGCTAAACATTGACCTCTATATACAAAATGGACCGGCGACTCCTATATCTTTACAATGACAAGGGCTGTATCCACTTAACTGTCATGGTGGGAACGCTATTTCTTTCTAACAGTGACAAGTACGCGTGCGTTAGCTAGTACCAATTCGACAAATTGACGATGAAGAAAAAAATACATCCTGTTAAGCTTGGCATCATCTTGGATTGACATTATTTGTCATTTCCATTTGTGCATCATGCTGATTCAATTTTACGCCCATTCGATTTGTTTAAATACATTTTCGCATTAGATATATGGATAAAATGTGATCAGATCTGCTTGGTCCAGCTACACGCAAATGTTAGAGAGAGACAGAGATCCCACCAGTCAGACGGGTTGCATTTTTGGTGCATAAACGCAAGCTATTTAAGACGCCAGCCCTTTTGTATATAGAGGTCAATGCAAAACGAGCTATCTCAACTATTTTCTATTTTATTAGACACAATAAAAAATTATAAGGCAATCTTACAGAAGACCAAACGGGACATCCGATTGAAGATTTTTTTTAAACCAGTATTTTTTGAGCTCATTTGATAGAGTATTTTTTTTTTTCAATTCAACCATGTAATTATTTTATTCATTAAATAACAAAAATATTGAGAAAAACTCAAATGAAATTTAAATAAATTTTATTTATAGCTATTTTTCAGTAGGCTATGTATGAAAAAGAAAAAATTACAATCTTTCAATTTGAATTATTTAGAATGAAAAACAAATGCAACACTATTTATAAAGTTATTAAGAAATACTTGTTTCGTTTTAATTTAATATCAATTGTTTTCATACGTAGCCTACTGTAAAATGACTATAAAAATAAAATATATATACATATTGAAATTTCAATTGAATTTTTCTCTGTATTTCAGTTATGTAAGGATATAAAATGATTACATGGTTGAATTCAGAAAAAAATACTCCATCGAATGGGCCCAAAAAATATATACCATCCCATTTAAAAAAATATTACTTTGTGTTGCAACTTGAAAACCACTGGTTAAAAAACAAATACTTCTCTAATCGGATGTCCCCCTTGATCTTCTATAACATTGTCTTGTAGTATTTTATTGTATCTTTAATTATATAGAAATTATTTAAGGTAGCTCGTTTAGTTGTTACATCTTGTATGTTACGGTATAGGTACATAGTGGGACGATGTACACATTGCCCGGCAAATGTATCGATTTGCTTACAAATGAAATATAAACTATGAATACCACATTATCCGAAAGATGTATACCGTAACTTCACTGCTTTGGATAATGTGAAAAGAATGGGGAAAAAATGAACAAGTATAAGAACAATAACATTCCATAACGCACAAAACTCGCTCTCAGTTTTCCAAGAGTGATTTTTGTACGTTAGGTGATGTTATTGTTATTATATTTAGAGAAATTACAAGCGAAAATAATAGTCATAACAACAATAACCTCACCTAACGCATAAAACTCGCCCCGAGTTTTCCAGAAGTGACTTTTGTGCGTTAGGTAAGGTTATTGTTATATTTAGAGAAATTGCAAGCAAAAATAATAGCCATATTCAAATTCATATTCGCCCACCAGCTAAGTTGTGAGTACAATGTACTTTTTCCTAATTTCCATAGGCTAATGGCTAATGTGTGTTGAATGTACACAACACACAATGTACATTTTCCAAATGGGGTTATAACAGTATACAGTTGCCGGTCAATGTATACACTATTCCCAATATTCACTTATACTCTAACATATACATACATATTTCGGTCTCTAACTTGAAATAGTATTTTACATTACAAGCCAGGTAAAACGGTTTTTACTGCTGAAAGGAAGAAATGACTGGCGAGCCTGTCACCTCCTTGAAGCAGTAAAATAGTTACCTGGCGAGTATTGTACAATATTTTATTTGTTTACTCACTTGCAAATCAAATTTAAATTTATAACCTAAACCAGTCAGTTGTAGATAGCTAAAAACAATAGAAACATTTAACAGAATACTTTTAATACATTATTTTAATTTAATTTCAATTTATTAATCAGTAATAATTTTTTTATTGGCCATACATAATACAATCTAAACATAAATACTGTAAATAAACTACATAAATGTAATTCAATGAGAAATTTTCTATTTATAAATCATTTATCAACAGAGCCATGATTTCAAGTTTTATTCAAAATATTACATTTTAGTAGTTTTCTTCCATTATTCAAATACAATTTATATTAATAATAAAAATTATTATCAAAAGCTATTGTTAATTTTAATATTGTATTTCAAAAAACACTGAAAATTTTGCTTATCTAGAACACGATACATTTTATCGAAAATTCTAAAATAGAGAGAACTTTCAACTGAAGTAAAAAAAAACATTAAACCTTATTCAAGTTTCTACTGTTTTTAAATCTGCTACTCTTGATCTTGAGTAATCAATCAATAAGTGTGTTTACTTTTTTTCTTTCAAATTGTTTAAAGAATATGGTTAAGTATTGTCATTCTTGCATAGGTTACCTATATTAAATTAGTTCATGGATTTGTAGATATAAATGTATATCTTAAATTAAACAATGGAAAGGCGAATGAATGAGAAATATAAGACACTCGATGCTTCGGGTACATATGCTACACATGTGAACTATACGTATAGAAAGCTGTAGAAGTACAATAGAGTACCTGCATATTGGGATATTTCAATAAGAATGCAAACCTGATGGCGAAATTTGGAACTAAAACAAGGGAGCAATTTTATTTTATTCGTATACTTTTTATGTATGCGCGTAAAGTTTATATAATAGAAAATAGATAATAGAACTAATATTTACAATTAATTAAACTAGAATTATCTAATACAGTGTGTTCTATAAAAAACTTAACTCGGAGTAGACTAGAGAAAAAGTAATAAAGGATATAGTATATTGACATTCGCAGTTTTCTAATTTATTTTCATTTCTAAAATAAGATTCAAGAATAAAAGCTTTGATTTCTTTAGATAACATTTTTGACAATATCTCGTGTCAAGTTGACGTTTATTTAAATATTTTTTAATTGACATACGTTTCTTTATTCATAGCCTGCTTCGAGTTTTTTTAACACACTGTATTTATTGTATATCTGGCTCTAAGAAAATACTAAACGGTGAAGATAACCTAACAACAACCAACTAAAGTATTTAAAATGAAATATAATAATTAATCCTACTACTACAATTAATAAAACAGGAAACAAGGAAATATACTTTACCCAAAATATTAATAAACCTGAAAGAAAAGTCAAAATTCAAGAAAAATCAAAGAAAAACTACTAACAGTAATAAAATAAAAGTGCTCCCTTGTGAAAGTTTTGGCGTTGGTGGACAACGCCATCTCTACGTAGTGAAATATCCCAATAGGTAGTAAATTGTTTAATTATTAGCATGGAAGAATAAAAAATAAATATGACTTTTAGGAATCGAGTGAACAATGATTTGGTGTAAAAAGAATGTATGATTAATATTGTTGAAAGAGTAGGTGTTTGTGTAGACGTTCAATACCTATCCAAATGCATAAATGAAATAAGTTGTGAGTTATGAAAAAATGTTTCCAAGAGCGTGTATAAATACAATTATGAATGTCTAAAAGGCGAATGTAGGACATTTGGATAGGAATTTGTAACGAAAGATTAATGTTACACGAATGCTTGAATTTCGGAATGATATATCATAATGGAATAGAAATGTTAAAAAATAATGAGGATAGTTAAAGATGAGGGATCGAACACACACGGTTGAATGGAAAGACCTCATGAGGTGAAGCTTAAAGGTCTTCTACGGTACATATACAGGGTGTTATATTTTAATGGACCCAGCAAATATCTCGCTTATTTATTAAGTTAGTAATTTCTTTCATATAACATGATTTATACAGTAACATGTAAGCTACTTGATGACGGATGTACATTCATGATACCACTTCCAGTTTATTAATAATTAATATCAACTTTGAAATTTCAAATGGATCATACTATATTTTTTTACAAATTTGAAAAGTACATCAAATTTGCTTTACAATCATGTAAAATAATCCATATGTTACATTATTAAAAAGTAAAATGGCGGACACTTTTTTATACACCTAGTCGAAAAGAGAATAGTGAGCCATGACTGTGGCTTGAAATAAAACAATTAAGAATAAAATTGAAGCGGCAATTGAATCTTTATCTGCAGACCAAATAGAAAGGGCTACTTATTCTGTTTCAAAACGTTGTGAAAAATGTATTGAAGAGGCTGGGAGTCATTTTGAATATTTGTTGTAAAATCATTTTGTTGTTATTAAGTGTTCCTTATTCTTATTTTCTGTATTATTATGACAAAAAAAATATTTCGTTTAATAATAATAGTTACAATTGTTTTAGTTTTGAGGAAAAACAATAAAATATAATCCAAAATTTTGTAATACAGACGTTCTATTTATTGGAACAACAAATTAGATTTTGTATACAAACGATCAACCGGAAGTGATACTTTACTTAAGCTCATTTGTTATTTTAAACCTGGAATTGCCGGAAGGTCATGTGCTGACCACATCAGATTTTGTAAATGGGATGATATACCGGGTGGCGGTCCAAGTCCGTTACATAGGCATTTAACATGGGAAATAAGAATAATTTGAATATTTGCCTCCCATTAAAACTTATTGTAGTAAAACTTTGCACACATGTTTGGGAACACTTATTGCATTATATCAATAACAAATCGTTTAAAATTAATGAATAATAATTAAGAGAAATAAGAAAAAGTTTTAGCAATTTTAAAATAATACTTATTATCACTCATAAAAGGATGATTAAGTCATAAGCGACCGTAGCACAATGGTAACGTCCTTGCTACTCGTTCCAAAGGTATTGGGTTCAAACCTAGAACACCTCCTTATTTTTTTAAATTTTTACTATGTATTTTTGTGTTTTTATTTGTTTTAATTTTTTATTTATTTTTATTTGTTTTTAATCAAATAAAATTGGTAATATTAAAACTGCATCTAAAATTAGAATAAATAAAAATATAAAAAAATTAAAGAGGTGCTAGGTTTGAACTCAGTACCTTTGGAACAAAAAGCAAGGACGTTACCATTATGCTATGATCGCTAATAGGTTAATGATTCTTTTAGTGATAATAAGTATTACTTTAAAATTGCTGGAACATTTTTTTATTTTACTTAATTATTCTTTATTTATTTTAAACAATTTGTTATTAATATGATGCAATAAGTGTTCCCAAACATGTGTATACAGTTTTATTACAATAAATTATAATGGGAGGCAAATATTCAAATTATTCTTATTTCCCATGTTAAATGCCTATGTAACGGCTTTCGAGCACCATCCTGTATATATATGTATGCATGTATATATATTATGTCCATTCGATAGAGATATTTTTCTGATTTCAACCATGTGATTATTTTATATCCTGATATAACAAAAATATTGTGAAAAATTCAATTGAAATTTAAATAAATTTGATTTTTATAGTTATTTTGTAGAAGGCTATGAATGGAAGACAATTAAGCCTAAATTAAAATAAAACAAAGATTTGTTAACAACGTTATAAACAGTGTATAGTTTGGTTCACGGAAGATAACTATTCAAGGTCATTTATTAACCGTATGGTATATTACTTGCAGATAACTTCACTGCATTTCGTATACATCCTTGGTATACATAGACGTGCAACATGAATTATTTATGGATACATTTTAACTGAAAAAAATAAGGGTAATTTATTTGAAAATTGTTTCTTTTTAAATAATGCCATTCTCAATGTTGTATGCTCTTCGCCTTTGTTTTTGCAAAACACAAAAACATAGACTTGACATAAACCATGGAATAATAATTTGATTTAAATGTCAACGCCACTGGGTAAATATTAGTACAGAGGGCAGTGTAGTAGACAATTAGATGTCTCTCTACGACATACGTCATTATTATTTGTAATGTGTTAGAAAGTAATGTCACCATTTACGTATATCTGTCACACAACATAAACTACATAGACATACGTCGAATAACCTTTCTCTTTCTAACATGAAATGTTGCTAAGCTACTATTGTATAAAGTGCTGTGTATTCTTTCTTCGAACAAGTGACCTTGAATAGTCATCTTTCGTGAACCAAAGTATATTTTATTTCTATCCTAAATAATTCAAATTGACAAATAGCAGTTTTCCTTTTCCTTCAAAGCCTAATGAAAAATAACTATAAAAATCAAATTTATTTTTCAATCGAATTTTTTAAATATTTTTATTATGTATGGATATAAAAGTAATACATGGATGAATTCAGAAAAAAAAACGCTATCGAATTGGCATAAAAAGTATGTATAATCCCATTTTGAAAAATATAACTTTGTGTTGTAACTTTACAACCACAGGTTTTAAAAAATATTTTCTTCTTTAATGGGATGTCCTCCTTTGTCTCCTATAACTTTGGTTTATAGTATTTTTTTGTAACTATAATATAGAAAATAATGGCTGGGGTCGGTTTTGGTATTACACCCCGTATAAAAAGTAAAAAGAAGGAATGAACATTAATTCCCAATAAAAAAAGGGAAAAAAGTAATATTTTAAAAACTGAATGCTATATAAAGCTGCACAAAATGTTTTGTAAAGAATATATTTAAATAATAATGAAACAAGTAACTTTTATAACTTACAAGCAGTTTGGTATGTACTGTGTTATGATATTCAATTAATGAAATTACATTATGTACAATTAAATGAAATATGGTGTAACAACAAACGACTTATATGCTTTACAAATCTGTAAACACTAAACAGATATAAAATAAAGGTATCGTTTGACTCATCAAATACATAAATGCTGCCAAGAGTGTGGGCATTTTTTCAACATTTACTTTAACATCTCTCAAATGTAATAATATTTCAAACATTTATGTAGGCGACAACTAACAATTGGTCTATAAAAAGAATAAACAAACATATACAAAATTAAAAGTATGTTTATAATACATTTTGGAATCACATGCATATGTTTTATGCTCAATTACATAAATGTAAATGTTTTGGAATCCTTATTACGAAATATTTACATGCCAGGAAAATGTCATTGTGTGAATCGCGCCACTTAAAAATTTATAAATTACTGGGCGTTTTTCCCATTTTCATTCATCATTTGTATGTGAACATACTATTAACTAAAGAAAACAGCAAGAACTATAACGGTAGATCAACGAAAACAATCAAATTTCTAGAAATTAAAAAGCATGGTTGATCTTCCAATTAAAAAGTTGACAGATATACATAAACAACTTTGAATAATAACAATTTATACTTACCCAAACAAAGGATCATTCTCAAAATCACCCATAAAGGAACTAAATAAAGACATTTTTGCACAATATATCGGTTTTCACTTCAGACTTGCAAATTTCTAGAAGTGTCGTTCGTCGTTTGCTACAAGATGATGGATGCGTATTTCATTTAATTGACGACAGTTGGCGCGACCTGTCCACTTTAATATGACAATTGAAAAGCTGAGCCATCACCTACCACGACCTACGCTTTTTTGAAAAATAAATTTTAAATTAACCTCATTTATTCTAAAATTTATCACTATATTTATTGTAATTATGTGTTTTTCATCAAGTTTTATTTATATAATTTGTTGTTTTTAATTATTTGAAAAGAATTTTCGTGCAAGGAGAAGAGCCAAAGAAGGAGTATGCGCAAAACAAGACGGCCTCCAAAGTGATGCACGTCACTCGAAATTATGGTTATGTCAATTTTGTAAATTATTAATAACACAATATAACTGTGAAGTGTACACTTGAAACTGTGCTCGAACATATCTCAAACTGCGGTAATACTCCATTATGAGTTTCATTCATGTATAGTCCTGTTAATTACTTTAAATTACTTTCAGCTGAAATGATTTCCAATGGAGATACAAAGCTCAAACAATCTCCGTCAAACTCAAAATCTCCGGCGCTGATGAAGCTCTCCTCGTATGTTTTGGCCATTCGACCATGGTCTCTAAGCGCCAGTTTGATGCCAACTCTTCTGGGATCAACAATAGCATACAAGGTAGCTCCTGGATTCAACTGGTTGACTCTTCTGCTTACTTTATTCACGGTTGTGTCTGTACATGGTGCTGGTAATGTCGTCAACACTTACTTTGATTTTGTGAAAGGGATAGATAACAGAAAATCTGATGATAGGATATTGGTAGATCATTTGTTGACGAAGGATGAAGTAGTTTCTTTAGGAGCTTTGTTGTATTTACTCGGATGTGTTGGGTTTATTTTATTAGTTATTATATCGCCGGCGAAAATGGAACATTTAGCTTTAGTGTATTTTGGAGGTTTATCTTCTAGTTTTTTGTACACTGGAGGTATTGGATTAAAATATATAGCTTTGGGGGATGTATTAATTTTGATTATTTTTGGCCCGATTTCTGTTTTATTTGCATTTATGGCCCAAACTGGTCGCGTTGAATGGGCTACCATATATTATGCCATTCCTTTGGCATTAAATACGGAAGCAATTTTGCATAGTAACAATACGCGTGATTCTGAATCTGACAAAAAAGTAGGAATAGTGACTTTAGCTATAGTAATAGGACATACTTTATCTCATGTTCTGTATGCGTTTTTATTGTTTACTCCTTATATTATGTTTATTTTGGCAACTTTAAAACACTCTACTTGGTTTATGTTGCCTTTAGTTACCTTGCCAGCTGCTTTTAGAATCGAAAAACAGTTCAGATGTCCAGACACGATTCAAAATGTACCTAAACAGACAGCTAAACTAAATTTATTTTTCGGATTGTTGTATGTATTAGCTTGCAGTTGTGTACCTGTTTTACCACTGATAAGAAACGTAGTTTAAACATATCTTGATTTGGGAAAGGCAGGGCCGGCCAAGTTCACTGGGAAGCCCGGGTGCGAAAAATTATTCTTGACCCCGTTTCATACCAAAACTTACTAAGTATAGGCCAAGGTAGGGGGTGTCATACATAAAAATTTATTAATTTTTAATGGTACAAAACATATAAACAAAAAAGGAACAAAAACATTGTAATTATTATACATGTATGTTACAGTAAATGTAGATAGTGGGATGATGTGCACATTGTCCGACAAATGTACAGATTCCCTTAATATTGTTTTCGCTTGCAATTCAACTAAATATAACAATAATAACCTCACCTAACGCACAAAATGCACCTCGAGATTTCCAAGAATGACTTGTGCGTTTTGGTGAGGTTCTTGCTGTTGATTAGTTGAAATGCAAGAAAAAAGTAGTTTTGAGCAAGTTTCTACATTAACTGACAATGTGCACATTATCCCACTATTTACTTTTACTATAACATATACAGCACATCCCACGTGATATTTGTCCAACTGCATTCTACTTTGGATTGTTCATTAAATAATTTTGGAATAAACGAAAAATATTATTTAAAAAAATCTGCATTGTTAATTATTAGTTTTTATATTAGCATAATATTTTAATGCAAAAAATATTATTTTTCTTGAATGCCCCCCTCCCCCCGACATCCGTGAGCCCGGATGCTTTGCATTCTCTGCACCCCCCCTTTAACCGGCCCTGGGGGGAAGTCCTCATTGTGACACCAAAAGTACCATATCTTCTTTTCTACAACGATATTTATTGTAGCACGTCTGGTATTCTAAAACTGGGTGAAGAGCATTTTCTTCGGTGAAATACCGTTCGTATCGTGACAGCTGATTTGTATATTTTTGTACTTAGAGTTTTATTACTTAACAATATGTTATATTCAACGAGCTTATTATTTATTTATAAATTGCATACTTTATAAACGAACGTTGATTATTAGAAAAGTTAGACAAAATTCTTTAGAAAAGCATAAAGTGTTCTTGTAATCATCGTTCTAGTAACCCTACGGCCATTTATAATATTTTATCGAGAATAAATGTCTGTTGTATAATTTATTACACGTAGGTCTTGCATTATTTTAAGTGTATTTAGTTTTTTCAATGTTTATACAAAAACTAGCATATAAGAGTGTAGCTATTTATGTAAGTTTTTCTAAATTTTTAAAAGTTTTTCATGTATAATTACATACATTGTGATAACATTTGTAATAATTTAATACAGTAAAGTAAAAAGGTGATGAATTACGCATTTACATTTAATTCTATCGTACTGTTTACGAATAATTACTACATCAGTGCAAATATAATGCAGCCTTGACACGTTTCTGGAATAAAATTGATGGATTTAACATTTGTTTCTCGTTATATGTTATAACTATTGATTAAATAAAACAATTTTTACACTAGTTATTATGCTACCATTTTTTATTTTACTATACAGATGCGCGTTTTTCGAGGCGCTCCATTGAGATTTCAGCAAATATAAAAGATACGAATTAGGGTAAAGTTAGTGCACCATTTTAAAGATATACATATTTGTTTTTGCCGAAAAATGCATAGATTAATTCAAAAAATTAAATTTTACTGGTTTTTATTTTTATAAATAACTTACAAATATGAAATTTTGGTTTTCACATCTTTAGGGCATTTTTTTATTTTCTTTTGAACGACGATGCTCAATTTTTGAATAACCGTTTGTTGGATTTCGAACTATGTATGATAAATTATAATTAAAATTAATATAATTCTTTTAGCTTTCCAACGATGTATATCTTTTTATGTTCATTGATTTGAAACAGCAAAAATGCAGCAATTATTAATTTCATAGGGTAAAACAATAATGGTGGCAATAAAAAAATTAAAATCAGCAAAATGTGATTTTTTGCCTTTATAGGCATTTTTCGGTAAAAACACGTATATCTTTAAAATGATCTACTAATGGGGAAAGTTTGGCCTAATTTAACCGACGTCGTATCACTTATAGTTTCCGAGATCCCAATGATGTGCTTCGAAAAACAGGCATCCTGTTAGAGCCCCGTCCCTCATCAGTTGGTCCACTTGTTAATATTTAATTTATCGTAACTTACCTAATACAATTTGTAATAATAATTTTTAAAATCTTTACTTTTATTTAAAATGAAGATTTTCACCGTTACAACGTAATTTTAAATTAAATTTCTAGCTAAAGATTAAAAATATAGCGGTTCACAGTAACACAAATCTATATATTAATTTCATATTATTTATCAATATTGGGTAAATAAAAAAAAATATATATTTCATCACGGCATATTACCCATTGCTGGGTGTGCCAATCTGCTTCGTACACAGATATCGGTAATGATGGAATATTTGTACCGTGCGGGCGCTTACCAGGCGACACCTCACGGGCACTCATTGCTGGCGGGGAGAGTGCGCCACAGGAGTCAATTTTGTGCCATTAAAATTCGATGTAATTACTAAAGTAATTCTTTTAGTCATTTTATTTAATAAAACCTCAGAATCTTACGACTTAAATTCGTTCATTTTTTTTTGTTTTTTTAAATTGTTAGTAAAACTATCATTTCATTTTACATTAAAACAATAGTTATTTAGGTATTAATGTCAGTAAGTGTTTCCTACCGATTGTGAATGAATTTGGAGAATGAGACGAAGTCTAGATCTCCAATACATCCGATACCGCTAAAAGAACACTTACTGACCGCAATGCTTATTACATTTCTTGCACGATCGAAAAAATTTAGTTGTCATTTTTAAAGTAAACTCTGATCGTTGTTTTTTTACTTACCGCCTCCGCCTCCTGATTGGTAAGTGATTCACATCATTTACCGATCAGTAATTTGTAAATAAAACCTATACTATGTTCCACCTTGCCAATTCAGTATTGCAGAGAATAGGGCACAGGTTTGAATTCTGACTGGCTAAAATTGAAGCTAAGTTTACGGAGTGTAATTTCAGACTAGTGTTAATGTACATGACATGTGACATCTCGTCATTTTTTGTGCAATGTCAAGTATAATTTTTATCCGATTTGGAAAGCAGGTAGATAATACTTTATATTTCACACTTACTGATTAGAATATACAAAATTTTAATAGCATTATGATACCTTTTTAATATTTTAAAATGCCAGGTGACTGCAGTTGAACACTGCCATTTTTTTATTTCGTCGGTTTAAAACTGGTGCCGATGTGAGCGCCGTCTACTGAATTGGTTAAGTGGAAAAGAATATACTGCCTTGGAAACCCTATCGGTAAACGTAATAAAAGATCGTGCAAAAAATATTTTAGAAAATATATCTTGTTATGTGTCATTAGAACGATAAAATATCTGTAATATTAATAAAAATTGGTGATAATTTGTTAGTTATTATTTATACATATACTAACAAAACAAAATTATATTAAAACGGGTGAGCCAACTGATATGAGACGAAAATTCATATTAAATCGTTTCTCTCATACAAGACTGAAATCAGGAATGTTATGGTGAATTTATACAGCGTAAGCCGTAACGTAACGTACCGTGCCGTATTGTGACGTATCGAAACGCGTGATTTTTCTAAGCTATTTTATATAGAACTTTTACGGTACATTTTCGTAAAAAGTATGCTCATGCTCTGTCGATACAAGTGTACGTCAGATTTGTATTTAACAAGTTCTTTTATTCGTAATACACTATATTTCATTATATTACCAAAATTTCCATTTAATATAATAATGTAAACTTTGACACATGACACCCATGTCAGTCACACAAAACAGACTATTCGTAATGCAGTATTTTTTATATTTATTTCCATTTAATATATTAGCTAAACTTTGACACATATTAGCCGCACAAAAACAGACTATAGCGCAGGGTAGTAATAATTTTCATAATATCACAACGTACCGTAACGTAGCAAGATAAAAGTTTGCGATCTTTTGGTTTTTAACACGTTACGGCACGGTACGTCACGTTACGGCTTACGTCTGTATAAATTGTCACATACGTTTGCATTGTTTTGTTCTTTACGTTACGTTACGGTTTACGCTGTATAAATCCAGCTTTAAACAAGTGATAATATAAGCTATCATCACAAATATGAAAACGAAATTTTGAGTGTAGGCAACTATAGAGAAACAATACACAGTAGTGACAGCACGCACTTTAGAATTCTATCAAATGATGCATTTGTTTTCGCCTTTCGCCGCGAAGCGAAAATTTGGTAGCATGCGTGTCTCAAAAAATTCGCCTGCAAGCGTACGACTCGAGGCGATAATATTAAACTAACGTCCCAATTCACTTCAAAGACAATTTATATATAATTCATAAATTTAATATATACAATTGTCGTAATATTTTCTATGTTAATAGTATAAAACCCCAAAATTCCCGAAACGAAAAGCTAATATAGAATTCTAAAGCGCATGCTACCAAGATTCGTAAAAGTAAAATCGCATTCGCCTGTTTTCTATGATAGAATTCTAAAGTGCGTGCTGCCACTACAGGTCTGTAAAGTGCCTACTTTGTAGAGTTGTACACAATTACTATTAGGAACGGTCTGGAATTATTCACTTCCTGTTTTTAATTGATCGTAGAAAAATTTATAGTCATCTTTCTACTTATACATTATTTAATCAATGTTATAACATTAAAATTCACCGAATTTTTGCATAAATTAAAATAAAAAACGGAATTACCGAAGTAAATATTAAAGTTTTTATTTGAATCTCATCTAAGTCTTATATTCGCACTAATATAGTTTAATGTATTGAAATTGACTATTGTATTAATTCATATTTAAATTTTGTTGTAGATAACTTCACTGTAACAAAATTATGACTATTGAAAAGTATTTTCAGGCTTATGTCAAATCTCAATAATGCAACAATAACACATACATATATGTCTTTATTTGTATTAACTTTCTTTCAAAATTTGTTCCATTGTTGAGATTTCCCTGCTTACGGTTCTGATCTTCACGTACCAAGTATTGACTGTTCAACAAAATCAGTTTGTGCTCAAATTTGTGCAATGTAAATGTAGGTGTGATATAAACAAGCTTTAACGTTTCATATTTGCAAGCGTAGTCTAGGAATTGCATCTGAAACAATCAATTTATCTTAGATAGTCTACACCGTCTCAAAATAACATACAAACCTTTGTACATGTGTTGTAAACCCTGTATCGTCATTAAAACCCACACATAGCAAAGAAAACTAAAGATTTAAAATATATTGAAATTTACTTCAAAGAGTGAGTCAATGATTTTAAATCAGTAATGATATATTTATCTGCAGCCGATTTTCCGTACAATTTTCTAATGAAAAAATAACACTTTACTAGACTAGTCCCAAAAATTATATTTTATTGAATTGGTACAGTCAAATTTCAAAACAATGTACGTTATTAGAGTAGCAAATTAATACCTATTAACATACCTAGGATTATGAGTATCATAACTACCGCAGATGTCGATTTGAAGACAGGCTTGTTATGATTCATAACATTCGGGGTTTGTGCAATAGTTTATCTGTTTCAGAAAATTAAGATAATATCAATAAGTATTATTTTTTGAAATTCTCTCATTAATGCTACTTCAACATAACAATTATTTTGACATATGTCAATATGATAAATATTCAAATAATGTGCTTTACTCCTCATGTTTATTATTTTAGAATAAAGTAAATCGTGTGAAGAACAATACACTAACGTTATCTGTATTTATTAATGAAGAGCATTATACTTTCATTTTGTAGATTGTTGTTGACATGTCAGTTTGGTAATAATACTACCGTACAGATACAGTTGTTACTTAGTTACCAGCCTACTTTTGTATATGTAAACAAAGGCTTAATATTCTAAAACCGGTAATAAAATGTACATATTTTGTAATACTTACTTTATTTTCATTTGATGAATTAAATTCAAAGGGCCCTAAGTATAATTTTTGTTTTAAAATTATTCAGCAAATTTTTTTGTACGAAACAATAACAATAACTCCAAAATCTTTTATTAAATTTTTCTATTCCTATTGTTAAAATGTGACTTAACGTACCAAGGTGCTAAACATTTTAATCATAACTTGACAAACTGTGGCATCGATTGTGTTGGACACGGCGTGAATCTAACAACCTCTAACATTTTATTCATTGAACATGTGGTAAAGTTAGCTGCTGAAGCTGACAGTAGTCATTCTGCAAAAATAAGTACCTAACCTACAAAGTATATTTCTGCTACCTTATTCTGCAGTCGTATTAAATGTATAGTATGTAACTCGTTATATAAAATCTTTCGACACTCGCTCTACTCGTATCAATTCGTGACTGAAGCGGCGTTTATAAAGCTTGTTACACAATATAAATATATAATCTTTTTTGAAATTTTAAAGCACCGTTTCTAAAACATTTCGAAGTAACATTTTAATGTAAATATTTTTTGGCACTTACATCCCTTTGAATTACAATTTCAGTTATTATTCTACCTTTTATATTGTCGGTAGCAGATGAAATAGCATAAGCAACCACGTTCAGAAAGTTATTTTGCTGAATTCGGGAGCTTCAGAATTTGTCGTAAAGAAGCCAACCTCATTTAATAACATTGCATTTTCCATATTTCATACATAATGGGATGTTATCTGTATCTTGTCTTGTCATTTTAACATCTTGTTTAAAATTTTCAACAATAACCCTAGCAAATACTGAATAAAAAATTTAAATGACAACTAATAAATTCATCTTTTGGTTTCAAATTATAAAAGGCTGTAAAATTAACATGGCAGGATATAGAATACACTCCAATGTACTTGTACTATTATTAATTGGATATAAAAATGTGAAGATATATTAAATAAAGCTGCCATATTCAAATTTCAAAGTGTATATTCATAAATAAATATATCGTCATGTCTTTTATATCCAAATTTGAGTGTTAGAATTTTATTCATAAATATTTTGAACTGTATTGTTGTACATACATATGTATCTTATGTTATATCAAATTTGTTAATCATCATTGATAATAATTTTATTATAAATGTCTTCTTTGTTGTGTATGGGAGATGTATTCTGACCTTTAACCGGCTTGAAATCTCGGGGCTTGCATTAGGGCTACGTTGTAGGCACACCACTAGAACCATCTTAAGCTAAAAATTATAATTTTCACAAGAATTGAATCTTCCAGTCCTAATTCTAAAAACACGCTCATTGTATTTATGATTAGGACGAAATTGAACAATGACAATAAATAATTGATTGATATTATTATAAATTAAGAACAAGTGAAAACATATATTTTAAATACTCAGGTACTTAAGTAAAAAGTAAGTTTGCATTGTAAAATCTACTATGTAAAGTATTTAGGTGATTGCAAAGTTAGAACGTAGCAAAAAGAAAAGTTTTGCAATGTATTCATATCAGAATTCAGTGGAAATAAATCATAGCTTTAAATGGAAGGCTTTACATATTATTTATTTATATTCCTTGTAAACTTTCCTTATCACAAAATATACAAGACGATAATTACTTTTTTGAGGCAGCTATTATATAAATAGTTATTTTACATATCTTTTGGCAACCGTAAAGGATCACTTTTATTTTCATATTTGTAAAAGTCTACTTTACGGCCGCATTTACTTCACGGACGCTTTCACTTTACGTACTCCACTGGCAATCGTTTGTTTAAATGTATTCATGTGTTTCAAACCGAATTCAACCATGAGTCGAAAAATTGTACTATTTTAAACTAGAACTTTGACAGATATCAAAATGACAAACCAACAAAAATTAGTTTTGTTAAAATTTATAAATTATATAATACAGCATAAAATAATGCAAATTGAATATAATTCATTAATATTTTTTTTTATTTTGCCACGAATAAAACATGTAGGTATGTTGTGGATAATTTTCATGAAAAATAGATTGACAAATGTATGAAATATGATTTTTTTAAATTTATTTCGCGTCATCATGTACAGTTAATTTGTTACTACATACATTTACCAAGATTATAGAAAATTAATTTACCTTATGACAGCCCTCCCTGCCCTCCTCCTTTGAATTACGTTTTGAACCTACTACAGTGACTGGTTCAAAACACTTTGCATACGGTTCGTGAGTGACGTCATTGTTTGCACCGTATATAGAGAAAATGTAATGTTTTGAACCATTACGAACTAGCTTCAAACCAGGGTGTCGCGAAAAAACAGCTTTACATACAGCTTCATATTTTTTTAACGGAATATTGGAAAAATCTTTACCGCTATCTCGATAGCTCATTTTCTTGCACAATAAGTTAATTATTGGTTATTTTATTTTCATCTTTAGGCTGTAATATATTTTTACAGTAAACAGATTGTTTTGTTTGTTATCAAGATGACAGCAAAAAGTGTCTTAGATTTTGATACACTCACCTACGGCTTGTGCGGTCAAATTTTCCTATTTGTGAAATAAAACTATACCTTTTACTCGTTACATAAAAATTAATTTTTGTTTGTGTTTTCAATAAAATCCGAAACTACTCGGTCCATTGACCTCAAATTTACACATAAAGGGTGTTAGCATGATTGGTGATTAGGAGATGACTAACAGTGTTTTAACTCTGTCAATCGTTTGTGGTTTATTTTAGAGACAAAAAAATTAATTGTGCGCAACTTTTATTTGAAATATTTTTCTCTAAAATAAATCCTAAACGATTGACAAAGTTAAAAAACCGCTAGTCATCTCCTAATCACCATTCATACTACCACCCAAAGTGTTTTGAAAAGACGTTATGCATATAATACGATTACTTTACGATAGGTGGCGCTGAACAAGCTGAAAAAATTGGCAAATGTTGAGCCATTAAAACATTGGTTTCAGGTTTGTTTCAGGTGTTCCAGCCGACTCCAAGCGATTCTTGTCAAACATTCGCAAATCCAATTCATGTTTCCAGATGGCATCTTTCAGTGCGGGACTAATTTATCATCATGATTGCAACGCCATTTCGAAGATTTTGTAAAAAGAAGGTGCACTTAGCTGTGATTGTAAAGGAGAGATTTGGGAGACGAAAATATGTGTTACAAATATTCCATTTATTATATATCACTACCACACACCTCATATAGACTATACATGTATATACTCATTCGAGATATAAAAATTTCGTTTGATATTACTTTATAACTAAATTAAATAAGATTAAGGGAGAAACAAATATAAAATATCATCTACTAAAACGAATTTTCGACAATGTATGTACATTGAAAGATACAAAATTGAAAGTTGATACCTTGGGCCATTTTCAATGGAAAATGCAGTAGTATTCTTGATAGAAAATAGCTTTCGCATGGTATCAAATAAAATATTGTCTTATGAAGACTGGCAGTTCAAATCAGTATCCAACTTTTCACAATCCATCAAGTTTTAATCATTTTATTACTAATTTGGTATAAACAAAATAAATGAAAATCCTCTGTTCAAACAATTATTGCCACACAACGGTACTGAGATCAATGAATTGATAATTTTCTGTGAAACTAAGACACCACAGTGTAGGAAATGTCCACGTCACTGTAATTTATTTATTTATTTACCACAGACAGCCTGCAACTGCAACCTATGTGAGACCACCTACCTTACATTACAACGACTCTATCTGTGACTGTGGCTCAATCAAAATATTCAGTTACGGTGAGGATTTCTTTTTTTCTTGCTTCCAGATTGTTATGCGCTCTTTCAGTTCCACAGCTATAAAAGAGAATTATGTTCATTACACATTACTTATTTAATATAATATGTGATACTGTGTTTCGCTAGATTAAAGTTTTCGAATGAAAGAATAGAAGAGCTAGTACAATTGATATTATGAATGTAGACGAAGTAATTTCACGATTTTTTTTTATATTTCTGAAGTGATAACTTCTTATGGTAGAGTGAACCGCGAAGGAATTCAGACCTGGCGATTAACACTGGCAAGCCACTGCTCGCGCAACTCTCGTTCTCTCTAGCTGCCGGTGAATTTATTCTACTAATATTTAAACGAAAAAAATACTTAAACTAATCATAACAAAGTTATCACTTCTGTTGGGCGTCCCGAGACGCACACTTTTTAATATTAATCTTGATAAAAAAAATCTAGACCACTATCTATTTTTCCAACAACATATTGCGACTTAATTTTTATATTATATTTTTATTATAATTTTGTTTTATTTTTATTTAATTTTTGTACAGAATGTAGAGCTGATGTGCCAGTGCATAAAGGAGGGAAAACCTACATGTTGCTATCAGTTTCGTCCAGTTTCGTTACTATAGGAATCTCCCACCATGGCACATTCCAGTAATATACAGGTTGTTATATTTTAGTGGACCCAGCAAATATCTCGCTTATTTATTAAGTTAGTAATTTCTTTCATATAACATGATTTATACAGCAACATGTAAGCTACTTGATGACGGATGTACATTCATGATATCACTTCCGGTTTATTAGTAATTAATATCAACTTTGAAATTTCAAATGGATCATACTACATTTTTTTACAAATTTGAAAAGTACACCGTTCCATGTAAACTAAGCTTAAGTATGTTGTAATTACATTAATATATAATTATAAAGTATTTTATTAAAAAAAATGAAATTCAAAATTATTTAATAATGTTGTGACACCACGATACCATTTCTACTAACTTTATATTCTTGGGATCTACGCGCATGCTCGGTTATGTTTGATTTTTGATTGTTTATCTTTTCGCGTTGTATGGTGTGCTTACAAATAAAAAAAATGTTACTGTCTACAACTTTAGAAGACACTAATGTCTAGATACAGAAACTTTCATCAATATTTTTTTTAATTAACGAACCAGTATAATAAACAAATTCTTATGATCATTGCTGTCAAAAAATCGCGTTGCATTTGTTAGTTTTGATGGTCCATTAAATAAACAAAGTGTTGATGAACGTTTCTGCAACCGGGCATAAATATTTCCATCACACTTCAGTGGCGTAGCACCACTGTTTACGCGCTTCTACTTTACGGTGTATTCACTCTTCTTTATCATTCTATGCCTGTCTCACAGTAGAGAACTACCTAGTATTTTTTGGGACCTAACGTTACAAGCAATGTTCAAAAAAAAAATATTTTTTTTCAGATATTATTTGTTGGAAAAATAAAAAAATGGAGTCTAAAGGCCAGTTGCACCAACAATTATACAGAATTATAAGCAACCCTTAAACAAAACAATGCAAATAGAAATTTTGACAGCAATGCATAATAATTCATGAGACATTTCATTTCGATTTCAATATTGTCTATTTAGGGAACGTTTAAAATTTGTTACGTTGGTGCAACTGGCCATAATTTGTTTTATCAAAATTAATATATAAAAAAATCGTGGAAACCCATATTTGTTGTTACTTTTTAAACAAGCTTGTAAATAAATTATAAACACATTTATTTCACCTGGTTTGAGCATCTCCTCCGTTAACGGTTGCCTGTTAAACGGATCAGTACTTGAATTTAAGAGATGTCGCATGATAACACTCCTATCCATGATCTTTCCACTGGGTAATTGCACTGGATCCGACATAAGTGTGTCCATAAGCGGATCTCGGAACTCTTCGGGCGCGTCTCCTAACCAGTCGTCGCTTTGCTGATTTGACACGGAAATGGCGTAAGATTTGGCGGCTAAAGCACGGAACTGCTCAATTTCTGAAGGAGTCTTGATGAGAAGACGGTCTAAGCGGTGGGCTGCGTCGTCGAACAGCTCTTTGCGGAATGAACGCTAAAGAAAAGAAAAAACAAACAAATAATCATCACGGCTTATTACAAATTGCTAGTTGTGCAAATCTGTTTTTTTTTTGCCATTGCTCTTTAACTAAATACGGAAATACAATTTATTTACGAATAATACAGTGTGGTTGTAAAGGTTTAGGACTAATTTTATGTAGAACCATGTATGAATTGGTACCTAAACTATTTTTGATTAACCTTCAACAGCATCCCCCTCAAGTATTATTAATATTAGTTCAGTACAGTTCTCGTACGGGCGTAGTTTGTTGACCTCTTTGATCTACCTCATCATGGATGCATCCGTCGAACAGCGGTACGCTATAAATTGTGTTTGTGCAAAGAACCAACCTAATCGTTTGTTTTGTTTAAAAAGCATTTGGGAATTCTTTATAGACTCATTGCAACGTTTTTGACTGGCAAGAGCGATTTCGCGATGGGCGAGATAAAAACCCAAAGAGTGACCGCCCCGCATCAAGCAGAAACGCAGAAAACATGGGAGTAGTTCGACAATTGTTGGTTTTCGAATGACGTGTTACGATTAAGATTGTTGCAGAGTAGTTGAACATCGTCATAGAAACAGTTGGATTGACTATCGTTGAAGATTACAAGAAAAACAATAGTTATGCGCGCGCAGGATAATGCATCAGCCTATAAAGATAAAGTAATAGTCGTGTGTCAATTTCTGTCCTACAAAAATATCACTGTTGTATCATCCTCCGTATGCTTCTGATTTGATCCCGACTGACTATTCTCCTTCCCCAAACCGTTACGACGATGTAACACACACTTAAACCATCGTGACGAAGGTATTGAATAAATTGTAATTTTGACGATATAACGACTTTTGTCTTATTTATAAAGGAAGTCCTAAAACTTTATAGCCACACTGTGTAAGTAAATTAACATAAGCGAGATATAAGCTATTTTTAAAATAAGTTTAGCCTGTAGCTCAAAAACAAAAGACGATAAAATATGACTGCGGTAACTATAACATTTGGCTGAAAATTGACCCTGGAATGTGCAAACGGTTGCTTTATCATGAATATTACCCGAGATATCCAAAAAAAAAAGAACTTCGAAAATGAGACATTTTGAACAGTGCTGCTTTCCGTAAGAATGATTATAAAAGTATTAAAATTATTCAAGTCTATAAACAAATAGAGTTGCAATAGTCAAAACTATGAGTATAGGCAGAAAAATATATATAATTATTATTTTCGACTTACTTCATCTGCGGCAAGAGCAGCAGCAAATTCATCACAGTCTAAATGTAAATAAATATCGACCAGTTGACTTAACAATCTCCTGGGTTCCCATCCGTACTTCTCAGGATTATGCACTTTGAGATTTTTACATTTCGGTCCACATAATTGTTGCAAATTAAAGTTTAACATCGAAGATAATCTATCTACTAATTCAGGTCTCAAGAATGGCTCTTTTATATCCACAGTGAGGTAATGGAACATATCTACAGTTTCCCTAGCTAACGTCAAATACGATCTACATTGTCTTTCATCTCCTTGTAATTGTCTAGTTCTAGTTTGTTGTTGCTCTGAGCTCAATTTATTCCAATTCGCCTCATCTCTCATCAATTCTTGCACTTCGTGAATTCTTTTCAAGTTTTCTAAACTCTCATCAAGTAGGAAGGTAGTATCATTCATCAACATATTCACAAATTTTACAAACTGGTTTCCTGATTTGGATTCGTTGATCAACGCTGTTCGATGTATAGGAGAATTCCACATGCCTTTCAGAATCAAACTAATGTGATAACGAATGGTGAATTTGTCGTAGAACTCCGAACTCGAGCCCGTGGTTTCGACGTCTGTGTAGAATTTCATTAATGAGCTAGGTAAGAAAGTTTGGGAGAGTTCGTGGGACATAACTTTCGAGTATAAAAGTTCAGTACGTGGTTGAATGTTAGGATTTATCACAAAGACCACTTCGATTATTTTTGCAACTAAATAAGGATTTTTAATACAGTGAGATGAACAAATGGCAATTAAGAGCCAAGTGATTAATGTGTCTTCTGTGTATTCGGCGACTACTGATGGGCAAAACCTGTAAAAAAATGATTTTTTATCGTTTTGCTTCAAATATATACATTTTTTATATTTAATTATAGAACAAAATATTTTGTTTGTTAATTATATTGTACCCTCTATTATTATTTCTAAAAAAATAAATAAATCTTAATATTGACCTCTATACATTTATGACTTATTACCTCAAAAAGTTATACATATATGCTCAAATTTGAGTAAAAATGTTTAATAATTTCAAAACTCAATTTTTACACATTTATACAATCCTGCATTCTTATTCCAAATTTTGAAACCGCATGTTAATCTCTTTTCATTCCCGAGATATTCGCACTTAAAGCTGTACCCATAAAATATCCATTTGTAGTTTATTAAACAAATTTACTGATATAACTATTCGATGATATAGGCCAATTACATAAGCTTACCAATTTTCATAATTTTTAACTATTAAAAATATAAAAATCCCAGAAATGGGCCAATATTCATACTCCCATTTATAAAAAATAAATTCAAAAATTATATATCTGTATTTCGACTCATTTTCGAGTTACGCTACTGCTTCTTATTGAATAAAATAATGAAGTTTCCAAATCTTTAGACGTGTAATGATCTGTTGTAGGCAAGGATTGTTACAATCAACGATTAGTATGTCAATGTTAACAGTTGAAGTTTATCAAAAACGAAGAATATGATTGCACACTTAAAAAAAAAAATTGGATAAGATCCTCAAGCCTCTGAACTGATTTGGTTAAACTTTCTTATTATTGCAAGTAAATGAGAAGAAATATGAATAAAACTAGAAGGCGCTTTACGGTGAATGAGAAAATCTTGGCGGCGGTATCCATGCTAAAAAGCATGAAGGATGAGAATTTTTTAAAATATTTTAATATAAAATAATAATGATATATATAATAAATGAATATTTCACCGTTCCAGTAAATCTTTGTAGGATCGATTTATATCTGGTGTAAGCGTACCATTGGTGGTGATGAAACGGGAGTCAAAGCTTGCGTACTTGTTTTTGAAGAGGAAAGTATTCGTATAATAAACTGCTTGACCTTCATGAGATATTATATACTTATAAAATCATCAGTGATGTTAAGTTTCACTGCACCTTCATTTTCATTTGATAATTCTAAATACACTGTTAATTTAGTCTTATAAAAGCAAAATGATTAATTAATATTATGTGAATGGTTGTGTGAAAATGATTATTTTAATTTGAAAAAGACTAATCAGAAAATTGAATATAATTCGTAAGAACAGTAAATAATTTACCTTTATTTAGAGAAATTGCTTTTAAAGGAACTTGATTATCTATTTTGTAATTATATATTTTTTGTATTCGTAATTACATTAGTCGTTTTTTTTTACGCTGAACACAGATCTGAAACCCGCAAGGATTTTGAGCTGTACTAAAAAGTTATCGCTATTTTTTACGATCTTAGCATATTTCACTTTGCAATAGAGACCACAACAATGATAACTGGACCAAATATCATGGGTATTCTTATAGTATTTTCATCGCTGAATTCAGATCTGAAATTCTTTTTTCTATGACCTTGAGCTTTTCAGAAATCGCATTTTTATTAGTACAGAATGTTTTTTTTTCATTTCAAGTGGTTATACATGCTTTGAGAAACTGGGGGAAAATAATTTTATTATTTAACCAATCGATGAAAGTGAGGTTTATGAGCACATATGTACGACAATAATATAACTATTAAACTATATACCGCTAAAAGGCACACAAGAAATGTCCGGAACATTTTGCACTCTTCAAGCGTGAACACGGTCCCTTATGCGCATGCGTTTATAGAGACGTCCGAGCGCTAGACAAGGTTGGATAGCTTAATGTTGTGGACACTTTCCACTTATACGAGAGATAGGGGTTCAGCGATATATAGTGTAATAGATATATTACGATAATACACAAAACCACAACTAAACCATTTAATGAAAATTAGACGTGGTTTTTCTCCTGGAGATCGCCGATGTACAATTGCAGTTTTCACTGGTTTTTCTCATAAGGAACCATCAGTAGTACCCAAACATATTAAGGTCCGACTTCCCTTGGTAACCCAGACGTGATAGAAAACAGTTTCATATCTGAATTCAGCGTTAAAAATACTATAAGAATGTCCATGAGATCTGGTCCAGTTTCCATTGGCGTCTATTACAGCGCAATTTTAGTACAGCACAAAATCCTTGCGTGATGAAAAAAAAGGGGCTTTAGATATGAAAAATCATGTAAGTTCAACACACTGGCAACGTTGGTGTAAAATAAAAATTATTATTGGCTAGTGATTATTGATAATATTAGAATATTTCTGCGCATATCGTATAAATAAATAAAATAAATATATCATCACGGCATGTTGATGACATATTTGCGTTTAAAATTCGAAATATTTGGCGTCAGTCGGGATTGAACTCGGTTCCCCAGATTCGCAACCAGACACTCAGGCACGCGGCCACGAGATCCCATATTAAATTACAATGTAAATATACTTAAATTATTTTGCATTTATTTTTAAATTATTTAAAAAGTAAATTTTAAATATATGATATGAACAGCAATCAGAGCATTGCAGATAAGCAACGAGTAACATTACCATGAAGTGCTTTCTCTATACTGAAAATATTCATTAAAATAATGTAAAGTTTATACATAAACCGTATTAAATTATATTATATAAACATAAATTTAGAAAATTAATATTTATATCGAGCCAATCTGTTTTTATTATATTAACCTCTACACATATATTTTATTTTGAACGGTATTATTTTATTTTAAGAGTATGTGCTTTCAATCATGTTTCATATCGATTTCAGGGTATTTCAAATATCATTTTTGCAAAATTACTACTTATGTTTTACTGTTTAAAAAAGTGTAAAATAAAATACTTACTGTAACGCAAACAGCAAGAATTCGGCAATATCCTCCACGTACCACTCCGGCAATGCCGCAAACACCCCACTCGTATTTCCCGGAGGCGGCACCTGATGCGAACCACCCGTTCCAGGCGTTTTTCCATTTAGCACACACATCAACATCTCCGCCACTGTTGTGTAGAACCCTAACGCTCTCCTAATGAGATTCTTATCTAATAATCCAGCATCTGCACAAGCTTTGCTCTTGTTGAGTTTCTTCAATTGCTGTTTCCAGCGCTTGATGAGGATTTTATTTCTAGCAGCATATGGGGAATCGCGCCATTGGGGCTCTGTGGAAACCGTCTCGTCGAGGATCTTCTGCAGGTCGCGGATGGCACGTAACCGACGCTGATATTTCTGGATAGCGGGGAGGAGGGCAAGATGGTGGCAGTGTAAAGTGAGGAACCAGCAAATTGTGGTGAATTTGGGCTCACTCCATTTTTGGTCTTTACCTAGAAAAAAATATATTAGTTTCCGTAATTTTTGGGTGGCAGGATGAACATGGGGCAAAACGAGGTCATCCACCAATGTTATATTTTTGTCCTAAATGACTACGGTTACAGTAATCTCGAATAAACCCATCCACGTAACAATGTTTTATTTATTGAAATAAAAACTAAATGGAAAAAGAATTAAGAGAATTATAAATGAAAAATATTATATTTTTAATTGTTTTATACTCCAATATTCCTAGTAAGTCACAAATTTCATTTATGCAAAAAATAAAAATACTGACTCCATTATTCTTGTTTTCCAATGGGGTAGTACCATATGTTAAAATTTAATGAAATTCGTATTAGTTTATCATACAGGGTGTTAATACTAAGTCGTTACACCCGAAAATGGTAGATAGAACTCATTAAAACAAACAACTTTTCTTAGCTCAAATTTCTGATTTGGAGCCCCAGTTCATAGTTATTGGCGTTCTCTTGTTTTTCGAAAAATCGTCATAACTCCCTTATTTTAAGGAATATTTAAAAAATACAAAAACTTTCAGCATTTGCTTTCGGTTCTCTAAAACACTTGTATTTACAATTATTTTCTATTTCATCAAATAACAAAATGGCGACTAATCAAAAATTTCGAAACAAGATATTTTGAAAACCACCCCATCGATTTTCGAAAATAAAACATTTATAAAATCCATAAACTTTCTACTACAATATTTGTCTGAAACATTTTTTTCTATCTGGCCAAAAAAAGTTTTTATTCAAATTGAATTGCAAGATAAATTTTAACAAACTGCAACAATCATTTAAAACAAAATTAGGCTTGCTGCCATTAAACAAGAAAAACAAGAAAAATAAAACAATAAACAATGAAACAACAAGGGTGGGACTAAATATGATTTTCAAAGTGGCCACCATTCGCAGCAACGCAAGCCCGGCAGCGTGCTTTGATGTTGGTGGAGACCTTCGCAAGGACTGCCTGCTTCTCTTTTATATCTTCTGCTGCAGCCACGATTCTAGCCACTAGTTCTAACTCTGTGTTCATCGGTGTCTCGTAAACAGAGGTCTTCATCTGACCCCAAAAAAAGAAATCTAGTGGAGTTAGGTTGGGGCTCCGGGCTGGCCACGCAACTGGACCTCTCCTCCTGTGCATTACGCCTTGCCTCCCCAAAAACCAGAAGCATGTCAAGAAGTTCAACGTTTTCATAATGATGCATGTTTTCGTATAAATTATGCAAAATACGAACATACAAACGGACATACACGTGCGCTAATTTTGAAGTAACTTGTTTTTGAGTACTTGTCAAATCTAATCTCTTTTTTGTTTCATTGTTTTCAGAAGCTACTTCGTTTTAAATGCTTTTTTTAGTTTGTTAATACTTATGCAAGCCAAGTAAGTGAATAAAAACTTTTTTTTTTTGGCCAGATAGAAAAAAATGTTTCAGACAAATATTGTAGTAGAAAGTTTATGGATTTTAAAAATGCTTTATTTTCGAAAATCGATGGAGTGGTTTTCAAAATATCTTATTTTGAAATTTTTGATTGGTCGCCATTTTGTTATTTGATGAAATAGAAAATAATTGTAAATACAAGTGTTTTAGAGAATCGAAAGTTTTTGTATTTTTTAAATATTCCTTAAAATAAGGGAGTTATGACGATTTTTCGAAAAACAAGAGAACGCCAATAACTATGAACTGGGGCTTCAAATCAAAAATTTGAGCTAAGAAAAGTTGTTTGTTTTAGTGAGTTCTATCTACCATTTTCGGGTGTAACGACTTAGTATTAACACCCTGTATATGACTCATAATAAGATATATACTGTAATAAAATTCGTCATTTATTATGTAAATATTTCAAAAGTTATTTAAAATATTACATGATTCAAATCGACCTCTTCTCTGTGACGTCACGCTTACATACTTAAAGCTGCAAATGCCGCTAGCGTCGTTGTTTTACAGCGATGGGGTGTGACATGTTAAAATGACAGTTGATGGTGATACTGACGCGGTGGGCATAACCTTATTTCTATTTATCAACTGTAATACAAAACGTCGTTACAAAATGCTCAAACAAAAATAAATAAGTAAAAATACGTGCTAACTTGACAGTAATCTAATCTAACGAACAAGTTCTCCTTACCCCGTAAGACATACGTCGCAAAATATATTTGTCATACTTCGAGTCGGAACTAAGTTGCAACGGAAACGGCAAGGGTAATGTAACAGTGGCGGGAATAGATATGTACGGTATTTTCAGTATTTTTTTCTCATTTAACAAAAATTATGCAAAATAAAAAATATTGAAAATTTAAATTTAAAAATACTTGCTTCTAATAAAAAAAAGGTGAAACTACCCCATTGTAAATTAGTAACGGTCAAATTTATTTCAAAAACCGGTACTTGCAATTTAAAAATTCAATTTTAATTTTGAACTCTTCAAATTTTATGAAAAAACAAATATTTTTAAAATTTCGTGTATATTCCTGGAATTTGTATATGTTCAAAATCCATTTTCCAGTCCACGTGCATATAAAAAGATGTTATATTTATATTGGGACAAAATTAGATTTTATTGGTCGTATACTTTACAAAGTAGAACAGTTTAATTTATATTCAATGATTTGTTGTATGTTTCTTAAAATTAATTTTGGAAAGTGATGCGTTAGTTAGTTAATATAAATGAAAATTTGTTGGTTGAAATCCAACTAATAACCTCAATTTTTTCAAATGTATACCAGAAATGTTTTTTTTTTATTCCTTTTGAATTACAAGTAACGCTTTTGAAATACAAGAGGATATCTAAATAACGACAATTATTTTCTGGTATATGGTAGTGCTCTAATTCCGACTTTTCCCGCTATGTACTTTACTAGAGACTAGTAGAGACCCTTTCGGATCGGTTGCCCAATCCTCATCCTTAAGGAAACATTTGAGCGGTCTGTGTGATTTTTTTTCATAAGCACTGTTTACGTCAGTCGGCGATATTGAAGTGGCGAACATTAGAAAACAACGTACTGACATCAAGTTCTGTTTCCTGTCAAGGAAGTCAGAAGCATATTGAACGCTCAAAAGAAGTGAAGATATCTAGTGGGAGAAGTCGGAACTAGCGCCCTACCACCCGGCAAAAAATAATTCTCGTATTTTTGAATATTCCCTCGTACAAGCGTAAAATACGTAATAATGTAATACAAATAAGATGCAACAATTTCCGATTACTTTTTCGATATAATCAGTACTGCATAATATTTTGACATTTTTATGAATAACTTTTAGCTACATATATACTTCTACTCCTTTTATAATAAGTAGAATTTTAACGCTTTAATGTATGAGTCTAGAAGAGTACCAACTACGAGTATATTGAATAGTATAGTTAATAAAATGCACGCAAACCAACTACAAGTATATTGAATAATATAGTTAATAAAATGTACGCAAATTTAAGTCAAATTAGAACAGTTTGTATACGTTAAAAGTTCTAGTAATAGTGTTCAAGGCTAATATGTGTAATTTACTAAGAACTGCATTATATAAACATTCTAAGTTCAATGTAAATAAAAAACTGTAATACTGTTCATGAAAATAGCATTATTCACAAAAAAAGTTTACAAACGATAAGCACTATCAGTAACCACATATGATAAATATATCTATCTAAACCCATTGTATATAGTAACGATACCACATATATACCTTTTTTATCTCAGTGATATATATCACAAAGTAAGTATATATGTACAGTTTTCATTTCTTATATATGGTGAAATAATCTCGAACGTAATGGAGTTCTATACTTTTTTTAACAACAGAATGTAGTTAGTGCGAGTTAACAATTTTTGCGAAATAAGTGAGATATGAATTTTTAAAGTTCAGAATATAGCATGTGACTTAGCATGTCCTTACTAGTGGTCGACAAACTGTTAATTCTAGAGGGTACAATTTTTTCATATTCGCATAGCTGAAATATTTTTATATTATATTCATGAAGAAGTTATTATTAATAAATAACATAATAAATTATAGAACATTGAAACAGTTTGACCATTGTTGGACAATATTGTTACACAAACTATGATGGCGGGTAGCGCTAGTGTTTGTCCATTAATAGTTTCATGGTGGGCGGGCGCACAAGACACGCGAGCCTCGCTCCAATTAAATTGCTTAGGACATGATACGTTATATTAATTATTAATCGGCTTCAATCTTTTGTAGTTTTCTAATTAATATTTAAACAAAAAATCACTAATACTCATTAATTTGCATATATTTTCCCTTTCTTAACTAAGATAGTTAAAATTTGACCATGGTATATTCTTTCTATGCTATAATTTACAAAAATTAAAATTATACTTACTAACTCCCTCCAACCATTCTTGAGCTTCCTGCCTCGTATACCTCAGCCTCGTCTCATTCGCAATTTCCACTAAACTTTCTGGATGAAATGGGAACATCACATCCACTCTATCCAGCTTTATTCTCACTGACAACATCTGTAGAACGCTGAGAAGGTTCAGCATGAAACCGTCTCCAGCCAGAGATCTTTCATCTGCTTGAAGTTGTGCTCTGCGTTCATTTCTACGTAGAAGACAGCCAATGTATGCCAACATACAACAACGGCTGCTTGAATTTGCTAGCAGATCGTGGAAGGATTTGTTGAGACATAGGCGACTATGTTCGAGCGTTTGCTGAAGGGTGTGATTGAGAGATTTGTCGCTAGATGTGTTTCCTAGAAGAAAGATAATATTATTCGTAATTTGACAGCAGCGTGATAATAATAAAATGAAGAATTACGAGGGCGGTAACTCATATAATCCTTGTTATTATTATTTGAAAGTGTGTCCAAATGGATGTAGCCCTGAGCAGAAGTTCGAAAACCCAGAAGTGTTCTCCACTTATTTTATTCTTGAGGGCCGTATCGACAATAATTAAAGCTATAAAATTAATGCCTTCTTAACCCTCCGTATATACATACTTAGAATCATGCATTTCCCACAAAGTAGAGGTACATAAAAAAATTTATATGATGTAATATGTCGCCTCGTATGATAATCTTCACGATTATTACCATAATGAATAACGCTACGATCCTTATAATATAAATAACTATTATACAGTGTGCGATTAAAGTGTGGAATATCAAAAAAAAGCCGATTTATATACATGATCATAAAGAGAAGAAAAAACTATCGGATTTCACTACTAAAAATCTATGTTGTCATTTAAATTTTTTTGTGATGACGTCATAACTGAAAAACAAATGAAAGTCGGAAGATGAATCGTACATATTAATGTGTATTTTTAAAAATTAAAATCGACGTGTTTCAGCGTTTTTATAAAAACCGGCTGAGTTCGGCTTTTTTTTGATATTCCACACTTTAATCGCAGACTGTATAGTCAATTCTTTCTTAGACCGGCATTCCAATGTGACCACGTGATTGCAAAGTATGAATAGAGAAATCACATATGTTTTCAGCAACGTGATTGATTGTTTTTTTTTACGTAGCGTTTGTTTTCATATATCGTAACTTGAGCGACTTGAGCTATATGAATAATTTGTATGATGACATGTGTGACAAACAAAATTTGAGCGGTAAAAAAATTATCGAAACGGTGTAAAGAAATTATTTTGAATGCTTCAGTATAATTTGAGGAAGAGAAATGTATAAATGTTCCCCTAATTCCATTCTCGTATGTAGAAGATGTATTATATTTTGAGGTTATCACATGACAGTTCTGTATTTCCTATGTATTTTTTTAAAAAATATTATTACATTTTAGAAAGTTTGCACTGCTTTGGCTTTTGTCACATGTGACGGTAAATAATATCAAAAATGAATTTAAACGAGGATCTATTGTATTTCGTATTTTGTCGCAAAAAAATTAGTGAGCCGTCAAAAATCAATGCAAAACATTGACATTTCTACTCAATCTGCAATTTGCCGTATCTACTATTTGCATGCATAATGAAAGAAAATTACTTTTTAAGGCCCTTTTAAGTCAATTTTAAGTTTATTTTATTATTAAATTAAAAAATATTTCGACGTTGTGCATTCAGAGCTGTTTTCTTATATGTTAATTGTTGTAATCAATTAATGTATTAATTGTTGTAATCAATTATTATTATTATTATCGTAATCAATGTATGTCAGAATAATTTTCAATTTCTATTTAATAAAATATTTGCAATGAATGCGAATAATAGGACGTCAAATTATTATGTGATACAGTGGGGAATGTGAATAATGGGGTATTCCAGTGTAGTAAAATTTAAAAGAAAAAACAGTATAATGTTATTAATTAGGTTACAAAAAAGGAGACAAGTCGGATCCTTTAAACTATAGGGGTATCGCATTAGTGAATTGCATCTGCAAACTCTTCACTCAAATTTTACAGCAAAGACTCCAAACATGGGTAGAAGAAAATAATATTCTATTAGAGACGCAGACCGGTTTTAGAAAAAATAGAGGTACAACTGATAACATTTTTAGTTTAGCTGCTATTATTCAGCTACAGCTTCGTTTAAAAAGTAATAAAGTGTATGCCATCTTCATAGATTTCAAAAGAGCTTTTGACTCCGTAGATTATAATAAGCTCTGGCACAAACTATTTAAATTTGGAGTGTCGGCAAAAATTATCAGAATTCTTATTAATTTATATAGTAATGCATGTTTGCAGATTAATATGAATAATCAGAGTTCAAATCTTATAAAAATAACAGAAGGAGTGCTGCAGGGCGAGGTGTTGAGCCCCCTACTCTTTACATTGTTTGTAAACGACATCGAGGATCACTTCAAAAATAACGGATCGCGAGGTATAAACATTGACGGTTATAATGACTTATTAATATTAGCCTACGCGGATGACATGGTTATCCTTGCCAACTCCCCAATAGACACAAATCGGAAACTAAAATTGCTTCAAAATTATTGCGAGGAAAATTCTTTAACGGTAAATACAAGTAAAACCAAAATAGTAATTTTTCATAAAGGTAAAAATCCGACTCCAAAAGATTTTGTATATAATGGCAACAAGATAGAAGTAACAAACCAATTTTGTTACTTAGGAATGGTATTCTCGTCTTCCGGAAAATTTCGCCTAGCTGTGAACGATAAAATACAAAAAGGAAATGCGGCAATTAATAATGTAAAAGAAATTCTCACACGTGGCAAGTCATCTGGTTGGGCTGAAAAAATTAAACTCCTCAAAACAGTCATTAACGCTTGCGCTTTGTACTCTTGTGCAGTTTGGGGCCCCACCCAGTACGAAGCAATAGAAAAAGTACAATTAAGCTTTATCAAATCAGTTCTACAAATACGTAGAAATTCACCAAACCATTATGTAAGACACGAAGCTGGAATCGAGCACATAGCCTGTGACGTTTGGAATAGAATCGTAAATTGGTGGCATAAATTAATTACAATGAGTGATAACAGAACCCCTAAAATTCTATACAACCGTCTGATTACATTAGATAACTCAGAAATAAACAAAGTAGAATATAATTGGTGCTCTAATGTAAAACTATTTCTAAAAGAGCTGGGTTTCATCGAAGTTTGGAACAGTCAAAATGTAAATAAAAATACTATCAAAGAAATAATTGCAACATATTCATTACAACTTAAAATTCAAGACCAAGTCAGAATAGCAAATTCTAATTTCAACCTTTACTACCCACAATTAGCACTAAGTCATCAAACGAGTAATTATTTGATAAAATACAATCTTCCCATACATATGATGAGAATAATATGTCAATTGCGACTATCTGAGAGCAAAGGCCTTAAAATTTTCTATAAAAATCTTAAATATGAATTGGATGCTGAAAATAACTGCACCATTTGCAACCTCCACGAGCCTGAAGATCTGGTGCACTTTTATTTAAATTGCCCTATTTACTCTCCTTATAGAATTGCCTTCCTAAGCCCATATATTTTAGATGTAAATTATTTTAATTTCTATTTGCTCCTTAGTGACCTTGATGAACGAAAAATTAAAAATATTTTTAATTTTACAATTTCAGCTCTAAAATTAAGAAGTTTCTTTTTAAATGAATGATAATATTTTTTCATGAAAAATCTCCGCGTAGTATTTTGTATTGGCTCTTATTTAAAAAAAATAAAAATTTACTTAACGTCTCATATCTCACTCTATCTGACAGTTTGTTTAAAGGAATTATACTAATTAGTAAGATTCTTCATTACTAGCAATCGCTAGATTTGAATAATATAATATGTTCATATAATTACGTACTATATTTCAATATAATTCATGTAATAATTTTGTAACTTTATGTATGCGTATCTTTTTTCTCTTCTTGTTATGATTTTTGTATAGGGTACGCCCTGGGTACAAATAAAATGTATTTATCTATCTATCTATCTTATTAATTAGGTTGGAAAACGACCGAATTCTGAAAAATAAACTCAAAATTGTTTTATTTAATATGATTTTCCATGTGTTTTATTTTAGCGCGGAAAAGATTCACGTGATGTATGACGTTCATTCGCTCTATAACGTATGTAATGACGTACTTGTCTGCTTGTGGAAAAAGGAAAAGCAGTGTGTTCACCATTGATGCTTTCTCGTTTCTCAGCTGATCTTTGTTTGTGTTTCTTGCTAGTTTTGATATGACAGCAACCAAATTCTTAACTAATAATACTTTAATATAGTTACAACTAAAATCCACGGATAACAAAACAAATAAAACAAATGAAAGTCATCCAAAACAAAATAGATTTGGTCCAATCCGCTTCGCGTTGTTTTCCAAACTTCCTTCTCACAAAATAAAATCACTTTTACCACTTATATCATAAATATACTTATCCTAAATCATATGAATATTGAAATAATTATTTTCTAAGCGGTAGTAGGAAAAAAATCCATCCTGATTATTAATGTGTTGTTTTAGTAACGAAATTTCAATATATAATGTGTCAGTTTAAAAATAAGTTTTGGAAAAAAATGTTTCTTTTATAACCAAATATTTCACTTTTTATGCTTATATTAACTAAATTGGCATCACGTCGGTATTCCACAAAATCAATTACCTATCTTAAAATTGGAACAGAAATTGGCAAGAGTAATACAACTATTATATCTGTACATTCCCGTAGCATACCATTTCTGCTTCTACTTATAACTAATTACATGCATGTGCTTATATTCGATACATATAGCGTGCCCTTACCTGAAAAGAATTTTTCAGCAACTTTCGGCTCATCTTCCGCGAACACTGACACCGATAAAAACGCCCCTAGATAACTCGTCCTCGCAATTTCCCTTCCAACTGCCAACGTGCACCCCTCTGGCATAAACTGCGGTTGATGAGTCACCAGCCTTGCTAAGGGTCTGACAGCGCCGGTGGGCCCCGCGCGAATTTCCATCAACTCGCACAGAGCTTGCAGGGGCTGCCTGTGTGCGTCGTCTACCACACTGGCCGATTGCATAGCGGTAAACAACCCTTGGAGAACAGGACTGAAGATACGAGGGAAAGATGTAGAGTTGGAGTGGGTGCGAAGCACCAGCTCAGAGAGGAAGCCCCGGGGAAGAGATTGAGAGAGAAGAGATGAGAGTAAAGGAGATGTGTGTTTGGGGGGAGGAGAATCGGAGAAGAAACCCTAAAAAGAAAAATTATTAATGTATTTATTTAAATACATATTTCACATGAGCAATTAATGTCACTTATATCATTTCAATTTGAGAAACAGCAAATGTAAATTAATTTATAGAAAATGTAAATTCTATTTAAAAAAATGTAACATCAATTTCGGAAAAAAATATCAATTTCAATAAACGTAAATTGCAAATATTTAAGGAATACAGTGGGGTCATTTTAATTTTTTTTTTATAAAATTGTGAAACCCGTCTCATTTAATAAATATAGCAATATAATAGTTATTTGTATATCAAGTGCTGAAAGTCTATCTTTGTCAAACCAAAACGAAAGTTGCAGCCTGAGCGAAGCGAAGGTTGCAATCGTTTGTGTTCGACAAAGGACTTTCAACACGTGTTATACACACTATTTTTTCTAATCCTGCAAGATAAAAAATAAGGAAATAAAGAATTATTTTTTAAAAATAATTTGACATTTATTTTCAATTTTTGTATTTATGATGCGTATCTATGACAACAACAAATATTCTATACAACATTTGTAAGTAAAATTCGTTGCTAGGATACCGAAGCGTGCTGCAAAATTTTGCAGCACTAAGTGCTGCAAAGAGTTACTTTCAACATGAAAAACAAACCAGAAAATTGTATTTTCAGAGCAGGAGTAGAAAAAATAACATGAAATATGCGACACACAAACATTTACGGACCGTAACGTGGTTTCCGTTTCCTGTTGTAAACAAACTAACCTAAAATTGTGACAGGTGACAGCAGAGTTAAGAGTAAAGGTATGTAAATAAAATATTAATTAAAATAAATATTAAAAGTTGTTTGAAATATGTTTTTAGTTAACAATATGTTGCTGTCACAAAATCAAACTAACAAGTGATAATCCAAACAATCATAGTTCCAAACAAAAGCGGTAGAGCTCTATTGCCGCATCCGCTAAGCCGTGACGTCAGCGTCCAAATATTTGAAATTAATGACAACTTTAAAAAAAATCATATCTCTGATTCTAAAGAATCATATCTCTGATTCTAAAGACTTGTAAAGTGTAAAACATACACCTACATATTTAATTTGACCTATTCTTTCAAGAAAAAAATGTGAAATGACCCCATTGGTGTCACTTTTATATGTAGACCATTGCATGTATATAATTATTAATATAACTACACTAAAATTCAGTTTTGATCAAATTTTTTTGCGTCACTCGCATTAGTCGTACATTTTGCACATGAGCAGTTAGATGGAATATCCCTAGATTTAAATAAATAGCTAAACATGAAACGTTGAACTTGAAAAAACATAAATAAATAAAGTAAATGAAAGCACTAATGCACAAAATAACGAAACAACGAAAGAGAACCAAATAACACGTTTAAATTTATTTACCAAGCCAGATAGAAACCACGTGCGTTAGTATGAAAAATATGTGGTAATTAAAAGAAGACTAACATAGGTACGAATATTTGTTGAGCTCGATATTTATTATAAACATTTATATATTTGTGTTGAAATTTATGTGACTCCAGTAATTATTAGCGAATTCCACTGTTCGAGAACAGTGCCGTTCCACGAAAATCAACCGATTTATGTCATCAAATTGCGAAAAATATGAAAAGCTAAAAATACCCAAATGTTTGAAATGTTTTCGGGAAATATGAATTATTATAACAAATGTACATTATGAAATAAAACAGTAAATAAAAAATTATTCGATGTGAATCTTTTAAATATATTTTTCTTTTTATGCTCATGTTGGTAAGACAGAATTGACAATTTGATTATATATTTACAATGATTTTTTACTGAAATCGGTGTCTTTGAAGAAAAAAGATTTTGTAATATTTTGTTGTTAATTTGGAAAATTTGAGTACAGAAAAACTGAAACCATGCCGAAGGCGTTATCTCAGCATCAGGAATTTGTGGCTAATTTGATATCGTATTTGGAAGCACATTCACATTCTATAAATGAGGTAATTTTTATACCACATAATCGTTATACGGTGTAGAGGCATAACTAGAACTCTTGGGACCCTATGCGAAATATTTTCTGGGTCCACTCCTGATTAACATTCTATGAAAAAAATTAAAAGCAAAAAAAAATCCTAACTTTTACAATATACTCTAACAATAATTATAATATCTCTTTTGCATAGTCATTTTCATTATTGTAAAAATAGTAGTTTATATATCAAGGGAGTAAAGTTCGTCATTATTTGTCGAGAGCGAAGTTTGAATCCTGAGGGCGTAGCCCGAGGGATGCAATCGCTTGAGGCAAATAATGACACTTTACTCCCGTGTTATATACAACATTTTATATACAAACGGAAAAATCGTTTTTTTAACAAAAGAGACTATCAATAACAGCATGTAAAACTAGTAAGAATGAAGCACATTCCTATAAACGAAAAAAAAAACTATTTTTTAATTTTTTACTTCAGACGTTTGCTTTTTTCATCAAAATAAACAAGCAGAACATTTTCACTGTAATTGGTTACACATTTCTCCTTACACCAAGCACTGAATTCCTCATAAGCTTTTTCATCTAATTTTCTCGATTTACGGGCAGCAAATTTAACACTACATTCTGTGCTGCTTCCGCTACATCTGGAGGTGTACACAATTCATTTTCTTCGTCTCTCATTCTCAATATTTAATCTACTACCAAATATATACCAATATGATAGTATTTTAGGTTACGTTAAACTTCAAACCAAACTAAACAAATGAAAGAACGAAAGAAGAATACGCTATCTATCAAAAAAATATGAAAACAAAAAGGCTCCAATCATTATATTTTTCTCTTAAATAAATATAATTGATAATATTCGACACATCTGTTAATAAACATGAGTTAATAATTGAATATTAAGAAAATAAAATTCTTCCTAGGTAGCACCGTAGAACTGTCAATGACCTTGAATCACTTTATGTCCCTAGGGAGTACTTGTCATTTTTATTTCCCTCGGTAAATAATGAAGCACATTAAGTAATGATTTTGATAAGAATAAAGTTAACATTATTTACCGGTTGTATATAAAAATCTTTTTGTAATCAAGCATATTATTTTACTTTGATTCATACTATAGTCAATAATCGCAATATAAAATTACTGATGACTGAAATCGGTTGTTACGTGGAACGACCATAACATCTACGTCATAGAATATTAAGAAAATTATTACAGTTTAACGAATAATAATTCAGACTTTATAAAATTACAGATCGCTTTTATGTTTGAAAATATTAAAAGTTTGGAATAGAGTAGTTGTGTAATGTTGATATTAATGACATTAAAAACACAAATATTTTAAAAAAAATTACAAACTTTCTTAAATTATGATAGTTCTTATCATACAGTTTTAAAGTTTAGTTCTAATATAAATATAACCCTTGGTCTAAGTTGTATATGAAACAAGACTTTCAGAAGAAAAATAAAGTACATACATAAACGGCTGTCATAAAAAAACAGATAAAACAAATAATGTTATTTTATTACGAAATGATTGTCCTTTTTTGTTTCATGAAACATATTTTGCCAAAGAAAGTAATTAGTATTTCTGATATAGAATTACTATGAAAATGAAATTTCATTTAATTTTCCACAATTCTCGATTATTCATTCGGACAGGCTGATATGATATTTTCTTTACAGTTATTGAAATAATTAAAAAATATATTATAAATAAACATCTCTCCATATGTCTTTCTTCGAAACAAAGACTGTGACCTTTAAATGGAAATATCGTTTACGCATTTTTCGATGTTTTTTCCTGGGAAATATTTATAAAACAAAAACAAATTAATTCTCAAACAAAGAATATGAAACAAAGCATACTCAATTTTCTAATCAATAATAACTAGCCAACTATTGATTTACTCAAATTTTGCCGGCGGCTCAATCTAATCAATATTTCTTCAGACGATGAAAAACTAAACAAGTGCATTATACTCTGAATTGCGCGCTGTTTACTGAATTTTAATTGAATTCTATTCAAAAGTTTTATGAGTATTATAGAAAAGTTAAATTATTGTGCTTATCACAAAATAATAAAAATAAATTTCACGTGAAATTTATTAGTCGCGCGATATTGATAACGATAGAGAAAAATATATTTTAGTTAAATTGTAGATTTAAAAAAAAAGATTCATTATCTATGTATTTAATAGATAATAACAAGAAATATTTATTACTTAAAACCTTGAGTTCATTTTTCTTTAAAGGTCAAATTTCGAAAATTAAAACTAATTAATACAAGTAACTACTAATTACATTGAAAATTCATTCATGATAACGTACATGATGTACAGAGTACAGACATCTTAAATGAACGGATATTATTATTTTTTAAAAGGAATAAAAATTTGGTTTGAATGCTTGAAAGTATAGTTTATTGCAACCTACTGGAAATAAACTTTTTCTGCATAATATTTAAATAATAAAGTAACATTTTTTTTAAACTCTGAGAATTAATTTTTTAAAAGTGTTGTTATGTACACCCTAAAGTATATCAAACTAAAACATTTACAAAGAATTAGATTATAGAACTTTCTGGTACCGTTAATTGCACAAGGAAGACATGCAAAAAATAATAATTGTTCATTTTTTTGTTTAAATCGAACAAGCAGAGTCTAATTTATCGTACTGTATGATTAAATTATTTTTATTTACATTTTTTGTTGTATAAAATTGTTTTAAAGTATATTTATATTATGCTATATAATATTAGTATAACATTCATTTGGCCTGAAGTTATCCACGCGCCACATCAGCTATGCTTCTTTATAAAGAGTTGAGATTAGACGCTAGTTTGTTTAACTATAGAAACGCACATGAGGCATTGAATTGAATATATTTCCGCTAGTATTTTGGCACAAAACAACGTTTCACAGATATGTTTACTTTCGTAAATTTCAGGTTATCTTTAAATTTTACTTTGAAGTGTAGAATCTAATGTGAAAATCAAAATGGCCGTTGATATTGAAATGAGACGTCACTGGCCGAGAGACGAGGCGGGGAAAATCAGCTGATTTTTCAACAATGTCATTTTTAATTGCAATTTTCTCATTATTAAAGATTGATTTAAGGAAAGATAAAAAATACTTGTCTATTATTTTTCATTACTCAATCGATAAATGGTAAAAATAAAAAATTGTGCATGACCTTATTGAAGTTGTTATTAACACAAACCGTTAAAGCTTTAATTGCATTTCATTTAAATAAAAATTGAAGTACTTTATCTACCCTTGCTATTAAAGTATTACTTTATCTATTCTTGCGATTAACGTGTTACTTGATCCACTATTTTGAGTATAAAAGAGCACATTTTAAAATCTGCTGTAGAAAAAATGAATAATAATTATTTTCACCTACCTGTAAGATGAGGGCAGAATAATGCACCAATTGCATCCTTAGTTCCGTGAGCACGTCAGAAAGAGGTGGAATACTTGATTTCTTCGGATGATTTCTTTCTTCTACAGCTACTCTTGAGTACGAATCTGTTAAATAAGCCAAAGCTAGAACTTCTATCGAATGAACGGAAACGGCCTCTGCTTTCGGGCCCACCATAGGTAGCAAGGGCGCAGGACACACAGGGCTCAAAATCGGACTGAGATTCTGAGTGGGACTCACGGAATTCAAACTAGAGGTGTCGCCAGAGTCTGTAGGCTGGGAGATGTTTTTCATTGGATTCTGTCCAGATTGGATTTGACCTACAAAAAATAAAGTTGTTTTTTTATTCAGGAAGGGTAGACATTTAATAGCTTGTGCTTGATTTTAATAAAGTGATCTAAATGTCATTTTTATATTTTAAAGATAGTCTGCATTTTTTTTTTTTGCATGAAATATGATAATTGCAATTTCTTTTATTAATATTCTTATCGATTGTTTCTAAATTGATTGATAATTTAATTACACTATCCGGCACGGAAAATGGGCATTTTTTAGATAATTATTGTTATCTCTGTTATTTTGTATAATTATTAGTTTTCATTATGCCCATGGAAAATACGGTAATAATTATTCCTGTTTCATAAATAGCTGAGTACTTGCTTAGTTAAGAATCTTTATTCCGTGCAACAAACTTTGATTACTGTGTAACCAAGGAGGGGATACTCTAATGCAAAAAAAAAACGCTAAAATATATTTAAAGGCGAAAGACTGGTCACGTCAATACGCCCGATTGGAATAAAATGCATTTTTTATAATTAATACACTTAACCAGCCGTTAGAATTTCCTTTAAAGAGGGTTGGTTCGTACCAAAAAATTATACAATACACATCGTTCGCCGCATATTTATTTTCAATCACACAATTTTAACTCTGCCCACATTCATACCATCTATTCTATTCTAAAACTTCTTTCTAATCTTAATTATAAATTATAATTTAATTTTCTTCTACAGTCGTGCAGGAAATAAGTAGGTATTCTTAAACTAAAAACGAGTATGGAAAATAAATTCCCGCACTAATGCGTGAAATAATTAAAAACATAAGATATTTGTTGTCTTGAAAGTAATTTTTATGACCGTGAAGTAGCAGATGATAGTCAAAAAATTAGAATACATTTCATAATTTTTGTACATTATTACAGAAAAAAAACCGGTTTGCATATTGAAAAACGTAATTCTGAAACGAATGCAAGTTGTCCAAATTGCGTTCGTTTCAGAATCACTAATTTCCCACACGTGTTACAAAAATAGCTATTTCCACACTTGTTACAAAAATAACTATTTTCTCACCTATTACTTCCATGATGGACTGCGAAATCAGGTCATCAGGTAGCATTGCCGTCATCTCCTTAACCGATTCTGCCGTTTGTGTTAAGAATATAGCTTGTTCATTCTGCTCCTTCCAGCTGACACAAAGTACGCGCCCTATAGCAGCATGCACTTGCTCTTCGGTGATTTCTGTGCTCGAAGAAGACGTCCGTTGGCGCGTAATGTCGCGACGCACGTCGGTTTCTTCCACCTGTACAAAGTTAGAGATACAGCCCAAGCTATTTATAAAACTATGTGGGTATGTAAACAAAGAATCAAAATACATCGAAAAGAAACACAGATAATTTACAAGAAATGTGAGTTAATTCATATTTAAAGGGTTTCAAGAATTTTATACACGCGTCAATTTAGTCATAATAAAAACAATAATAAATACAAAAATTGTAAACAAAGTCTAAAATTTTGTAGTTTTTATACCTATTAATAATACAAGGATATATATTTTTTATAATGGGTCGCATGGTTGAGTATATTATAAGATCGGTTATAGTTCTCACGACCCAGGTTCGAAACTGAACGTTGTAAAACTTAAAAAAAAAGTTTTCAAATAACAAAAAAATAATTTGTTTTGCTCTCTCCACAACAGTTTTAAATGCCCGTTTTTACATGCATAAATAAATATTTTAAATTCGTGTACAAGACCTGAATATTAAAAATTACAACAAAACATGGTTAAACATCACTTAATTCTGTAGATTTTATTTGATAACTGACAGGTTTTTGTGAACTAGGTTTGCGTTCTGGCCAATCAAAGGGCAGAATTTATAACCCTATCTAAACCAACGTGAAATGAAGTATAGTTGCAATATAATGGTGTTTTTCGCACTTGACGTGAAGATGCCATGTGCGAAAAACACGATTTTGCAATGAATCATATTCTAGGTTTTTTCAAATTCCTTTTAAATTCAACAAGAATTAAAAAATGAATTATTATAAATTAGAGGTTAACTGTTGCCTTTTAAATTAGTGCGAAAAAGTGATAAACGCACTAATACGAAAAAGAATATTATTTTGAATGTCATATTTAATTTATAATGTATCATTAATTTAAAAAAAATATAATATTAAGTTTATAATAAATATCTAATAAAGCCAAAAAAGAAAAAAACCAGAAAACCCAATAAAACTGAGTTTTTGTCAGCCCTGAAATTGAAATCTGCAATGAAAGCAGAAATGTGTAATATGCCATAAAGAAATATATTTATTTAATTATTTATCTTTTTTCTATTTGGACTACAGAATTAAAGATAAAAGTTGGGTGTAATGTTTGTGTTTATTAATAAACAGGAGGTCAAATAAATTTTACGTGGTAACTCTTTGTTGCAGCACATGTTCCTTTGTTTCATTTACCTTAGTCAAAATTTGTATGAATCATTTAGGTTTCATACATATATATACATTTAAAATTATGCTTTTTCTTATAAAACAGTTTGATGCAAACGCTACTTTTCCTCATTTCTATTCTATGTTTCTACTTTAATTTTTTTTTGATATAAGAATATCTATGTGAAAAATGGTCCTTCTTACCTCCATGTTTTCAATACCGGAGTCAATGTCGGTGTTACCCCCTTTTTCAGTGCAGGCGCTGGTCTCATCAACCTCCATGTGGATAGAGCTAGCCTCGGAGTCACTACGAGTTTGTCCTGACCGAATGGCACTAATCGTACGTGTAGAGCTACTCGGTTTCTCAGGAACCACAAACACACCATCTTGCACCATGTTTATCTGCTCACTACCTGCCGATTTCAAGTCACCATCGTTAATAGCACCTTTTTTGCTTAATTTCTTAGCTACGTTTGGACTCAGAATGTCTGTACATTTTTGCGTCATGGGATCGTCCAAACTCGGGCTGATTGGTGTCGTGGGAGCTTCGAAGACCAAGGGGCTCTGCGTCCGAATTGAAGGAGATTCATTTTGTGGGTTCGGAGTTGTAGGGGGCGAAACAGGGACTGGAGATGTGTTGTCCCCCAATGCTCTTAAACGTGCAAGTCTCCGTTTTCGAATCTGAAATTTTATAAATTATTCCCTACCCCTACACTTTGCTTGTCGATCTAAAGAAAAATAAATTTTCAAATTGAATACTTTACGAATACTGGCGTTATTGTAAATAAACTTCAAACATGTTTCATACAAAGACAAGGCAGACAATGATTTGCAAGTTTATAAGGGTTTGAAAGTAATTATCTCACCTCTTCTTGACTTAGTTCACTCATCTCTTCACGAAATCATTCACTGAATAAGACTGAAGAAAACAAAAGTGATTATTGAACAAAACAGTAAGTGCAATAGCTTTCAGAGGTGAGCATACGTCAGTTAAGTCAATCACCCTCTAACAGCTGAGAGCACGAATGACATTAGACTGTGAATATCCAAACTGTAGTACACCAAAGGTTTTTTAACACATGAACTTCGTCACTTACAAAATTTTATTTATTCACTAATAATTTCACAATTACAATCATAAAAGGCACACCTAGTATTTATATAACGAAGAATAATCACTTTTAGAATACCGCAAATTAAAGATGTGTTCAATTGAAACGCGTAAATTTTATTACTGACTAATTTCACTTCGCACACTTCGTTTTAAGTTTTTCCGTCAATGACGTTTTGTTTCACAGTCTAAACTCCGTATCAATAAATTGACAGTCTAGCACGCTGTTCCTATCTTCCTTTCTCTTTTTGAAACCAGATGATGCCTTCTTCTTTTGTCTGACTTGTACAAAAGATGCGCACGCAGTTTATTTTCGTGATATTTTGATTTTGGAAAAATAACAAAGAGCAGCCTGATATTTTTTGCCTCAATGTCAAATGCTTCCAAGATTTCCTTTTTTAACAGAATTATTTTTAGATAATAAAGACTCAAAATGCCAAAAGCTTTTCCGGGTATTTAAATTATTTCCGCTATTATTATTAAAATTTCTATTATTACGAAATTAAGATTTCATGTGTGAAACAATGGATTTTACGTGAAAGGAATTATTTATTACTGTTGAAAGCACTGAATTACACTAAATTATATAAAATATGTTTAAATGTATTACTTTAATTTGATATTATACTGACTTTAATATTCATTTTATGCATATTAATGACATTTAAAACTTGGAACTATTACAAGCAAATCTACGCATAAACTCTGACGCTTTACGTTTTATTAGTTTATCGATGGAACACTGTTTTTCTCTCTTATTGCCAATGTTGATGTTATTGTTAAAACTACTATTTTTAATTTATTTTCTTGTTTTTCTGATACGTACAAGTAAGAAATTAAGTCAACAATACGTATTGCTTTATAAATATAGAAAACGAATAATTTAAAAATGAGCGCTTTTAATGAGAATTCTGAATAATCCGTAAGATAGCAGCATCTTCTTAAATTTACAGAGATTGTCAATTTTCATGTATTAGAATATGACCAATTTTCTTTACGTTTTACTCAGATTTGTGTTTTGTTTTATTTATTTATGAAAGTAATATAAATTTAAGCTAAAATATTGTAATAAATCTTCTTGTAATTGAAAATAAATTAATAATTTACCAACTATTTATTGTAAAAATTAGAAATATGTTGAATTTTTGGTAAATTTGTAAACTTTCAAATAAGCAGAATTCAGGAAATTGTATTTTCCCACCTGAGAAAAACGAAAGAAAACTTTCGCTCTTACTGGTTTGGAATCACTGTTGCAGACCAGTTGTCCGTAGTTTTCGTAATATTGGCAATGGTGAAAAATAGACATCTGTATTCAAAAGGTAAAATATTTTTAATTACCAGCAAAAAGTAATTTATTGGTGATCTAAAATGGTGGATTAGTTGTGATCTTCACCTTGTACCTGTGCAAAAAGAGGTAAGTTATAAACGAGAGCAATTACATTAATTTTACACATCAAGTAGTTTAATTTAATGGACGATAAAAATGGTGATGTGATTTGTGTTCGATTAACTTAATTTTTATTTAGTGCCACCCTCTGTGCAAAATAAATAATATTTACTGTGTACATGCGATTTCTAATTCGTAATTTTGCGTGTGTTACTATTAATTAACGGTTTGTGTTTTTTGTTTATCGGTGTGGAACGTTATAATTAGCACTTTCTATGAAGTTCCTGTTTTTAACAATCTGTCATAATAATTAGGTGTCTCAATAATGGCGTCTGGGACACCGTCTCTCGATGGTTCTGGCAGTAATGGTAAGTTTTCAGTAAATATATTCTTTATTATTAACAATAAAATTGGTCTGGTACTTAGAACATTCGTAGAAACTTTATTTATGGCATTCTTTGCTTGTTGAATGTTTTGCACTGCTACTACTTTCAATAGTTTTTATTTTCTTTTAATGTTATTGTCAATTAGAAATTGTTTTAAATAATCCACAGTAACTACGATTTACTTTTTAGTGAATAATTTATTCAAGGTGATTGTACAATAAGCAATTTGTTGGTGACATTAATTGCTCGTATATTGAGTGTATAAACAATAATAATAAATACAGACGACTTCCAGGAATGTTATCTCGGAGCTACACGCTGAATTCTAGTTCATCCAGAGACTATGACAGCCTAAAACAGCAGTGTGATATGGCAATGAGTGAACTAACATTATTAAAACGTCAACACAGCGAGACGGCTCGCCGCTGCGACCATGCTATGAAAGTGAGTGTTTGATGGTAATGTTGATGAACATTTCAGTTTCACATGGGTGTTGTTCCGCACAGGAGCTGGATTACTATCGGGGTCAGCACCGAGCTGCCATGAACCAGCTTGAGGCTTCCGTCAATGAGAAACAGAGATTAGAACGAGAAGTGCAGGCTCTTCGGACTGAAGTGAGCGACCTTCGATGCCAACAAGAGGTGAGAAGATATTCTTAATTAATTCCCGCTTCTGGAAGATGCAAACAGATGTTTTGTTCCGTAGTACAAAGAAATTTAAAACTTTGTGTGCATGTTGTAGAAGAATTTGAAGTGATTGTTTTAGTTGTTTAATTACATTGTTTAATAACAAATTAGAAAATGCAATATTTGATTGTTTATTTGATTATTATCTGGTGCCATGGAAACCGGATGTATTTTGTATGCTGTAACACCTGTTGCATCATTCAAAGCAGCTGATACGTTTTTAATTTAAGCTTGCTTAACTTAAGTCTACAGTTTACATTATAATTTAGTTTATTACTTCCAAAATTTTCTACATTTTCATATAAACATTTTTAATTTTACGTTTATTTTACAATGAATTACTCTTTTGAAAATTTCGTGACTGAATCTAGGAGACCACTGCAGTATTATGGTTTATTCTCGATAACATCTTTCATGGCCGGTTGCATCAACATAATAAATATTAAACTCTGCTTAAATTGCCAATTTTGCATTGGGGCTATTCTCAATTGCAAAGGGATCTGATATAAATGAGATACTTGCCGTCAAATAAGTATGGACTAAAGATTTCTACCCTGTTGCCAATTTACTGGTTATGTTGAAAATGCTAAGTAATGAAGAAACGGCAACACCACAGAGCAAGGGATGGGGTGGGGAGAAGGGAAAAAGTTGAGCATCAGTCCATACTCATTTGACGGAGAGTATAGAAAGTGTGATATTGCTTGTATTTACCGTATGTTGACAATATTGGTTGCGCATAAGAAGAAAATACGATTTTGGTTTATATGTTTGCTGACATTTGACAAATAATATCATGACACTGACAAGTGATATATGATATAAATTTATCATTTTATTATCACAATGGTGAAAATTGAGAAACGGGCTTATGCGTGGTAAAAGTGAATATATGTATATTAGGTGTTCGAAAAATAGGAGAAAACATTTTGGGAATATATCAGTCATACCAAAATAAATGTCAAAAAATTATTTCGGATTTAATATATTCTTTGTTTAAATTTGTATTCTAATTTTAGTAATTGTTAAGTTGTTGCCCTTCAAATGATTCATTCTTTCGAAAACGACGATTGTCATAATAGTTCGTCTAGAGCAAATATAAAATTTTCAAATTTAAATTTTGTTTGAATGTCGATAAATGTAGTAAGGAATAATCACTTTACTATAATCAAGTCTCTAAATCGTCCAAAAATACTTTTTTACTGTTCTAGGCCGGCAAAAAGATAGGGAATTTTATGGTTACAAGTTGGTATTATTTTGAAGGTATGTCAAATTACCAGTATTTTCAATACTAAAATTTCTATTTTTTTTTTACAACTTTTAATACTAAATTGTTAATTGTAACTTAAATAAACATATTTTCAGCTAAATATAATTATATTTGAATTTGAAATGTAAAACCGATAAAAAAATGTATCCTGATTTTTCGGGTAATGTAAATTCATGTCATTTGAAATTATTCAATTCCTAGTATTTCATTTTTGAACAACAAATTAAAAAAAAATTACGTCCGTTTATTAAAATGGGTTTATAAAGTTATGTTAAAAATACACTTTTTAACGCTAACGGGTGAAAAAATTAAAAACTATGGCACTTTTTTCACGTTTTTATTGTAGACGTAAAAAAATGTATGTAACTAGAGAAATGTTTTATTTCGCTCATTGGATTGACGAACTCGCCTACGGCTCGTTTAGTCAAAATAACTATTAATAAATTTAGAGAGAAGTCCACACAAAAAATCTTGGGTATTACACGTCCAGAAACTGTTCTGCGAGTGCTCGTATTTAAAGACGTCGTCTCCAGCTCGGCATGTCAAAATATACTCGCACTCGCAAAAATGTAGTTTCTAGACTAGTGATACAAATAACTATGCACTCATATTAAACGTTAATGAAACGTATTTTAATTGAAAACTTCGACATTAAAACGTATTTAAGACGAACTATTATAGTAATAATAATTAGTATTACTTTCAAATTGCACAAAACTGACCCCTGTGGTTCTCTCTCCATAACAGCTTTGATAGTACATGAGGTGAATCGACGGTTTAAATATATTATCATTACGGAAATTTTAGAATAAAAGTAGATTGGCACATAGGATACTGAATATATTTATTTATTATAATAATTATTTCCTAAGGTAATTATTATTATTATATTTATAAGGAAAATTCAATTTATATTGCTTTATAAATCATTTGGATGCTATATTTATAAGTTAATAGTCGTTGAATGTGGATTTCACTTCAAGAGTTCTTGTTTTTAAATTATCATAACAACTATTTCCTCGTTTTTTAGATATAATAAGAGATTCTTTACCTTTTTTCTCCATTAAAGTAATAGAAATTAATCCTGCAACAAGTCTATAACTTTTACAGTGTTGATAGTTTGTTAATTATGTATAAAGTTCAGTGAATTAAGTGCTCTGAAATATCAGCTTGTATTTTATTTTATTTTGTCTCGTAGGTCTTGGTTTCTGAGAATGGCAACGCAGACTCCTTGTACGTATCCCTGTCGCGTCGGAATGAAGCCGTCCGGGACGATTACGAAGCTTTGCGTAAACGTTACGACGATCTGTTGGCTTCACACTCCACGGCTATCGCGAAACTCGAGCTTGCCCAGGAAGAAACATCCAGGCTCAACAAACAGTGCGAAGAACTATCACAGGAGAGGAACAATGCGGTAAGAAAGACATTTTATCTTCATAAACAATATTCTTTTTCTATGATCATTCAAAAATAAGTCTTTTTGAACTAATTTTCTGATGAAAGTGCAAAAAAGTTATTTGACATATAAAACAGGTTTTTATTTTATTCGTGACTTGTTATTTACATTATTTACTACTTTATTATTTTTGATACAGATACAGTGATTAACCTTGCTGAAATGTACTCCAGAGCTCGGAGGCAAAATCAGTTGTGTTTTTCTAAATGATTCATTCATAAAATTCAGTATTTTATGGGGTCTCGTGCCGAGTGTTTGGTCGCGAATCTGGGGACCCGGGTTTAATCCCAACCGACGCCAAAAATTACTTCAAAATTTATTTGCACAAAAATTGAACCCTGTGGTGTACTCTCCACGCCAGCATTGAGTGACCGTTAGGTGACGTCTGGTAAGCGCCTGCATGGCATAAATATTTCATCATTACCGATATCTGTGTACAAAGCAGATTGACACACCCAGTAATGGGTAATATGCTGTGATGATATATTTATTTATTTTAATATTTTATGTATTGTGGTTACATAAATATTACTAATAGTTACATGATAACCGTATTTTACTGAGGTGCATAAAGGAGGCATCATTCATTCGCTCGTATCTGCAACATGGCAACTTGTCGCACATTTACTGGAACTTCACACATTTCGTGTAAATTTTCCTTCATGTAGTTTAGACAAACTGCAATTAGTTTTATAAAAATATCTGTAAGCACACACATCGTCGCGAAAACTGTTACTTGCATGGATAGTACAACGAGAGCTACAATAGATATTTCACAGTTAGTTTCCTTCAACAATAATAATGCACTTCACCTTGTATCTTTTTACTTCTTAAAAGTTCCCAACCAATCTTCTTTTAGAATGCTTTCAAATTAAGTTCTGGGGGATTTAAAAGCTATTAAATGTGTCAAATTAATTTCTGATGACTTAAAAACTGTCAAAGTTGTCAAACTAATTAAAGGGACTTAAAAACTATAAAATTTATGTCAAGCTAACTTAAAAACTGCCAAATCTATTAAATTATAAATCATGGTTCGAAAATGATCTCTGGTTAATTCTATATTTTCACTCCGAACAATACCTACTTTAAAAATTTGTTTAATTAACTTTTGAAAATTTATTTCAAATGACAGATAAGGTCAACCTAATGAATAATTCTAACGTGACCCATATATCCTTTTTGATGTCTGATTATTTTTATATTTACACAAAATATACCTTTTCAAAAGATTATATATATTGTTTTCTGTCATTTTTTTTTTTGCACTTGTTATTTAGAAAACTCGCCAGGGCTCGTTCTTTAAATTTTGACGCTTGCAAAAAAATGTCATAAAACTCGTTCTTTAATATACTATATCTTCTTAGTATCAACCAATACATTGGCAGAAACCACTAGATTCCGAATATATTTCTTTCAAACAAGATTCTCAAGCTTTATCTGGTTAACCATGTATAAACATAAACTGATTTCCAAATTTATAGTCGATGTAACCAGCCCCGGTGACTATTTCTTCAAAATAAGAATATATTCGTGGAAAAAATGATGCATGACCATTCATTTATTCAAAAAATACTACTTTCTGTACTTGTTACATGAATTACTATTTTTTAGGTGCGAGAGCGCAACGGTCTCAAACAGCAATGCACGGCGGCCATCCGACAGTGGGATATGGCCCTCAGAGAAAGAAATGAATACAGAGATGCTTTAGCTAAAGTACAACAACAACATGAAGAAGCTGTTAAAGAAGTGAACCAAGCTATGGCTGTCAGAATGAAAGCTAGTAAAGACATCAAGAGGTTGACAGATGAACGGAATGCAGCCATGCAAGAATATACACTCATTATGAGCGAAAGGTGAGACAAATAAATAAAGCATTTAAATTTAAAGAGATGTGGGAGTCAGAAAAATAAATATTCCGCGTGGCAAATCCAATGTTTATGACACAAGTGTCATAAAATTCCAGATGTGGTTGAAATATAAAGCCATAGATAGAACTAATTTAAAAAATATATATTTGGAATTTAAACAAAATATAATCACAATATTAATAAAAGAAGACAGTTACAATTTTTTTATTGTTTCAAGCAAAACAGTGTTTTAACAATAAAGAAGACGAATTTTTGAAAAATTTAACAATAGAACATAAAAATGGCACTCATATCTCTTTAAAATTAAATGCTTCGGTATGTCTGCTAATAACATTATGCATAAATATAAAAAAAATAGAATGATTTGTGTGAATGCTGTTCCTAATCTATAAAAAATGGAAAGTTGTATACTTGAATAAGTGTAATTGTGAAGAGTAATTGCGTATGCGTGTTTTATACAATTACTACGTATTAAAAATTATATATTAGTTTCCTGAACTCCTTTGTGGAGCATGAGTAGGAATTCCACATGTCTCATTGACATTTTTACTTGCATTTTATAGTGCGAATTGTCATTCTGCAGTCTCACGTCTGCAATGAATCTAAGCTTATAGTAGTTTTTGAACCACTCGAGCATAGTGATATTTTTACCTCCCGCTACCCTTGGTAAGGAAGGTATAGAAATCGTGCTAAAAATCGCATATCGAGACTTTGGTAAATGACCACGTTTTAAGGTCCCTAGAATCCAATTTTAACATTTTCACGATGATGTGTATGTTTGTGTGTGTGCGTGCGTGTGTTTGTGTGCAGAAAATTTTGAAACCTTATGTTCCTATAGGAAATGGCACTTTATTTGAAGCTAAAAATAGTTTAGAAAAATACCTTTAAATGTTATTTTTCGAAATTTATATTATTATAAAAATTAAAGATTATCAAATTTTCTACAGGTTTTGTATATATTTTATGGATAAATTTAAAAATTATCTATAATTTTAATCCCGGAGCCTACGCTTTAAACACAACAGTTCAGATCTCAAATGTATGTAACTTACAGATATATGTCACTGTCAACAAACTAATCAAATCAAATTAATAATAAGTAACGTTTTAAAAAGAAAATAGTAAATAGAACAATAATTATATGGAAAGAACTTAACACAATTTCCAGCATAAGTAAATATGTGGAATATAGGTAAGTATTTAAAAGAATAAAAATTAAATTAAACGGGAGGTATTGTGTTGGCCATATTAGATTTTTTTGTTAATAACACGTTAACTGCAATCGTGGTCGATGAGACCGACAATAAAAGTTCGTACGGCACCGTAGAGCGAAAAATATTTTCCAGCTCGCCATCCCGTCATTTAGACAGTGTGTTGTCGGATTCTGTAGCACCGTAAAATATAATTTGCTTTAAACTACTATACGGTAGACCTCGTTGGCCTCAAGGAACACTGTTGCAGTTTTTAAATTACATCTTCAAATTAAATTTTAGATAAAAATACAATATAAAACTAATGCATGTACGTACTCCAAAGATGTTGCTGTTCCTATACTACCAATACAAACGAGTTCACGAAATATAAGTACATAATCAGCTGTAATTTTGTACAGGTTCACAAAGACCGAGAGCATGGCCGAATTGGAATATATCAGCCAAGTCTAGAACAGGGCAGCTTCGGTCTATGAGACCGAGGAGTAAAAAATTAAATATCTACTCTATCATAGCATATTTTTCATAATTGCATAAACGGCATAAAGGAACATTTTTATTATAGTTTTGTTGCACCGGACTAAAATGTAAAAATACGTCCGGCAGTCAACGTGTTAATCTGAACTAATAAAAACCGGGCTACTATAATAGTTTTAAACATCTGAAAATTGCCAAACCCGAATTTTTCCACTTCAACTGATATTAGTTTATCAAAATTGAACAATATTATACTTCATTTCACGTAAGAAAATAATAGATGTGCGCTTGAGAGCCCGTTTCTACTTGCTTAAATAAATTATGTGAATTCGTGAAACCAAACTTTGTCAATAATAAATACATATTTTTATCTATAAAAATGTACAAGACCTTAAAAATTACAACAAACCATACTTAAACATCGCTTAATTCTATAGGTTTATTTGATAACTAATAACTGACAAGTGATATCTTTTCGTTTTTGTGAAATAGGTTTGCATTCTGACCAACCAAAGGGCAGAATTAAATCACTATCTACACCAGCGCTAATTTCGTACGTGAAATGAACTCAGTGGTTAATTTTTAACAACTGGTTAAAAAAATTATCCAATAGATATTGATTTGACAACTAAAAATCCATTTTTTTTGTTATATATCAATATACTTTTAACCAGTTAAGTTATGAAGTGGTTTGTGTGTCCACTCATGTCCACTCAAGTTTCATGGCTTGTCATAAAGGGAAATAATTCACTGATTTTAAAAACGTAATTTTTATTTTTTTAAAACTATTTAATTTTATTTCATTATAAACTTGTTTTTTCTAGTTTACTTCATCAATTTAAAATGAAATAACAATACCAATACGTATAAATTCAAACTCATATCCCGACTACCAGAATAATTAACCTAATTAAATAAGTAATTAAAAATATTAAATACGTAGTAAAGTCCAAACTATATTGACCCTTTTAAAAAAAATCGTTTATTTATATAAATATGATACCGGGATCACATAGAAGTTTAACGTGATGTAGTCGGTAGTCAAAGTGTTAAAAAACAAAATAGAATAATATAAATGATATTCATGTATAAAAAATATATATATAAACATTCTGATGTAAAATAATAGAAAATAAAAATTAATTTGTTTTGAAAGAAATTGTAATTTTGTGTTTTTGCTTCGACGGCGTAGTTGATACTACACTGTTTTATATTATTGCAAATAAAAGACATAGTAGGACAAGAAAATCCACTTGAATTTAATGTGTCATGAAAATTCAGATTACAGAAACTTATAATATTCGGATTATAAGGTATACAATGCATTAATGCAATTCGATTTACTGAAGTATTCGGATAAGTGGAGTTCGGAGTAGCGAGGTATTACTATCTAAACTGCAATCATCATTACATTTTTTTTTTGTTTTAGTTCTCAATAATGAAATAGTTCTATATTTAAATGTAAACACAAATAAATAGTGTACAATGTATTTTAAACAGCGTGAGAATTTAAAATACTGGCCAGCTCACTTTACAATCATAATAAAAATAAATATTTGTAATTTGATGAACCCAGTTTTTAAATAAATAAATATATAAATATTTTAAATGAACGGAATTTTGTATAATAAATTACATTAATCCTTGCGCAAATATGTAGAATACATTTTCTACAACGTCAAATGCGACATAAGATAACAATTTTCAAAGTATCACTTTAATGTTTCATGAACTACAATATCCTTTGTAATAATTACTTCTTTTTTACCTTCTATAGAGATACGTTTCATAAAGAAATGGACAAACTAAGTGATGACTTAAACCAAGAGTACAAGAAAACGAAGATGTTGGAATCAGAGAATAAAGAATTGATCGAAGAAAAGAAGGCTCTGAACTACCAAATGGAAACTCTGAGGAGGGAAATCGCCAGTGCACTGCACGACAGGGACAAGGCTTTGAAGGAATGTAACGATTTGAGGGAGAAATTCGGAGAGTACAACGCAGCTAAAGAAGACAGCAGGGATCTCATCAAGAGCAGGTAACAAGATGAGAATAACTAAAACTAATACAAATACCCCTTAACCATAGAGGTCTAACTCTAACAGAGTTGTTCGACCTCTGGAATGGTTTACATGTTGAGTAATCTTAACTACTCTGCTTAAATTTGTTCTACTGATGATGAGGACTTAGTTCTCGAAATACGTATTTAGCTTATAGCTTATTTTATTATTTTAAGGTTAAGGGGTAATTGTATTAGTTTTAGTTATAATTTAACCTTAGACTCCTATTATTATAAGATAAGAATAAGAAATTGAAGAAATTAATAGAAAGAAAAAGAATTGGTAGAAAATGGTTAGGTTATATCGAATGAAAATCAAAAGAACTGTTAATTCATAATCTGAAAGTATAAATAAAATAATAGTAGAATTAACAACACAAACATGAAAGTCAGAGGATTCAAACTTTTTAAAATATGTTGCCTTTTTAATGTTCCCCTAATTTTGTCAGTGTGTTGTATATCTCTCAATTTTCTAGGTTGGAGTGTGTGACATCTTCCGGCGAAATCTCCGCCCGTAAAGAAATCTCCACGAGTGATTCTCGTTCTCTCGCTCAACGTCAACGCTTAGACAACCTCGACCAAGCCAACCAAGAACTCGAAACCTTGCGCAAAAGTCTTGACAAAGTCCAGTCTGAACTCACAGAAGCTTTACAAGAAGCCGAGGTTTCTAAAAGACGGCGAGATTGGGCTTTCTCTGAGCGAGACAAGATCGTTTTAGAACGAGAAAGCATAAGAACTCTTTGTGATAAACTGAGGAAGGAAAGAGATCGGGCTGTGAGTGATTTAGCAGAAGCATTGAGAGATTCAGATGATTTGAAGAAGCAAAGAAATGAAGCGTGTAAGGAGTTGAAGCAATTGAAAGAAGCTTTGGAGGCACAACTTGAGAAAGAAGCGAATGTACATCAGTTTCAGCCGATTGGGCATAACCATTCGCATGATTCAGCTATCGACACAGACATGCAGGTGAGATATTTAATTAAATAACATGTAGCAAGAAAAATGTTGAATTGATGAAGAACATAGTTGAAAATAACACATTTCATTCATAACGTACATAATAAATTTAATAGATTGTAAATTCATACATAAAATTACATCATATAATCTATATTTACATTTATTCAATTTTTTTATTAATTTCAAAATTATTTGTGTATAAATAGTAAATAATTTTTAGATATTGTATTGGCAATCAAATATGAATTATTCTCAAAATTTGTTGTTATTTAAAGAACATTTATATTGTTCAGTATTTCTTTTTGATTAAAAGATTTATTTGTGTTATTACAAGGGTTATCTGAAAAGTAAGGTTATAAGGTGCGTAGCTCTCGCAGGGATTTTTGTTTTTTTCAAAGTTGATACCACTGGTTTGTAGTGGAAACCAGCCGAGGCAAATGATCGTTTCCGGACTGCTGGACGTTAGTAGCCAGTTAGTAGCTTCCTAACTCTCGTTCTGATGAAGCTTTAAGATGAGCGCCCTCATTTCCCCACGACAACTACGCGCCTTGTAACCTTTCCGTATAATCCTCGGCTACTATGTATGACCAACATTTGGCCATATATCATGAATCTGTTTAATATTTTTTTGATACAGGAATGGGAAACAGAAATACTGGATATGGATTTATCTGGTTTGGCGTCGGATGGCGATTTAGGATTTGAATTAGTTGGTGGTAGAGATGATCCCCAGTATCCAAATGATAGCGGAATATATGTAGCATCTGTTACCAAAGGATCTATTGCTGATGGAAAGCTAAGGTAAATTGTGTTGAAGGAAGGCAAATTTATAGAAAATAATACATGAAATTAAAAATAACACCCATATTTTCTTTGTTATACAATTTGAGAAAAACAGCATTAAAACATCTTGATATAACTTGTGTGAAGTAATACATGTAATTAGAGCGAAAGAGATGGGTATTCTCGTTGCATGTGTTACTTCGTACAGATGACGTCACATAAGTTAATAGGGGTTTCCAAGTCTAGTAAGTAATATTAAGGTGGATAGAATCTTAAATTCTCTGATTTTTATTACCCTAATATAAAACTTTAATGCATTTAAATCGAGCGGATAAAATTCAGATCAGCCATGTTTGTGACGTGGTGAGCCTGTTCCTTCGGGCTGTGATTCGCAATCTAAATAATCAAAGTGATCATAATTAAGAAGTATGTGTTCATGTCAGAGCAAATTTAAAAATGGCTGACGACAATAAGTTTTTGAGCGTAGAAATTTATCAATGTAGGGTTTGTTGCATTAACGGAAATATGATTTTCTTACAAAGCATACTTTTGAAAACAAAGAAAATATGTTACATAAAAGATTTCTTTAAGTAAACATACTTCATCATACTCCTTACCAAGAACTTTTTTTTCACTTTTATATGATTCATTTTTAATGCTGACGATAACACTTGACAAATTGTAAAATAAAATAAGTTAGTTTGCATTGATCTGAATATGACATTTGACGCTTGGTGGTGTTTATAATATTGAAGTTGTTTTCTTGATATAATTTTTAAATCATGATTCAAAAGGATCACGATTTAACTAATCAGGATTCACAAAATCACAATCACAGCCCGAAGAAACACGGCTCTAGATACTGGCAAATGTTATTGGTCACATACCACATTAAAAGAATACAGTACACTTTTCACTTTTAATAAGTATTTTTCCATTTCAATTATTAACAGTTCAAAAATAAAATACAGATGCTTAAATACGTACTATAGATGACAATAAAGTTTTTGAATGAAATAAATATAATTGTTTGTATGAGTGTGGATGAGACAAAAGTAGGGTGTTTGGATAGGAATGTGTGGCAAAGAGTAATGGGGTCCTCTACTTTTTAAAATTATTAATGAAATTTCATCTAATTGATAGCCACCAGTATTTTTAAAAAATTACTAATACAAATATATAAATATGTTTAAAATAACTTTTGTGGTTAATAATTAGAAATACACTGTGATAATAAGCCATGTAATAAGATAATTCATAAAAAAAACTATATTATAGTCCCAATTTTGATTGTCACGGTAAACCTATCTCATTCAATATATTTTTTAGTTTCATACAAACACACGAGATTTGTATCTGACATGGCATCATAAATTCAAACAAGTGTTATTTGGTTTACTTTAATTTTTCATTATTTTTTGCAGTCATTTACATGAAAATGGATACCAAATTAGAAAAATAGCAGAAGTAAGAATTTAGAATAAAATATGACGTAGATGTTAAGCGCATTATAAACTCGAAAATTTTGAAAACTAATAACTTTTTCACCTTTCATACAGTTTTAAGGTCTAGTTATAATATAAATGAATAATTTTCTAATTTACTACTTTGGTGGAGGACCACATTGTTGCATGAATGTGTGAATATTTGGTTTGTGTCAACCATTTTAGAAAATGGCGTCATTATGTATATGCAAAACTAAAATACATCCATCCCAACTTAAAATTATTTTAATAAAGAAAATTGTCATTATAGGGTGAACGACTGTATCTCTCGAGTTAACAACCTCGACTGTTCTTCCGTTTCTAAACGAACTGTCTTAGATTCTGTGCGTGCAAGTCTACCAAGGGCACATCTAGTGGTCCGCCGAAGACGTCTCCACTCTAGGTATCTATATACTGCACAGTTACTGGCAGGAAACCACGGACTCAGCCTTGAAACCGGCGTGTATGTTTGTAAAATCAGTCCTGGTTCTGCTGCAGCCAATGAAGGCAGTTTAGCTGTTGGAGATCGCGTTCTTAGTGTAAGTAGAGATTATAATTGAAGCCTTTAAATTCAAAAGAATCTAAGAGACATTTTTATACACGTTAACAGCTAACATAACAACCATTCAATGTATAAGTTAAAATACGGGTGTCCAGATTTCAAAGGCCATCACTGGTATTTCAAAAACTATAATATATAACACTTCGGTTAAATGGGACATTCTAAAGCACCTTTAGATGTGCTTTTGTTTTACCAAAAATTCTTATAGGGCTTCTGATAATGACAAAAAATTAATTTTGGATGAAATTTTCAATTGCATATAACATTTCAATAATTGGTTATCTAAAAAAATGTATCAAGCAAAAAGTTAGATATTTTTATTGTTCATTCATCTACAACCATTTTTTTAAATGGAGCCCATGTATATTTTTTTATTTTTCTCGTATATTAGAAATTTCATGAAAAATGACAAATGTAAGGTTTTAGGGCTAAAATAAATTTAGAACACAATAATCCGTGCACTATATAAATAGAAACAGGAAAAAAATAAGGATTCTTTAAATGGAAAAATTAAAAATGGAATCCAATTGAAAAATATAAGTTTGTGTTATATATCGAAAATTTATCGATAAAAAATTATTTTCGTACGCCTCTGGGTGGACAATAACAATATCTAACTTTTTTATTTGAAGCTTTTGTAGATTACCAATTGTTTAAAAGTTGTTTTTAATCGATTTTTTTTATTTTCAAACATTTTTTTGTCATTATCTAGTAGCCTATTAGAATTTTCGGGGAAATAAAAGCTCATCAATGATGCCTCCTCAAGGCGTACTTAAGGTCCAATTAACCGAAGTCGGAGTCTCCGATATTCTAACAAGTCTTGAATTAGCTTTTGTGACGTCACAACAGTGGCCGAACTTTACTAGCGTTTGATGGGAGACACACTCTTTTCAAAATATTGCCAAAATTATGGTAGATATGAAAAAATGTATATAATATTTATTTATGGTGTGTTAAAAATAACATTTTATTTTGTGGGAAGGAAGTTTAGAACACGAGTCGAAGCGGAGTGGTCCAAACTTTCGAATAAAATAAAATCACTTAGCACGTATGTCATACACTATTTTTTCTACAAACTATTTTTTTCATTTCAATTTGTATTTCTAATAATTTTTTGACGTATGTCAAAAATGTAGATTTGTTGTTCCATTCGTCATTACCAAGGTAACTAGTTCCCTTTTAATACTAGTGTTAAAAGGAACTGATTTGTCACTTTTTAACTTCATATGACATTTTGAACCCTAAAAACAAATGATATAAAAAACCTACTTTTAATTGATTTGTAGAAAAAGAATATTTTAAAAAATAAAATTCTCTGTCAAAATGCATTATACTTACTGTCAAATAAGTATAGACTGAAGATTTCTACACTGTTGCCAATATGGCAGTGTTTTGCCGTAGGAAGCGTATAATGTAAAGCTACATATTGACTCTTTGTTGCAAGAACTCAAAACTCAAAAACTCTCTTTTGTTTCTAATCACATGAATAAAAATAAACGTAAATAATTGAAAAACGTATTTTTTACTAAAATAAACCACAGACTTTTCTAATTTTTACTGTTTCTCACAATTTTCTATAATTAAGTAGGTAGTATTTGTAAAAAAAATCCATTTTATTTGAATTTATTTATAAATGTTTACATGTTTATAATTTTCATTGTTTAGAACGTACGATAATTTTGTTTTTATATGTTTCTAGTTTAATATTAATGTTCAATTTTATATAAATATGCATTATATTTTGATCAAGTCAAGCTTGTAACTTATTTCTAATTTGTAAGTTCCATGTGACCCCTGTGGCCTATTTTGGTACAAATAAATTCGTTTTATAATTACTTTTGTTTATTTTTATTTATTTAGGTTAACACCAAAAGAAGCAGAGATATTACATATTTCCAAGTGAGGATACAAAGAGTCAATATGTATCTTCACATATATTATTCTATTCGCTTCCTACGGCTAAACATCCGAACAAAAATATTTTCTGTTAATGCATTTTGATAGAGAATTTTATTTTCTATAATTTTATTTCTGTATATTCTTTCATATGTCGTAGTTTTCGAAATATTTTGAAAAAAGTGTGTACCGCCCATTAAACGTGGTAGTAAAATTCGGCCACTAGTGTGACGTCACAACTGAAATGGGGATACAGTTTCAGGCTCGTTGGAATATCGGGAGCTCCGCGAAATCGTTTCCGAATGGTTGCCTTCGAAATCCGAACATTCGCACTCATTAACTATCCATTTGTTTTAAATTTCATGTCTGAAATTTTATAACACTAGTACCATTTCTAAAATATTGAACTTGACTCATATAACGTTTTCATGTAAAATTATTTGAATTTAAATTCTTCAATTTATATTATTGTAAGAGATATTAAATGTTACATTTTATTCTTTTGACAGATTAATAACAAGTCAATGGACGGACTAAAGAACTGCCACGAAGCAATGTCCATTTTAAACGATGACCGAACCGATATAACAATAACCGTTTTAAAATCAGTTTCAAGTAATCAGCACCACCAGGACAATAACGAAAACATGAACTATATTTCCAGTCATCACCAGAAAAAAGTAAACAGTTGTTCACAAACAGAAGACATAAAACATTATTCCGATGATTTTGTCGATAGACCATATCTTATCCCAAATTCTATGTCTCACGGCCCAAGCTATAAAGTGTCTCAAAAAAGTGGTAGTCAAGAAAAGAACGTCAAAACTTGGAACATGTTCAGAGAGAAAATCAGTATCGTTAAAAACAGAAGACATAGTAAAGAACGGACAAGAAGTGAAGAAAAAAATAAATATAATAGGAATAGTTCGCCGAATGCTTTGACTTTAAGCAACAGTTTCGACCAGGAACAAGCTATAGCAGAATTAGATTCAGTGATTGAAAGTTACCATGGGAGTGCTAATACTTCTACAGTGTTAAAACGTTCGAAAAGAAGAGGGAAGGAAAGCCCAGTACAAGAAAAAAATGGTGGAACGTGGCCTAAAGCTCGCTCAAATGTTATTCAAAACCCGACGAGTACTATAAGTATTACCAGAAATAGAGAAAGAGCACCTTTATCTCTATTATTAAATCCTCATGATAATCATTGTTGCAACAACAGTAACAGGAACTCAACGCCTTTACCAATATCCGTAGCGCCAAATTTAAACAGGCATACTGTTTACAAAAGTATGGATAACAGTGCTCAGGTTCACTTTCCATCAAAAACTTTTAGTTCTGTTAACGAATCTTTTGATAAACTTCGAGAACGGGAACAAGAGGTTAACAATCGGTTAAGTGTTAATATGAACTCAAATAATAGTCTGGATTATTCGGTCAAAACAAATCCAATGGATAAAGATTTGCTGTATTATTATAGTAAGAAAAATCTTAAAGCTAATAATAAATACAGCAGCGATTCGGAGAGTAATATCGGTAATGATATGTCCCTAACAAACGTTCCTACTTCTCATTCGAGACTTCATTCCCTTTACGGCCCTCAACCACGATTAAACAATTATCCTTTTCACCCCCATCCACATCCGCATTTGTCGCCCCTTCCCTTACAATTACCGCAGTCACAATCCGGAGATTCGTTTTGTTTTGAACCGCCGTATCCGGGGTTTCATTCCCATAACCCGTCCGTAGATGCTAGCTACAAAAGACCGCACTTGGGAGCGCATTCTCACACGGCATATAGGGACAGTAATGATCTTATGAGCATGCCGTATAACCAAGGATTTGTAGGAGGTACTTTTCCGAGGAAGAAGGAAAATGAGAGGTTTAGGATTCCGTCCAATCCTAGTGTCAGTTCCAAAAATTCAGCGGGAAAGGTGAGAATTTTTAAAAATTTAATATAAGCTTGATGCAAAGAGCTGTTGTAAGAATTTTTATGTCATACTGGTTTCTAATGCAACGTTTTTTGAACGATTTATAAAACAGGAAGTGAAACATTAAAGTCCTAGAACATTAAAATTTTATCTTCATATTGAATTCTTCATTTATAGGGCATTAAATTATTTTTCACCTCAGCAGCTTCATCCAAAATATGTCGAAGAATGTATTTTTTATCAATTATTGCGAATTTTACAATGTTAACGAAACCAGAAAAGTTCAATTTCAATCTGTCAAATTTTTGCTAGGATTTTCAAACAGTTGCGACTTAGCCTATTTATACAAAACTCATACTGCTAGGAATTGATGCATATTTCTTTTAATAATTTAAACTAGAATCCAGTATCACATAAAATCATGTATGTACCTTAGACGAAAAGTGTCTTTAAGGTACTCACAAGTAAATACTGTCACGGCTGTAAACAACTTGCTCATATAGTTTGGTTCACGAAAGATGACAATTCAAGGTCATTTATTAACCGTATGGTATAATATTACTTGCAGATAACTTCACTGCATTTCGTATACATAGACGTGCAACATGAAATATTTATGGATAAATTTGAACTGAAAAAAATAAGTATAATTTATTTGAAAATTATGTTTTTTTTTAAATAATGCCTTTCTCAAAGATTTATGCTCTTCCTATGTATTTGCAAAATCCAAAAACATAAGATTTGACAAAACCCATGGAATAATAATTTGATTTAAATGCCAACGTCACTGGGTAACTATTAGGACAGAGGGCAGTGCAGTACATAATTAGATATCTGTACCTCTACGACATACGTCATTATTATTTGTAGTGTGTTGGAAAGTAATGTCACCATTTACGTATATCTGTCACACAACATAAACTGTATAGACATACGTCAAATAATCTTTCTCGTTCTAACATGGAATGTTGCTAAGTTACTACTGTATGAAGTGCTGTGTATTCTTTCTTCGAACAAGTGACCATGAATAGTCATCTTTCGTGAACCAAAGTATACCTTCAAGATTCACTTTTCGTCTTAGATTACATAAAATACTATTATGTGCCTTCTAAGTATTAAATTTTTAAAGATATTCTTTAAATAGCCTCAAATTTAAAAATATCGCGAAATATCCATTAGATATCTTACAATTAATTATTGAAATGTGTGTAATATTTGGTTCATACAATTGAACATGTGACAAAACTATCGCTTACGTTGATTTGTATAAATAATGTAGGTCATGGACAAATTGTTTTCTTATGGACTATGAATAACGTGCTATATGTACTTTGACGTCACGTGAGTGGAGGGTTGTTTTGCATGACTATTTCCGGTGCCAATCTTTTTATTTAATTATTTCTGATTTTTTTTTATTGCTATGAAAAGTATTGCATAAATTTTCATTTAAAATAGTGGAAGATGAAACTAGATGTTTATATTTTTTGTCTCTAATTTTAAAACGGTTATAGAGAACATTATTTGGTAATTTTTTTTTTAATTTGCAACACTCGTTTGGAAATTGAGGAGTGGTGAGGGCAAAAAATGGAAACATGTTATTCGTGGGATTTAATTCCCACAATCCGAACTACTGAAACAAAATCGCATATAAATATAGGTTCTGTTATTCCTTTTTGTTACCAAAACACAAGAAATTAATTGTTATTTATAAAAATTTGCTAATATGACCAAAAAAATAGTAATTTTGTTATCTCGAAAACAATGTATTTTGTCAAATATGTAGAAGAGAACCATTTTTCTTTAAAATTGAGAGAACTTTCAATGAATTAAAAACAAAATCCACACATATAGCAGTAATGCTGGATTCAGAATAAATGTACAAAACGCGAACTGATGTCGCATTGTTGCTCTTACGCACTAAGAGGCGACATACGCAGTCAACGTGTTAATCATGCAGTGAGTTATATAGGGTATCTGTATTTCGAAAGTTCTCATTCCATTGGGATCTCGGTATCTATAAGACGTAATACTTATGAAACATTTGATGCGCCCTTGGGGCACATGTTAGATGTGCTTTTGTTTTGCTATAAATTCGGAATTTTATTTCAAAGATTATTATGGTCGGTTGCATCAAATTAACTTAAATATTAAACTTGGCTTAAATTGACCATATTGCATCGAAATGGAATATCAAATGAATTATAATATATTGTTGTCAACATTTCAATTTGCATTTTATTTGCATATCATAACGGTATATTACCCATTGCTGCGTGTGCTTATCTGCTTTGTACACATATTTCGATAATGATGATGACATACGGACACTTTTTGCTGACGTGGAGAGTACCACAGGGGTCACTTGTGTCATTCAAAATTCAAAATATTTCTTTTGGTTTTGATCGGCTTCGAACACGCGACCATACACGCGGTCACTAGATACATCAATATTACTGAAATCTGCGAACAATAACAAAATATAATAAATCTTGAATTTTAATTTCTCATATTTTCTTCTTTTTGTAGAGCAACGGCAGCATCGAACGCACTTCAGACCGCGGCAGCCCGATGCCTACATTTCATGTCGAAGTTTTAAGCCCTGGTAACAATTCCAACAAACGTAATTCTCTCCCAGATTACTGTTGGCCTCAGAAACCTTCTCCGGGTGAACTACGGCGAGTACATATTGATAAATCTGCTGAACCACTTGGAATTCAGATTTCTTGTCCAGATAGTGGCGGGATTTTTGTTAGTACTGTGAATGAACATAGTTTAGCAAGTCAAGTAGGACTGCAAATAGGAGATCAGCTTTTGGAAGTTTGTGGGATTAATATGAGAAGTGCGACGTACCAACTAGCGGCCAATGTGTTAAGACAATGTGGGAATTCCATTACCATGTTGGTGCAGTACAGTCCTGACAGTAAGTTTATTTCGATAGTTTAACTACCAATACATTAATTATAACTGATACAAACAAAAGCTTTCTTTACATAACTGTTTTTACAGATTACAGACATTTGATTATATTCAAAAGGTATAGAATGATATTGTAGCCATTTTTAGATTAAAAATTATAAAATTTAAACTTTTTTCTAAATTATTTTCTGATATAACGGGAAATCGTATTTGGTTCTTATTTTAATTGTAAACGTACTCCCTTATATTTTTCATGTTTGCTTGATTTTTAACAAACCCTTGTTGCTTATATACCTGTTAAATTATTTTGTATTATGTAGTTTCTAGTAGGTATACGAGCCCAACCCAAAATGTATTCGTACCCTTTGAAGAAAATATATTAAAAGCAAGAAGAAATATTTTTTTAGATTACAATAGTTAAGACTATATATGAGTAATTTTTTATTTTATGTATTAATAAAGTGTACTGGATTTAAACATAATGGCTGGTACCACAAGCCTGGTTTTAACTAAAACGCTGTTTTAAGAAATGTCAAATTCAAATTTCAATATTTAATTTCACCCTTACGTTTAAAGAGCGATTTTTTTAAAAATATTTGTTTGAATATAAACTACGTTCTGCTTTAAAATCATATTTTGATGAATTTAATATTATTTATTATTAATATTAAAATAATGAAATTTGATATTTCTTAAAACATCGTTTTAGTTAAAACAAGGCTTATGGTACCAGCCAATGTTATCACCTAAATTTATCATTTCACAATAATCTACGGGCAAATATAAGACAACAGACATGTGCTAATTTTTTTAGTTCCAACAATAAATAATAAAATATTTAAAGGAAACTGACAATATATTCAATTAATTACTATATTAAATTTTATTTTTTTAGTAAAATTATTTGCAAAGTGAATATTTATTTATTAATGTACCACCTACAATTATATTAAAAACTAGAATAAATAAACTTCTGGATCCTATGATTATTACTCCAATTCAACAAATTTTGATATGGTGTATTAATAGAGTGTATAGAACTTGATTATATTGCTTATAATAAAATTTCTTAGGTTTAATAATAATTTATTTGCAAATAAACCATTGTCTGCATGTGACAATTTTTTTCGTCCAATAATTTTTATTAAAGTAATAACATTTAAGGTGGCACTTAATTGAGTATATTGTCAGTTACCCTCAGTTTTATAGGTAATACTAATATAATTATTGTATTATTTACTGTTGGAACGAAAAAAAATGGGACTTGTCTTTTGCCATATATTTGCCCGTAGATTATTGTTTAAATGATAAATTTAGTTAATAACATTGTATTTAAATCCAGTACACTTTATTAATACATAAAAAAAATGCTCAAATATTGTCAACTATTATAACCTAAAAAAATATTTTTTATTGCTGTTAATATATTTATTTCAGATGGTACGAATACATTTGGGGTTGGGCTCGTATGTTGCTGACAATGTGACGCAACAGGAATAGCATGATATGACGCCATAAACCAGAAACTTCAGTTCATGGATTTATTTGATTATTGTGGAAAACCTTTCAATACGCTAATCCACCATTTTTTTTTTATAATTTCACCTCATAGGTAGTATAAGTGAAACTAAGGCATTGGTGAAAATATGGTGAAAAAAAATCTATTAATAAGTGAGTTATAATCCCCCAGCACCAGAGTTTAAAAAAATAAATGTGATCACGAATATGAGTTTCATAAGTGCGGGGGTTCTTCTTAACTAGAATGTTAATGTGGGTAGAAAAAAATCCTGGATGTTTAGTCAAAAATATTTATTTTCGGTCTCGACCGGTTTCGGCACCAACTATGCCTTCATTGTAAAATTTTCACCTCCTGATGAAGGTATAGTTGGTGCCGAAATCGGTCGAGGCCGAAAATAAATAATTTTGCCTGAACATCCAGGAATTTTTTTTCTAGCCACATGAGTTTTCATCTCAATTTGTTTTTTTTTTGTGGAATTAAATATTCTTAACATAAATTAATATTACAATATTATGGGCCGAATTTAGTACTCTTCACTAGTGTAGTGATCATCTTTAGTAACTATGAAATTAGCTTGCATTTTTTTCTTATTAATTTATCAATGTATATGTTGTATTTTGTTGTTGTTGTTAGATAAGATTCTTTAGTGAAAGAAGAGTGCTGAAAATGAGTTTCCAAGTCTACGGCTTTAAAAAAATTACATATTGGATATTAACCTGAATATAATCGTTAATTTTCTGATTTTTATTACCCTAATATCAAAATGAAACTTTAATATATTTAAATCGAGCGCATAAAATTTAGTATCAACCATGTTTGTGACGTGTGGCTGTTCGAACGCACAAGCCACGCCTCCGCCATGTTCTGCTCTAGAAACTTATGTTCTTGGTGTCCATGACGTCACGAGCCGTCTTTTTCTCGATCCTCGTTTAGTGAAACTTTAATATTTTTTTTCTGGCATTAAATATTTTTAAGTACAGATTAATATATTAAAAAATCTGATGTGGACACCACACGACTTCCTTGTATGATTATTAAACTATACATATTTTTTTAATAAATAAATTACAAAATATTAATTTTAACTTCAAAACAGTAAGATATATAGCGACCATAATCAAACCCGGTTCTTTTTAAAGAGAGTTTTGATTACAACAAAGAAATATTTGATTACAACAATGAATATGACTAATTTCACAATAAAAATATAATATTTGTTATTGTACGAATCATAAAATTACACGTATTTAACGTAATTTGACATGAACATTTTTTTTATTTTTTTATCCTAATCCATAGCAAGCTTTATTACAAAAACAAAAAAAGTATATATTTTTTTAATTTACATATCTCGCTTATACAAAGGGCTAATTTAATAATACTTGATGTGCTAGACGCAGAAATTAATTCTCTAAAACTTTTATTTGAAGCATTTATTTCTAAAATCAAAATAAAATCATTTTATTCAAGAAAAACTGTTAGCGACTTCAAGTAATTGTACCACATCAAATTTATCAATATATTCAATGAATTGTAAACCAACCATGAATGTATATTGCTAATACCCAATGTATGAAGTAAATTTATTAATAAAAAAAAATACAAGAAATTTATATTCAAATAAAAACTGTTTTAAAGTAGCAGTGGCGTTATTTGAAATTTACGATCATTCATTAAGTACTTGTAGACGGTCTTTCAGTCGCCATTCAAAATATTGGTATTCGTGACGTCACACAAAATAAAACCCCCCGCCGAGGTTTTTTATTTATATCATTTCATTTCTTTATTAATATTCATTATTAAGCATGTACATACATCACCTTTTTTCATTAATTTCTCGTAATTCGATTGAGCTGGAATATCCTATTGACCTTCTAATATACATTTTCTGAATTACTTTTTGAAATAAAATTAACTGTTTTGAACTATGATTGACGATTTTCAAAATAAAATTAACTCTTCTAAATTGCAAGTGACGCTTTCTGGTGAATTTTTAAATATAATTGGAAATGATAAGTGATGTTTATTAACATACTTTTCTTTTCTTTTAGAATATCACGAGTTGGAAGGCTCAGGCTCATGTTCCAGCTCATCTTCGGAAGGCGACGGCGAACCTACTCCTTGTAACAGCCCTCTAGGTGCCCGTAAATCTCAACCACAATCATTATCTCTTCCTCTTCCAGAATTAGACACTGGACAGAACACTCTCACTCGAAGCCAGATCTCCCAAGTTACTTCTACGCTTCATCGACAAAATTCTTCTCGCGAAGAGCCGCAGAAAAATTCCGCCCTCCACGAACCACGGTACCTGATGATCGAAACACAAAAGAGATCGAATTTGGGGATAAGTCTTGTTGGAGGCAATGCGGTGGGAATTTTTGTGCATAGTGTTCAACCTGACAGTCTAGCAGATAATGCGGGACTCAGAACGGGAGATCAGATTTTGGAATACAATGGTGCTGATTTGAGACATGCTACGGCGGAAGAAGCCGCATATGAGCTGGCAAAACCGGCGGATAAAGTTACAGTCTTGGCGCACTACAAGCTAGATAGTAAGTAAAATAAATACGTACATACGAGAGATTGTTTTTGTAATCTATCTAGTCATTTTTGCTGTTTTGTTATTGTAACATTTGTCAACTTAGACACTGTGGCTATAAAGTTTTTCCCTTATAAATAAGGCAAAAGTCGTTATATCATCAAAATCATAATTTATTCATCAATATACATTAAATCCACTCAGCAGTTGCTGTAGTCGTCCAGTTCATTTTATGCATTCTGGAAGATTAAAACTGGGATGTTATTCAATACCTTCGTCACGATGGTTTAAGTGTGTGTTTTATTGTCGTAAAGGTTCCCTTTCAGCTTCAATTTTATTTTGGGGAAGGAAAATAGTCAGCCGGGATCATATCAGAAGCATACGAAGGATGATGTAAAACAGTGACATTTTTGGAGTACAGAAATTGATGTACGACTGTTGCTTTATAAGCCGCTGCATTATTATGCGGGTTCACAAGTTTGGTTTTCTTTAAATCTTCGACAATAGTAAATCTAGCTGTTTCTTTGTCGATGTTTAGTTACTTTGCACCAACCTTAATCGTAACACGTCGATGGAAAACCAACAGTGGTCGAATTACTTCGGCGTTTCAGCTTGATGCGGGGCGATCATTCTTAGTTTTCATTTCGCCCATCACAAAATCGCTCTTGCCAGCTGAAAACGTTGCATCGAATCAATGAAGTATCCCCAAGCGCTTTTGAGACCAAAGCAAACGATTAGGTTGGTTCTTTGCACAAATGAACCCAAATTTGATTGCGTGCCGCTATACGACGGATGCATCAAATCTAAGAAATCAACAAACTACTCCCATACGAGAACTGTACTTGACCAATATTAATAAAAATTGATGGTTTGATTGATGTACTTACCGCATTCCGCATTTGTTTAAATTTAAAAGTGTTTTGCAGTTTCTATAGAGATTTGAATCAATTTTACCATGGATACAGGATACAACATTTGTATGGGGGCATTCGTTATCTTGATGAAAAATTATAATCTTTTTTCGAATTTTTTGATCCAGTCGAGTTAAAAGATTAGAGTAATATTGCTTAATAATTTTACAATATCCCTTTAACGTTGCAAAAACAACAATAACAACTTTTCCAACCGATAAAATTGGCGGAGAATATCTGTTTCCATTGTAGACAGGATAAAATCTGTCGTATTTGTTTTTAAACACGGTTGGATCTCAAGCGCCATCTGCTATTTTCTTACGTGAATTGAAATATAATTCTTTCGTTAGGATATGGTGTTCGGTTATCTGAAATGCCCAGTTCTTTAGCATTTTCGGATACTTTTTGTAGCTGATACTATAAAACAATATAGTGCACTTTGTTGATTTTTTTTGTTACACTTTTTGAATGTTCACTACGCTGATCTTCCAAATGGAACGGCGACTTAAATTCTGTTGCCAAGTTTTTAACAATTGTATGTGAAGGTGCACTAATCTAGAAATTTTTCGTTTCATTAAAAAATTCTTAAGGTCTTTATTCAAAAAAAAAATTGCTTAAAGTGTTCAACATTATTTATATTGAATACGAACACAAATATAATTGCATACTAATTATATTTGCCTATATACTCGCAAAGTTTTGGATAAAAGAGGATAATTTTTATCATATTTTATAGCGGCATTTTGATGCTAGTTGGGTATCAATTGAGGATAATCCAAAGTGCTGGAAGCAAGAATGAATGAAAACGTAAAAAAAGATTTACTTTTGACAAAATGAAGAAAAAGTTTCAGTAATGGGCCCATCGTGACGCGTGTCGATATGATTCTATTGGCCAGAAATATGAAAGCTGAAAATATAATTCCACAGCGCCCCGCGTTTCAGTGCCACTGGTGGTTACAAACTCATCGCAAAACTTTAAAAATTCACATCTTGCTTAGGTAATATAAAGAATGTCGGTTTTTCATAAAAAAATAAAAAAATCGTTTATGAGCCTATTTATAGATAGATTACATAAAAATATCCCCTCGTATACGTACGGTTTCTAAAAATTATTTTAAATTATGAAACTTATTTTTTTTAGGATATAACGAGATAAAAGACAAACCAGGCGATAGTCTTTACGTTCGGTGTGGATTTGATAGAAGCGGCAGTGAGTTAACAGATAGCTTACAGTTGTGTTTCAACAAAGATGATGTCTTATATGTGGACAATACTATGTTCAATGGAGTTCCTGGACATTGGAGAGCTTGGAGACTGGACAGCGAAGGACACAGACATCAGTGTGGAATTATACCCAGCAAGTTCAAGTAAGAAAAAAATCATATTTATTCACACATAAGTACAATCAACCACAACTATTAATTTGTGCTTTCCAATTTACCAATCGGCTACGCTAAATGATCACACACACCTGATATAAATATATCGTGTCTGGATTAAAAATATATAAAAGAACAAAAGTACGTGGTTAGGTTATGGTTATGTTTTACACGAAGTGGCGTAGCAAGAAGCAAATAAATAAAATTAACCACCTAAATTTGTCGTTTGACTTTCGAACATGATTGAAAATGCATTTTTTTTAATTTGAAATCAAAAAAAGCTTACAAAAATTACTGTGAACCCTCTGACTCTGCATAAGTTTTGAAAGTTCTTCAAATTGCAGTTTTATATATGACAACAGTTTAAGTCATTTTCTTTTGGTAGTTGGTTTTAAAATTTAATTTTAGTAGCTACAAGAACAGAAAAACTTGACTCGCACATTTGTATATCTAGTAGCAAAAGTAGTAATATTTTCAATGCTTCATTTCCCAAGCCTTTTTTTACGCTTAACCAAAATGAACTAAAGGTCTCGGTATATTTATAAGCAGTAGCATTTCCACATTGTATTGCTACCATTTTAGTATACATTTTAGAAAAATATAATTGACATTTAGTAGTCAAAATTATAAAATTCTGAATAGTTTACGCGACCCACTCACCATCCCTTCGAGATCCAAATTTGGGTCTCGACCCATAGGTAAGAAACGCCGACCTAGATCCAAAATATCTTCGTTCCTAAACCCGAAAAAAGCTTAAATCCCATGAATCTCCTTGGCTTGTGAACTTGTGTCCACTACACCCACTGCAACTTCCATTGCTACGCCACTGTTAACGCGCTTCTACTTGATGTCTACATATACAAGGTGAGTCTGGGAAGACGCCCCCCCCCCCTTTAACATTTTTATTATAAGTAATAGAAAAAAGGGCTGATATAAAAGTTTTATTATTTTAAATATACTATTTGATAGCAGACAGGTATAGATATTTTTTTATGACGTCAGGTTTACAAGATACAACTATCAACTTTTATTTTTTAAAAACGTATAATTATTTTACTAAAATATAAACCGCCATTTATTTGTCTTTTCAACGATGTATTAGTTTTTATTAATGCATTTGAAAAATTTCGAGAAAAATAAATTAATTGAGATATAGGAGAAATAATTTTTATTCATACATTTTGTTTACTTTCACATAGCCACCTATAATATTTGAATAAAAATTATTTCCCATATTTCTCAATTATCTTATTTCTCTCGATTTTTTTTCAAATACATTAATAAAAACTAATACAACGTTGAAAAGAGAAAAAATGGCGGTTTGTTTATGTTTTAGTAAAATAATTATAGGTTGATATTTACAAAATTAAAGTTTATATTCGTATCGTGTAAACTTGACTTTATAAAAAATATCTACATTGAAAAAATAATAAAACTTTTATATGAGCCATTTTTTCTATTACTTATAATAAAAAGTTAAAGGGGGGGGGCGTCTTCCCAGACTCACCATGTATAAAAAAGTAATAAATCGTGGAAACCCCCATCGAAGGTTATTGTTCGTTTTAAGGATCTACTGTACTTGTGTATTACTTATGTTAATAATTTATTTTTGTCGTGTAGAGTGGAGGAAGAACTAATGCTGCGTCGTAGTTTGGGTGATTTGGAAGGCCGAGGTTCAACTTCTGCCCGACGTAGTTTCTTTCGACGCAAGAAGCATCAAAGGAACGGTTCTCGGGATTCTAAAGAACTGGCTTCATTCTGTAACGTAGCACATACTGGGTGGTACAGTGATAGCGGAACTTTACATGAAGATGTGGCGTTGTGTTCATATCAGCGTGTTGAGCGCCTAGATTGTAAGAAGACTATTGTATTATACATTTAAAACATTTATATTTGTATTCATTATCGTTTAGATACTGAATACCGCCCGGTACTAGTGTTGGGCCCGTTAGCGGAATGTGTTGTGGATAAATTAGTGCAAGATTTCCCAGATCAGTTCCGAAGATGTGCTACAGAAACGCGGCATTGTCCACAAGCTGCAGTTGATCAAGAAATGGCGGAGAACCTCATCATTGACTACAAACGGAAGGGCAGCTACTTTGAGTGCACCACGGTCTCTTCTATCAAGACCGTCTGTGATAAAGTAAGAATAGAAATTAGAGACTTTTATTCTTGTGAAACATAACTACGAAAAATATATCTTTTAGAATTTGCACTGCATCATAGACATATCAGTAACATCGGTGGAAAAGCTTCATAGACATCAAATCTACCCGATTGTGCTCCTTATTAAGTTTAAGAGCACGAAACAAATCAAAGAAGTGAAGGATACGCGATATCCGCTGGATAAAGTTACAGCCAAAGCTGCCAAAGAAATGTACGAACACGGACTCAAGCTAGAAGCCGAGTACAAACATCGTATATCCAGTAAGTAAATAAAACAGCATTTATTTATCAAGACTAGAGTATATTTGAACACCTTTACTAATTATTGAAGTCTTTCTTTATGAAGATTTCGATAATTCGTAATACACGGGTCCAAACGATTTTACTACAAAAATACAGTTTTATTTATGAATAAAAATATAGTAGTTTTCATTTTACTTAAACGAGATCTATATTTTTAGTTCTACAAATTTTAAATTTCGGTTATGATATGACTACAGGTTACACTGAAAAAAGGGACCACTCAAAACTGTTTTATTTATAATTATTTTTTATTTTCTTGATATGTTTGGAAACTAGGCTTAGGGGCTTACAAAACATGATATTTGGCATGATGGTAGCGCTTCCGGTTTATCAGGCCCACTGATCATATTACAAACATTCATGTGGTCCGCGGGCAAAAATGTTTACCCATCCCTGCCTTAACATTTAATAGAGATTATCTAATTTTAAAAAAAGTTTTTTAGTTTAAAATATTCGAGTTTTTAATGTCCATAATATTTCCGTCACACATCTACTTTATTTCACATTCTTACTGCTTTCAAGTCATATATTACTGCTTTTTTGAAATCTGGAATCCATTATTAAATAAATGAATGCAGAAAATAGCGAAATAACAAGAGTAAATCAAATATTTCTTTGAATTTGTGATAAAAGATATGTTGAAAGCATTAGACTGTCAATCAAAACTTAGACTATAACATGTGAAGATTTTATTAAATTGCATATTATCTATATCTAAGCATATTTTCAGTTATTGACCATGAAAGTTATTTTGAATATTTATATATATTTTATTATATTGAAATTGATAAATTTATTAATTAGTATAGTGCACTATATCCTGTAATTTTTGCCCTAAAGTTAAAAGAAATCATAGGAAATATTCCAACAAATTTGATGGTGTTTTTCGCAATGAGATAGATCATTGCGAATATTCGAAAATTAACATTTATTCCAAAAAAACACCTCTTTAAATTTCTTAATTATTTTTAACTTTAACTACTCATATCTTCGTAGTTATATATTAGTCTACCTCGTAAGGATGAAAAGTTCCTTGCTTAGTATTTTTTGTATTGCAAAATCAAAAACAAACGTGTTCGAGTGTTAGTTTTTATTTTTATATTTCATTTCACGCAAGAAAATAACGTTGGTTTAGATAGCAATATAAAATCTGCCCTTCGATTGGTTATAATGCAAATCTAGTTCACAAAAACGAAAAATATATCACCGGTCAGTTATCATTTATGAAATAAAATTTACAGAATTAAGTGATGTTTAACCTTGTTTTGTTGTAATTTTTAAAATTCAGATCTTTGTACATTTTTACAGATAATAATATTTATTATTAACAAAGGTTTCACGAATTTCGATTATTATTTATTTAATGCATCTAAAAATGGTCAGCTATCAAGCGTTAGCTACAATTTTATATACGTGAAATGAAGTCTGACACATAAGTTTTGATAATTGTTCAGCAATGATATGTAGTATATATGGTTACTCATTAAAACTACTTATTAATAGAAAAACATGCATTAATAAATGATTTTCTATACATTAACATCGAATACAAAAGGTCAGGCGAGCGCAAGTAATTAAACTTATCTCCCTGTTTGTTTATTCAGCAGTGTGCGGTCAACAGATATACACTCGCATAATTAATAATGTTGTATGTAGTTTTAATATATCTTTTTTCTTTGTAGCTGTGATTCCCGCAGGCGTTAACATCGCCTACATGTGCACCCAAGTGAAAGCTGCAGTGGATGCTGAACAGCACAAGAGCTTGTGGGTCCCGTGTCAAAACTCATAATGTCAATTCTACAGCAATAACATAGGTAACAAAACAACACCAAATTGAAGTCAATATCAGATATTCTATCTAATAACGATGACGCGCACAAATCTATACCATATCAGGATCAATTATACTGCACTGCCACCATTGTGAACTTGTGATAGTTGCAATTGGACCAAAAATATAACCAAGTGCCCAAATAAAATGTGCAATGTAGGAGAGAAGTGTTAGTTGATTTCGAATTTTTAAAATATAGTTGTTTTTAACTATATGTTTTACATAAAACCAGACAATAACATCGAAAAATCTTCAGTATTTAGTTGCGAAACTAAATTTTTATAAACTGACTGACAATTTTTAAGAAATAGTTCGTTTCAACCAACATTTTTTGTAGGATGTTTAACTATTTATTTACAACGAAATTATATATCATAGCATAAGTATTAACCATGTATTTTTATGTTATTTATATGTGTGTTACTATCAAAATTAATTTATGATAAGATTTGTATTTATTTATTTTAATTAAGCACCCTACTAAAATTGCACATCATCAAAATTGCGCTCAATATTCGAGTGGGTATTTATTGAAATTTTTACATGTGAAATAATAATTTTATATGAAATTTTGTATCGGTGTATTTAGAATTTTTATACGATAATAATAGGCAACTGAAATTTGTACATCGAGGTAGAAGAAGTAGAATAGTTAATACTATACGAAACTTAGAAAACTCGGCAGTTACGTTATAGCTGTGTTCATTGTAGAATGTTCATTTTAAATTTATTGACAGAAGTACAAAATTTCTTTCTTATGTATATATTTTCTGAATAATACTGCTTAGAATACTAACCAGCATATTTTGTTTGAAATATAGTCAAAAAACAAATATTTTTCGGATTTTAGTCAGTAAAAATATTTTATAATTCGAGCGGCATTTAAAAATGATTTTAATTTAAATTTTTTTAGTGCAATATTTTTTAAAATAATAGCCTAACAACAGCCGGTTTTATTATAAAGCTGTTCCTTAATTTTGGGGGTCCTGTTATGACTGATTTTCTTAAAAAATATATATGAAACAAGTATACCATTATTTAATTAATTGATATAAAAAAGGTAAAAATTAAATTATTTCCAAGTAAAATTAATTTGATGAATGAGCAATTTTTAATATCCATTGTAATTGCTAGCGAAATGTACTTATATTGATTTTATTATCGATTTCGTTATAAACGATATTACTCAGAAATAAAATCAGTGATAAAATATTATACGGTTATGGGAGCAGGCGGTTATGATATAGTGTAACTACGGCGCCACCATAGCCATGTACATTCTAGAACTGTATAATAAATTATGTGCACATTAGCACATTAGTAGACGTGCGTTAGCTCAAAATACTCATAATTGGAGAATTCGGTATTAAATGTGACAGATAGTTTAAGTTATTTGAATTCTTTTAAGAAATGCGTTCTTGTATAATGTATATACAAAAGTGTAAGTTATCTTTATATTTTACCAAAAGATGAAGGGAAAAAAGAAATACAAATATAAAACAATTAATTGTTTGTGCGGATTATTTTGAGAAAAATTAACTTTTAGTTACACAGCTGTAAAAATTATAATAATTAACATTGTTTCATGTATATTTGATTTTATAATTGTACTTTTAGGACAGAAACACAATAAAAAAATTGTCACTGTCAGTAAAATTATTCAAAATTATGCGCAGCAACAGTACATGGCTATCGTCTACGTTGGGCTTTGTCCCCCTGCTCCCATTGATTTAATTAATTAATGGTGACCGGATAAACATTTAATTCTAATAAGAATTTTGTTTTCTATGTGCGGAAAATGACTGATTTCCGCACTAGTTCGGGAAGTAATTGTCATGACAACTTCAAAATACCATAGCCGCGCAAGTAGATATGTCAAAAATTTAAAGTACATTTTGTAATTTTTCTTATTTTTGTAAACAACATGCGCGAAACATGATATTGAAACTCTATGCAAATTCCAAAACTCTCTACGCTCGTTTATTCAGAAACTTGCATTCGTTGCAGAATCACTTGTCTATAATATTTCAGGTATCATTTTGTTATACCCACTTTTGTAAACTGCATTTATTAAACAAGTATTATGAGATAAAATGTGCCATTTTCACTGATGTTGTACGCATGATAAGAGTTGATGATATGCGAGCCTATTCTGTAATTCAGTGGTTAATTTTTAACAACTGGTTAAAAAATTAACCAAACAAGTATGTTGATATACAGGGTGATTTCTAACGTACGGACGAAACTGATAGGGCAACTAGAGGGGACCAAAATATAGTTTTTTTTACAATAAACTTTTGATCATAATCGAATAACAAGAAAGATACAACGGTTTAAAGTTCTTATAAATTAACGCCCACTTATTGAGTACCGCTGAGCTTACTGTATTCGCGTTTACATTAGAAACAATTCTCACACAATCTGATACATTTCTGTTGTATTATTTTTACGGTATGCAGAAAACATCAAATAAAATGATGACAAGATACAAACGAATGAAACTTTAATCAACAAAATTATCAAAAGCTACAAAATTTTAAAGTAATAAATAATAACGTATGAATAGTAATAAATAATCATAAAATAATTAAAAGTGTTCACAAAAGTTGTTCGAAATGTTGACCCTGCATTTCAACACACAATTGCGCACGACGAATCCAGTTTTCTGTTAACCGTGGAAACTGTTGGCGTAAATTCTCTACAGTGGTATTGATACGACGACGTAACTCGTCGATGGTATTAACTTCGGTGGCATATACCAATGTTTTCATGTAACCCCATAAGAAAAAGTCAAGTGGGTTAAGATCGGGGCTTCGTGGAGGCCATGAGATAAAGCCACCCCGACCAATCCATCTTTGCGGAAAAGCGGTGTCGAGGTAATCTCGTACAGCACGACTAAAATGTGCAGGACAGCCGTCATGCATAAACCACATGTTTCCACGCACAGCCAAAGGAATATCTTCGAGAAGTTGTGATAGAACTTCTTGCAAAAAGTGCAAGTAAGAAGCGCCGTTAAGGCGTGCTGGCAATTCAAAAGGCCCTATTAAGCTGTTGTTGAGAATTCCCGCCCATAGATTTAAACTAAAACGATGTTGAAATTTATTTTGGCGAATCCTGTGTGGATTTTCTTCAGCCCATATGTGGGAATTGTGGAAGTTGAGAACACCATCTCTTGTAAAACAACATTCATCCGTTACCAATACATACATTGGAAATTCTCTTTCTCTGTTAGAACGATCTAACAACCACTCGCAAAACTGCTGTCGCAACGCATAATCACCTAGAGCTAGTCCTTGCACCCTTTGCAAATGATAGGGATGTAAACCATTTTTTTTCAATGTATTCCAAACAAAATATTGGGAAACTTCGACTTGTTGAGCAATTTGCCGTGTACTTGTAGTTGGATCAGCATCTGCCATATCCAAAATTGCTTCTTCCACATTCACCTCGATTTGATTTGGTCTACCACCACCATGGCCTTTTTTAGGTTGTAATTTACCTGTTTCTCTTCCGCGTTGAATTACCCGCAAAAAAGTATTTCTGGAAGGCGTTTGTCGATTTGGAAATCGTTCCAAATACATACGTCGTCCGCGTTCAGCGTTTTCTTCAGCAGCTCCATACACCATAATCATGTCTACGTATTCTTCGTTAGTGAAATTAACCATTTCAGTCGAATTAATGACTTAACAAATAACCTATTTAATTTTTGACGTTTAAGTAATTTTGACTTACCTACATACATGATTAAATTAAATAAATCAGCGGTTCTCAATAAACGAACACCCATGACTGAATATTTTAAAGAACAATTTAAATAGCTATACCTTTCATCTTATAAAAATTTTAATAAAATTTTAACTGAACTTTGTTTAATTAACTCTCAAATATTCTAAATTTGAATTCAAAACGTAAGTTATTACCGTATTTTATAAAAAAAATGCTTCAGTTTATAAGAACTTTAAACCGTTGTATCTTTCTTGTTATTCGATTATGATCAAAAGTTTATTGTAAAAAAAACTATATTTTGGTCCCCTCTAGTTGCCCTATCAGTTTCGTCCGTACGTTAGAAATCACCCTGTATAATAAAGAAATGGATTTTTGGTTGGCAAATCAAATCAATTTCTATTGAATATTTTTTTTAACGAGTTGTTAAAAATTAACCACTTTATTGATGGTCAGCTAATTTCATAGTTTTTTTTATGTCAATTTGTCATCTCTCATTGCCAAGTATAATTTGGTTCATGAAAGATGACTATTTAAGGTCATTTGTTCGACGAAAGAATACACAGCACTTTAAATAGCTGTAGCTTAGCAACATTTTGTATTAGAAAGAGAAAGATTATTTGACGTATGTCCATTTAATTTATGTGGTGTGACAGATATACGTAAATGGTGGTATTACTTTTTAACAAACTAAAAATAGTGACGTATGTCGTAGAGTTACATACATGTAATTATCTACTACACTGCCCTCTGACTAAGGTTTATCCAGTGACGTTGATTTAAATTCATATTCTATGGTTTACGTCTGCATTTTTGATTTGTGCAAAAAACATTAGTGAGGAAGATAAAACATTGAAAAAGCATTGTTAAAAAAAATAATTTCAAATAAAATACTTTTATTTTTTTAGTTAAAATGTATCCATAAATATTTCGGGCGACACGCCTACGGGTAGGAAATACACTGAAGTTATCTGCACGTAATATGATATCAGATGGCTCATAAATGACCTTGAATTGTAACCTTTCGAGAACCAAACCATAAGAAGTATTTTTGTCTACTAAAATCATGGTTGGAATACATAGTTGTGTCCCCGGGGTGTAAAAACAACTTAAATGAAAACAAAAGTGTGTCTTGGCATTTATTCCCTGCGGATGGTGACAGCTGACACTGTTGACAGTTCAGTAGAGGTCATGTTGAGGTCGCTTTGTAGACAGTAGAATTTAAAGTTTCAAAAATTTGCATATATGTATCACTCTCAATGAAAATGGTCCATTCGTAATGTAATTGATTTATGACTTTTACGAGACGTAATTTTTTGACGCTTTTGTTGATGGCTTAAAATGAAAAGCGCTTCCGGTCCAAAAATATATAAAACCGGCACTGTTTAAAAAATGAATTTGAGTGCTCATATTTTAAATAATATGGCAATTTATTTGTTTTACTATGATTGATTCTCACTTTTAACATTTAAGAAATAAATAAATTATTCTTTAAATATTGTACCTGATTTATTGTACAACAATATAATACTTCTTTTTATGACAACACAGTTTATAAGCTTTGCTATTTACTACTAATTATTGTTGTATTTCAAATAAAATATGCATTCGCAGCTAAAAATGAGCAAACTCTTCGAATACAGCTCCGCAATAAGTATTTATCTTCTTTGAGTGAAATCGAATGTCGTTGATTATATTCTTGCAAGGTGATATGGTGATTTTTTGAGCTAGTATTAAAACCAAAAGAAGCCTGATATTATTATTAATTTTTAAGCACTGTATTTATGTTAATTACAAAGAATACCATGTTTTTAAGTTTTACAAAGTGTACATAGGTGTTATGTATTTTATTTACTGTGAAATTTAACTTTCCGATAACATATTTTATTGTATTAATTTTACACGCTTCTCATACAGTTTCATATTTCGGTTGTGGGAACGAAAGAAATTTATGCACACGCAAACGCTCACACAAAAAATTAGAACCAAATTAGAATTTCGATATTGTTCTAAAATTATTGTTCTAATTTATGGTAAAGATCATTTAATCAAAACTCGAAGGGCCGACATAAAACGACAAAATACTCTTTAATACGAATAGAAAAAACAAAATTATATTCACTATTAATCAAAATATACTATCTCACTGTTTCATGAATATTAAACAGGGTTAGGCATTTTAAAATAATGTACATTGTTTGATTTATAGAAATATATGCTAATTGAAACAAAATAATATTTTTCTATGATCGTGCAAAAAATAGACTTTTTTTTTTTAATTTTAATCTTTTTAAACATTTAAGACTTCTATTTTTTATTGTTTAACAAAATAATATCTGAGAAAAAATTGAATAAAGATGTTGAAAATTGTTTGATGTAACAGCGTCAAAGTGAGAGATACTACTTGTCCGCCATAACAGAGAAATAGAATGATAAAATACAGTGAATACTTTGTGAAATATAAGGTGGCGCGCGTTAAGTTGAGGCTGACCTTGTATGCGCAGAATCTAAAATTCATACTTAGACGGGTCGAAATGTAATAATTTACAAAAATTATTACATATTTACTAGTAATTATTACATGCTGATATTATTACAAGAAAAACAATCAAATTTAAAATTTGTATGAACGGGAAGGGAATTCATTCGCAAGGCAAAAAAAATGTAGTCGATGTTTTCAGATTGGCTAGCATGCGCAGGGTCAGTTTTAATATCGTATCGAAACGAAATGTAAAATGAGTTGTTAAATATTACTATTAAAGGGTCCAGAGAGAATAATCGGATAAGCTGTGTCCACCGATAAAAAAATTATTTCACGCCAAAGTTTCCACTAAGAAATTAGTCTTTATCACGGCATGAAATGTCTAAATACATAATAGTTTGTAGCAAACACCCATGAGGAACAATTATACAATGAATTTCAGAGTTGATCGTCGCAAAGGATAAAATTAAACAAACATATAAATAATATGTAAAATGATTTAACAGTCAGATTGTAAAATAATATAAATTAATGTAAAACTATATAAAATTCATTTTATAATTTAGGCATTTCTTGTCCTGATGAAGACTAATGTCTTAGTCGAAACGTTGACGTGAAATAAAATTTTCATCAGTAGACTGCTTGTCCGATTATTCTCCCGGGACCCTTTATCCATTCTACAGTCGACCATCGCTCGTTATTACCGTTATTACTATTAAAATTTCGATATGCACTTGTTTTGGTAACATGTAGTTAAGGCTTAACTATAAGCGCACCGCAGTTGCACCAACTGGCCATCAGTAATTTGTTTTTTTTTTCTTTTCGGACACGGGCCTACTCGTTCCTTAATATACTACTGCACATACAGTCAAACAATGAAATAATATAACAAACAGGAGAATATGAAATTAGCAGTATTGGGGCCATGATGTCCATATAAAATATTTTTTAATTTTACTTTTTTAATAAAATACTTTATAATTAAACATTATCTTAGTTTAATTACAACATATTTAAAGCTAAAATTAATAAGACAAAACACATTTTTTAAATAGGCGTTACCTTGGAAATCCCTATTAAATTAGGCCTTTATTGCTTAGCTTGCAACAAAAATGTATTTATTGTACGAGTAAAGACCTGTTTCATCTACAAGGTTTTTTAGTGACACTTAAGTGGAGAAAAAAATATGTAAACGTATCAAAATAATTTGATTAATAAGTAAACTTTTATGTAAAATCCGGCCGAAAAAATACATGGATTTCGGACAGCTACTGCTCCTCTATGGGTGGGGATAGAAAAGTATGTTGGGAGTTTGTAGATACGCTAACTCCTTAGATCATATAGTTTATGAACTGTATACTAGAAAGCGTAATATCAAGTGAGATAAATTTATACAAGTACTTAAGAGAGAAAAGGTTACAAACAATTTACGGAAGGCTATATGAAATGTGCAAATGCCACGGTATACCATTGACGTCGGCATGGATTTTCAAGAAAGGAACAATTATAACGCAAAATTATAAAACAAGGAAGAAGTTCTATAAAAAACTATTTTATTTATTGCATATTTTTTTTCGTGTCGTCAAATTATAAAGCAAAATGCTCTTCTGTTGATGTTAACTCGCCAACAATTTAAAACAGAGTAACTCCGAACTATCAAAAACCACAAAAGTTTCCTCGTCGTCACTGGCGCAAGTATTCCTGAGTTTGCGCAGTACACTTGCCCTCCCGTCATTTTCTGTCTCAATCCTAAGTGTGTCCTACTCTAAGGCTAACTCAAAACGTTTCAATATGCCATCATGGCTTGGTCAGGCCAAAGAGCGTACGTTCGTTGTGGAAATTTATGGCGGTTCTATGATTTTAACTTTAACACAAAAAGCGTTCAGACTACGCCTATTGGGATTCAGCGTACCTACAAACCCCCACCACACTTTTCTATCCCCACCCATATATGAGCAGCAACTGACCGAAACCCAAGTATTTTTCTGCTGGACCCTGTATTTGGTTTTGACAGTTATATTCGATAGCTCAACCAATATATTTTCAAATTTTGTATATTTTTATTGTTATAAAATTTTCGATCTTAGAAAAAATATTGTATACAGTTATTTTTTTAAATAATCATTAAAATTGTCAAGGACATAACGGTTTTATTAGAATTCAACCCTGAGCTTGTAAAGATCTAGCAACCATAAAACAATTTGTGGTAAGCGTGCTAAAAGTTTTCTCTGTAAGTTTATGGTATCGTTTTGATGTATCGAGTTTTGATAAAATGAACTATTTATTGTTCTGTTCTAATTTTGTTTGTGAGCTTCATGAAATATTATACGCACCAAACCAAGTACTAGTGAAACTACTCGTAAGTTAAAGGATTGTTCGGTAGTGTATATGAAGTGTTTATATATTATTGTTGAACGGTATTTTGTTTGACACGAAACGATCGTTATCTGTATTATGTTAGTGGTGGCGTAAGTTAAGGTCTTGTTTCTATATTCTGTGATTATCTAGAGATGTCTTAGACGAGTGTCTTGTCATCAAGTGGTCAAATATATTTACTTGTCTATATATTTCTTTTTCACTTCCAACTCCATTCTATATTACAATAAATTAGTGGATAAGTAGTCTATGTTAAAATTCACAAATTTGGTTTATACAAAGCAATTTTACAAATTTACAATAGTTCACGAGCCTTACACACGATCTTACAAACTAGTAAAATAACTTAGAAATAAATAAACATAATATTAAAAATAAATAGTAACACTTAATATATTACAAGAATAAAACATAACTCTAAATATTACAGACCATCATTTTAAAGATTCAAACATTTTTTTCATTCATTACTTTAAATGCTGTTATTAAAGTAATCATCTTTTATTAATATGAATATGAGGTGAAAATTGTATATTATGATTATGTGATTAAATTTACATATTTATGTTGTAGAGTTTAGAAATTCGTTACAAGTAAAAATAAAATATAAGTTTAATAAGTAAGCATAGTAAGTTGATAATGACTTATTTTTTTTTAATGGAACATAAGGCATACAAGTTCGGAAATTATGTATTGTGTTATTGGATGAATACGGCTAAAAGCGAGTCATGAAAACCTGCGAATTCAGTATGAGTTTCCAGACGTGGTGCGTATTTATCTACTACGGTCAAAGTAGAATAATTGAAGCATTTAAATTCAAAGGGATAAGATTTTTATATGAAACCGTTATTTGAATCATGAATTAATCTTAATATTTTAGAAATGTTTTGCAAGTGTCATAAAATTTCAAACACCACATAAATTGGCTATGAATTCTTTGTTTTAATTTTACGTTATATTTTGTATTTTTGTTTTACCTTTACTTTAAGTATGATAGTAATTTATAAAAAATATTTAAAGCAAAATAGCTATTTATACACATTTTTCCAATACTGATGCAATTTATTAAAAAAAAAAAATTAATGCCAGTTTTATTGAACGACGATTTAGATAGCTGTTTTCATGATGCCATAGTTGTTGGTTTCTAGTTTACTTTATCCACTAGTAAATAAAATAAAAACTTTATTCATTGTCGAGGTTAAAGTTTGCTTTAGCAACGAGAAATGTATGTTTAAACTAAAGCCGATGTCACACTATCATTCATATGAATGATGGTGAATGAGAAAGAAGTGATGCGTGAAAAATGAATTTTTTACCGAATATATACACTGGCTTGCAAAAAATCGCGTACACCTGTTTTTTGCTGTATTGAGTCGGTCTCGATTGTTAACTTGTCAGTGTCACAAGTCAGTGTCATTAACGTCAATTAAGATGTCAAAATTATCAGAAAACGAGAAAGTTGTAATACTTTCTAAGTTTGAAGAGGGGCGGTCAATCAGATCAATAGCAGAACATTTTAATATTAATAAAAGTACTGTTATGAGGGTGAGGAGTAGGTGGGAAAATGAAGGAAGTATAAAAAGGAAAGAAGGTTCCGGACGTCCCAAAATTTCCACCAATGATCAAGATGAAGCATTTTAAAATCATTTATGGGAACATCCTTTTGAAACAGCAAGAGACGATGCTTTTGCAACAAATTTTCCAGGGTCATGGTGAACACCTGGGAAACCTTGAGTCAGGATGAAAATTATTTTAGAAATCTTATTGCCTCCATGTCTCAAAGATTAAATAAAGTACTGGACACTGATGGAGCGATGGTAAATTACTAATGTTACTTCGTCCATAATTTGTTTCAGTCATAATTTTTACTTATTTATAATCCATTTAAAATAAATACTTGGTTGTTCTTTAATTTTTATAGAATATATTTGTAATTTAGTAGTAACTTAGCACAATGAAGAACTTGCTCCACGATACTAATGACATGACAGTGACAACGGTGACAACTCCATTGAGTTGATATTAACCTATTTTTAAAAAATCGTATTTACATAGCTCAAAAAAGGTAAAAACTCGGTTACTTGATTTTTAAGGTGTACGCAATTTTTTTGCAAGCCAGTGTACAATAAAGTGAAGTTTATAATGCTCTCATGATTGAAATTAGCAGTGATTGATTGTGAATAACGAAAAAATAGCGGCTCGTGAAAATTTTGTCATTCACGAAGATCACGTCTTTTTCATTCACCATCATGCATAAGAATGATAGTGTGACATAGTTATAACATTTTAAAAATAAGTATTGGAAAAAATAATAGTTACTAAATATTATTGTCTTATTTTTATCATAGCCCATTTAAATTTAAAAACTGTTAAAAAATAAATTATATGTATTATTTTTTTTTACTAAAAATTATGAACTACCCGCAATTTTTTATCAAGAAATCCAGTTAAATAATAAAAAATGGGGTGTTCCATAAAAAAATGAATTTTTGAAATTTACTCCACTTTAACTTTACGTAAATGTAGAAATTTCTTTTTTCAAAAATTTATAGCAGTGCAATCAAAAGCTTTCGCTACAAAACTGTTTTTATATTATGAGTTGATAATGAAGTCATTATGAATTGCAATTAGGTATCAAAAGCTCCTTCATTTCGATACGCAATTTTTTTGTTTTAGAAGGCTGGTACTAGATGACATTTACTTATGTTCATAAATCAGAATTGACATGAACTTTACAGCATTACACATACAAATTTCCCTAAACTAACTCGATTTAATATAAGTTTTTTTAAAAATATTTTAGTATTTATGGAAGACGCAAAATTTAAAAATGTACGGCTCGTTTTATGACTTTTTTTCGCATTTGTCATTTTGACGCGTGAATAAAAAAACGTCATAAAACTCGTTCTTTAATATATGTACTATTTCAGAAAAAAAATGATTCCATTTTTTAGATATAGCGTGATATATGTGACCGTTTTTATACAAAAAATAAAAAAAAAGTTGAAGTAGGTACGCCGGGTGTTGTTGGCCATGACATGAGTAAAATATTTTTTTTATGTCTGTTAAAAAAAGTGTATTTTTTTCTTTAAAATGGGTATGAATTTTTTTATACAAAAGCGTGAACAAATGTGCACTTTTTGCAAACGGATGAAAAAGTGAAACACTAAGCCACTTAAAATCAGAAAGTTCGGGACTACTACGGTTAATTCGGAAGTGCCTCTGCTTTGAAAATATTTTAGTTGAAACGGGCATGTCCAAAAATTCCTTGATACTAAACTTTGTAAAATAATATTAAATAGTTCTTAAATAAAGGTCGTGTAAGCTCGTTGTGGGACATCGTAAATTAATAGACAAATAAGTTGTCATTGTTTCATTTTGTTAAATAATTTTGAAACAAAAATGCGACTCAGAAATTAAATGCTTCAATTAATATTCAATTATTGATATGCAGCAGTACTTTTTTAACAGTTGCGTTCATATGAACGAAAAAATGCGGAGTATATTAGAAATGAAAAAATGACTGATTTTGAATCTGTAAAACAATGTCCCAAGTCTTTTAAACTCCTCTAACCCTCCTCCTGTACCATTCGGGTTGCTGCGGAGCCTCTTTTTGTCTGGGACTCCTCGAAGTGACTCTAAATTCCATTGGCATATCGTAACACTTACAAACGCAACAACTTGGAAACTTGAACCAATCTGAGAAGATTCCTCGGCATTCATTATTCGGATCATAAGCTAGGAGACGATGTAATCGATATTGTTGTTCGCAACGACAGCCTTCTCGGCAGTACATCTGCCGGTGTTCGAATGTGCATTTCTCCCAGTGGACGTATTGTTCGAAAGGGTAGAAGTTTAATAGAGCGAGAACTTCTCCTCGGGTGTTGTTTGCCCAGAAAGGGGCAACGACTTCTTCTTTTACAGGGCAGGCGTTACTGGAAGAAGTTTGAGAGGTTAAGTTTGCAAAATTACAATTGTAATGAGTTATTTATAAAAATAAAACAATATAAATTTAAATATATTTATTGTGAGTCTTTATTTTAAGATATTATTGTTTTATTTTTTATAATTTGTGGTGTTGACATTTATACTTCACGATTATTGCGGTAGATGACATGACATACACTGTATGTAATGTAATGTTTCTGAATGTGAGCTACTTTAAAAATGAGATTCGGTAAAACTAGAAAAAATAGCGAAAAGAGGTATAAACCATTGAATTTTTAATACTTTATGTAATTTCTATGAGAATCACGGTAGATTTATTGAGAATAAGATACATGATTCATATTTTTTAGTTTTATTTTAAGTAATGTTCAAAATAATTTCCTTCAACAATAATACACCACCACATTCTTTCTTTCCACTATTTAATCTTTTGCAATGGAGTGTTTACAAAATAATTATGAATTGCAGCATAAATTTCTTCTTCAGACTTAAACGTTTTATGCTTTTACCCTATAAATTTTAATAATTATTCAAAAATAGTCAAAAGTCGCACATTGCCAAAGTAGGTGAGTATGGTGAGTTTTCTATTACTTTTAGGGTGGATACCGGATACAGCCGATCAGAGGACTTTAACATGTAAAATCATACTTTCGTAATATCCTGCTTCTCTAATTATTAAATTAAAAAATTCAAATAAAGGTAGAGCATAAAATTCTGCATCTAAACCAATAAGTAAAATTAATGTTATGCTTTGTAACGGCAGAAATTAGGTACGAAAATGTCGAAAATATTCTCAAAAATTGCGATAACCATGGAATTAATAAAAAAAAGAACAAAAAATATTTAACCTTTTATCTATCAAGTTCGGTTAATTTATTTTTATTAAGTATTATATACAATTTCTGTTGAAGTAAATAATTATCTATTAATTTAAATGCATAAAGCCTCATTTCCACCGATTGTCATAATGCGTAAAAGGAATAATTAATAACTAAGCGCAATGCGTAAAAATGTTTAGCATATTTGTTATATAATCATCCTGTAATTGAAACTTATAGTTCTGTTGGATTGTTTCAATAAATAAATATGGTATCGTTTACTACAATTTCCAGCCATGCATAAGGCTTAATGCCTAACTAAGAGCAAGGCGTAAGAACAAAGGTTTGCAAACTCCAAGGTTTAAGGCGTAATGCCTAAGCGTGAATGTTAGACATACATAGCTGTAATTTGTCTATTAATTTTTAATCTGAATTGTCAGTCCATTTATAATTATTAAGTTTTTTAATTTTTCCATATGAATATACATAAATACAGAAAATTATGTATATGAATAAATAAATACATCATCACGGCATATTACCCATTATTGGGTGTGCAAATTTGCTTTGTACACAGATATCGGTAATGATGATGATATATTTGTACCGTGCGTACGTTTATTAGGCGTCACCTCACGGACACTCATTGCTGGTGTGCACTCTCCGCGCACCACAGGGGTCAATTTTGTGCTATTTAAAATTTGAAATATTTGGCGTCGATCGGGATTGAACCGGGTTCCCCAGATACTCGACCAGACACTCAGGCACGCGGCCACGAGACATTATTTTAAATATAGTATTTGATGGCAGATGTAGATATTTTTTATAAATTCAGATTTACAAGATACAACTATCAAATTTAATTTTTAAATAGCAACCTGTAATTATTTTACTAAAATATAAACCGCTATTTTTTTCACTTTTCAATAATGTATTAATTTTTATATGTATTTGAAAAAAATCGAGATAAATAAGGTAATTGAGATATATGAGAAATAATTTTTATTCCAATATTCGATGTGGCTATGTGAAAATAAATAATAAATAAATAGATAAATAAGTAACAAACAAATGTATAGTTTGTTGATATTAACATTGTTACATTTTGTTTATTTTTACATAGCCACCTGGATATTTCAATAAAAATTCCATATATCTCAATTATCTTATTTATCTCGAATTTTTTCAAATACAATAATAAAAATTAATACATCGTTGAAAAGAGAAAAAAATGGCGGTTTATATTTTAGAAAAATAATTATAGGCTGCTATTTAAAAAATAAAAGTTGATAAGTTGTATCTTGTAAACCTGACTTTAAATAATATCTACATCTGCCATAAAATAGTATAGTTAAAATAATAAAACTTTTATATGAATCATTTTTTTCTATTACTTATAATAAAAAAGTTAAAGGGGGGGGGGGGGCGTCTTCCCAGACTCATCCTGTATATATATATCAAAAAAAAAAGAAGAAACTGCTGCAATGGCAGTTTGCTAGAGTTAAAAATAAAAAGAAAATTGACATTTCTGAACTATCACTAAACCTAATTTTTGCCGTTACAAACCATGGAAAAATAATTTTGCTATGTCCGGTTGGACCGCTGACACTTCAATTTTAATTGTTCCTTAACTTGACAATATCGTATCGAAACGAAACGTCAAATGAGTGATTTAATGTTGTCAAAATGTCGCTTTGCATTTTTTTTTGTTTAAGCCTAGCACTTGGGCAATATTAATTTATATGTAGAATTTTAGCTCCATAATTTTTATTTGAAGCTTTTTTACCTAAAATAATTAGAGAAGCACGAAATTATGAAAGTATGATTTTTACATGTTCGACTGTGTCGGTCACGACGTCCCTACATATTTTTTTTGCCATAAATGTTCTCTGGTTAATACCACATTTTGTTTTCCAATTGATTTTCATATTCTCAATAATTCTAGCCTGACCTTCGTAGTGTGTTTATTTTTTTATTTGAAATAAAATTTATAAATATACGAAAGTTTTTATTTGGTTTTAAGCATGGTCACATCAAAGTAGTTCCAGATGTTTTAAAACAAACGAAAAAAAATCTGCCTAAATATATTTTTTTAGGAAAATTTATTAAAGAAAAAATACTTAGAATTAAAAAATAATTAGTGTTTACTTCAATTTTTTTCTCATTTTCTTTCAAAATTGCCGCAAAACTTCTGTCAATCCCAAATGTTTTTAATAGAAATAAACAAGTTAGGACAGTGTCGTCCAGTTAGTGAAAATTACGTTTGCTTTTGAGTTTTGAGTGTAGTGTGTAGTTTTATGTATGAAATATTGTTGAATATATATAAAGTTATGGTGTATTGAAGTGAAACAATGTATTTTTGAATATTTAATTTTATAAACAATATAATGAATGGATAATATATCAAAAATGTTGAAATTTCGAGAGGTACCATCTTCATAAAGTAAGGTAATATGTTTTTACAATTTGTTTATATTATTTTTACAAATATCATTGATGAATTTATTTATTTGAACATTTAGAAAGAAATATATGAAAACAATTTATATACTGTGAACAATAAAGTTAGGTTATTTGTTAAATGAGTAATAGCGGGCGTCTACTTATTTTTCTGAACATAGGAAATACCATGTTAAAATTTTCAATTGATGATATCTCTACCTATTCATATTAGAGCAAAAAGTGTTAGAACAATAGTTATTCCTTATTTTCAGTAAGCAGTGCCTTGACTGCCGGCGCTGGTTCCTATACCGGCGCCAGCTACATAAAAAAATATGTCTATAATTGCTCTATGCGTTGACAGGCACCACAATTATTTTTATTTGCACTAATATAAAAAGTGATGATTTTGGACTTGATTATCGTTACCGGTTTCCATATTTGCAAGATAACCGGTGCCGGCAGCCAAGACGCTTCCATTTTCAATATGGCATATAAAGTAAAACAAATTACGATTTTCGAGTTCTTCAGTTTGACAGTTGTAAAATAATTTTTAAAATGATTAAATAAGTATTGTTAGGATTCGAAAATCACAGTGTCCGAATTTCCAAGGCCACCATTGGGATTTCGGCAACTATAACAGATACGACTTCGGTTAAATGGGACGTGGTGCACCTTTGGGGGGGGGGGTCATATTCGGTGTGCTTTTGTTTTGCCAAAAATTATCGTAGGTTACTAGATAATAGCGGAAAACTGAATTTGGTCGATTTTTTTCATTTTGAAATTACTTCAGTAATTATGAAAAATGTTTCAAATAAAAAAAAATAGATATTTTTGTTGTCTATCCAGTCGCGTACGAAAATATTTTTTTTATCAGTAAATTTTCGAGATATTACACAAACTTTCATATTTTTAAATTGAACCCATATGTGATTTTTACTTAAAAGTACTTATTTTTTTCTCCATCGATTGGTATAAAGATTATTGTATTTTAAATTTGTTTTACCATTCAAATCTTAGATTTTTTTATATTTTTCTGGATATTTCCTATTTTTTTTGTCAAAGCTTTCATTAGTTTTTCAAAATAGTATTTTATTTTACTTAAATAACATTCCATACCTACCTTGCATCATAATTTAATTTTAATTGTAAATTTTTAAGTTAACGTAAGTAGGTATACCAGGAATGACATAAAATTATTTAAACACAATAATCCTTGTACCATTCGAAAGAAAAAAAAAGTATTTTCTTAAAGTAAAAATAAAATATGGGTTCCATTTTAAAAAATGTAAGTTTGTACAATATCTCGAAAAATTACTGATAAAAAAATATTTTCGTACGCCACTGAATAGACAATAAAAATGTCTAACTCATTCATTTGAAACATTTTTCTTGATTACTGATAATTTAGAAGTAATTTCAAAATGAAAAAAAAACGAGAAAAGTCTATGGTGCTCTACATGCCCCATTTAACCGAAGTCGTATCTTTTATAATTTTCGAAGTCCCAATGGTGGCCTTCAAAATCCGGACAGCCTGTATGACAAAAAATAAGGTACTGAAGAAAAATATTAAGTATGAAAATTATTGTGTACAAAATTGTGGAACGCGAATAACTCTTCGGTTACAAAATTTGAAAAAAAAAATACTTACACTCCTCTTCTTTTGCTATACACCACTTTCTCATCTTTTTCATCATCTTGGAAAAGCTGTCCAGAATTCACATTCTGCGTCGTACTCCCCTCCGCCTTTTCACTGGTCGTGGACATCATCTCCATCGTTGTAGGCATCGTGGTCGTCTCCTCAGTCGTTGTAGTCTCCTCCGTAGAGTTCACCGGGTCTGTTGCATCTTCCATGGTCTGGTTCTGTTCTTCTCTGGCAAACGTGACGGTGAAGTTCATGTAAACACTGTTTGCTTCGTCTGACGTGGATGTCCGGTTCAACGGCTCCACCAGGGTATTGTTCTCGAGGAAGGTGTTCATTTCGGTGGTGGAGGTTTGACGGAAATGTGGTAGGGTGTAAAGTTCGTTGGTTTTGAGATTGGGTTCTTCAGAGTAGATGAACTTGGTGTTCAGGATGGCGTCTTCGTGGTTCAAAAGGCGTGGGGATTCAGAGGCGAAGCGGTGCTTGCTCGGTTTGTATTTAATCTTTTCTGGATCTGAATACCTACAAGATTTAATAAATAAGTATATAGATCACAGTTTTTTTATTTATTACATATGGAAGTTTTTTTTACATAATGTGCGAGTGTGCCCATAAAAAAAAGTCTTTCAATATAACTGTTGCAAATTAAAATATATGTATTGTAATCTTATATAGGGTGTAACAGAAATAAGTACATTAAATTTAACCAGTGATAGAACTCGTCGAGAGCAACAATATTTCTTAATAACTTTTTCTTGTAAACCTTCTAGATATTGAGTTAAAATTCTTTTGTTACATATTTCATTACCCGCCTATGGTTGAATTCAAAATGGACGATTGCGCATGCGTTTACGAGCAATGATTAATTATTGCCGTTGTGACTGCGACAGAATACAATGAAAGGTTATGAATTTGTCAACACAAAAGAAAGGTTAGAAACTAGTGAATAGATTGATCGATACACCAGATGGTGAAACTATACACAAATCGGGAAAGATAACAAAAAAATATGTCAATTTTTTACGTTACAACAGGTTGAACAATCCAAAAATTGTAGTACATTTATAGGATGCATTCGACCAAGAACAATTACAACTGACGGAACAAGAAAACGCATAAAGATGATTAAAAGTGATACAGGCCTAAATGAAATCAGAATAAATGTTCAAAATGGCCATTGTCATTGTCAACACACTCTGAAGGCGTCAACGAAATGATGGAACTATTGTTCTTTCAATATCCTACAAATTGTCAGATGTGACATTTTTTGTTGTAGTGCTATTCTTCGAGTACTAAAACCTGGCTGAGAATCAAAACTTATTTTATTTAGATACATGTAAAAAGGTGCGAACATTTGGAAGATAACGATTCGGAAAACGGTCGAAATAAATTTGCTGGGCTTTGGCAGCATTTCTCTGAGCTTTACCATAGGCCAGCACAAAGTCTATATACTCACTATCCGTACAGGCAACCATATTTACTGATAATAATTATTAAACGATTTATTTGTCAAAATTTATTTGAAAAAGTTGACAACGCACATTTGTCAAAAACAATTGTTTCATTGTTATTGCCATTGAATCAAATGATTATGAAAATACCAAAACGACTCGTTAATTTAGGGGGGGAGGGGGTGTTTAAAAATGCTAAAAAAATGAGATTTCGGAAAAAAGTTATTAAGAAATATTGTTGCTCTCGACGAGTTCTATCACTGGTTAAATTTAATGTGCTTATTTCTTCTGTTACACCTGTATATAAAAGTGAAAATTTGACCGTTTTACATATGGACGCCAAATTTTGTAGAGATGTTCGCTCAGCTTCCGGACGTGTCGTAGAAGTATTTAGAGTTTAAAAGTTGACATAATTTTTTTATAATTAATTAAGTTTAAATAAGAAAAGCATTGGCATTGGTTTCGAGAGCGGTTAAGAGCGGCTCTAACATTTCTAATGGCCGGGATTCAGGAATATTCACAAACAATCGTTGATTATTCAGTGAGTCGATCAACATGACGTCTTTCCCTTTGTTTTGTTGTATGACGGCTGCTCATTGCTGTTTTATTTGGTACTCATCAATGGTAAATAGAAAATTATTCGACAACGTAATAATAGTGCATTCCACAACAAAGTAACAGTGCACCTTGCAAATGCAATTTTCACAAGGATGCAATTTGATGTCAAGGATTATTATTACAATAAGATTATAAAGTGAAATTATTATATTAGTAAAATATAAGTGTAACACTGAAAGACTTTGAATATACCATATACGGATATTATTAATAATCTATTAGATTAAAATTTGTACAATAATATCCAAAATTCCTCATCAAATAATTAAAACAATAAAATACATCCTATCCTAGTGCTGCTATGATAGATCTCTATTTTTAATGTGTGAAAATATTTTAAAATTTGACGTAGGAGCTTCAGCCAATCTTTGAAGGTTTTACAGTTTTAGTTTTCAATATAAAATTAACTGTAAGTATATAAGGCAAATAGAATGCATATTCATAAAGTCATATAATTTATTTAAAAGTTGCTATTAACTGTTAGTTTGTTGTCAGGCACTTTTAACCTTGAATTGAGTCCTAAATTATTTATATATTATTAATAGTGTTGTGTTAAATAATTACTAAGAGTTCTCCCTATGTATGAAAAAAGCAGCGGGTGGATAGTTTTAAAAAACCAGTTTAGAAGAGCTCCAAACTAATAAATAAAACTTTTTTTGTGTCATACATTATTTCAATTTAAATTACATTTTTTTCACTCAAACGGGTTCATAAGCCTGTATTTTTTACACAATAAAACCGTGAAAAATTGTGCGCAAAAAATAATAAAAAGTGCCTTATTTCACTAATAGGATTTAACGCCACGAGCCTATTCGTGAAATGAGACTACTTTTTATTCATGTTATATAAATAAATATGTATTTTCAACATCAGTTAAAAACAGTGCACTTTTTTTTAACGAAATCAACGGTAGAAAAAGTAAAATGCTATGGCACTTTTTTGCGCTTTTATTGTAGAGGTAGAAAAATATTTGTATGCAAATCATGCAAATTTTCCTACTCGTAAAAACTACTATAATCTTAACTTACTCGTAAATATAGGAACGTAGAAACTTTTTTTACTCGTGAGTAAAGTTTTTTTTTATCCGAAATGGGCAAATTTTCCTATGCTTTCAACATATATTTTTTAATAGTCCAGTCAAATAAGGTTTTTACTTCGGAAAAATTAAAAGTGAGCTGAATTTTTGTGTACACCTTTATTTGGTGTTTTCAAGTAACATCCAAAAAGTACCCTTGATTTGACCTTGAGCTTCACGAGTTATAGGGCGCTAATGTAGCAAAAATTTGTTTTTTCGCTTATATCTTCTTTTATATTGACTTTAGCTATAGAACATTCTACAGAGAAATTGAAGTTTACAAAATTCTCTACAAAAAATTATTCTAGTAGTTTTTTCGTAAGTCTAACCGTTTTACCGTAGTATAGGTGTTAAAAGTGTGAATCCAATACGAAGTACCCCATTCCATACCACCTTTGAGGTTGAGTACGGGGCGCGTTTTTTTTAATGTGGTATCCCCTTGAGGCCTAATCCACAGTCTCATTCGGTCAAAATATCCTCCCAATACTTCTTAAAACAGTCAAAATAGACTTATCTTAAGCTTCTTCATCTTCGTCTTCTTCTCCTTCTATGTCGCGTTGTTCCAGATAATCCGTAGAAAATGATTCTAATTGATTTTCATTCTCTCCTTCATCAAATTGGGTTTCTCCGTTATCTTCTATTGTATCGGCATTCAAACACGATTGTCCGTTGCAATAACCACAAATTGACGAGCATTTTATCCCCAATTTTCTGCATCCACACAATGGTCCACAACCTTTGGTGCAATTACAGAAGATCAGATTTAAAAGAGAATCCGGAGCGGTAACTTGTATTGTTTTTTTCGGTTCCAATACACCGTTTCTCAATATCCATCCCCTCTCATTAGGGTTTAATTCATTTCCCAGCCACTTTTGTACTTGAAAATAAACTCGGTGAAGGTCCTCTTTAGCTGCACTATCTGTTGGCGGTAATACAGCCAATTTCACCGGCTTACTTTTACTTATTAATTTCGTGAAACACGTGTAACGATATTGATCAATGGATGCTACTTCAATTGGAGCTCCATATAATGCCAGTAAAAATTTAATCCCATTGGAAGAAATCAATTTGTGTGAAGAATCTCCTTGCGTGAAAACTTGAGCTGCAGCAAATCTTGGCGTTTTTCCAATAGCTTCAAAGCTGTCGTTTTACCTTTACTAAAAAAGAGCTGACGTTGTGTCACACCTGGAGACAGCATGGAGAAATAAAAGATGATGTTTACTGCATTCATATTGGTAAGAACTTTGGGATGAGTAAATTGTTTGTGGAACTTTTCCTCTGCCTGGCTTCATGTAATAAATTTCTCCATCAATGAAGTCTACATCTTCCCCGACAACGACAGTTTTATTTTGCCGCAAATCTTCAAGTGATGTTTCGATGATTAAAACATCGGCATCATCTTCAGATAGCTTGACACGGATATTATGAACCTCGAAATGCTTAGCCAACATCGAAATCAATCTGGTTTTGTTGCTGTTGTTAGCAAGAAATTTATCTTGGCTTACCGTTGCGTTCATTGTTTCATCGAACAAAATTTCTACCGATGACAATTTGGAAGATCTGCGGATTTGTTCCATACTTTTCACACTTTTGCTGCTGTTGGAATATCCATCGAAGACTATAATAGTATTCGGGCCAAAATGTTTCTGTACATAATGTACATAAGCTGTGCAAATGGAATTAAAAGCATCATTTTGATGCCACACAACTCTGTGTAAGAGGAAGCCACCGTCAATAATATAAGTTGCATTTTCAAAATCAGGTCGAGATGTCAATGGGTTAAAGATGTCATAGAGAGATGACTTTTACGCATGCCAGTGTCATCGAAGAGTGATACAGGATATGGAGCCAATTCATATTGGAAAAATCCCCGGAGTTCTTCGGTGGATTTGTTCATGGCACTAATTCTTTGAAACAATATTGATGAATCGACGGGTACTGTTCGAACGTGAACCTTGATTTTACTCTACTAGCGCGCGTGAATTTTATATCATTGAAATTTCTTGAAATATTCTATTTTGAGAACCTTTCTGTTTTAATAATGTACGAAGAAAACCATTCGATTCAACTCATGGTATATTATACATAATTTCAGACTTCAAATTGGTTGTGGAACTCGTATTACTGCCGTGTTACCCTACAAATCAACGTTCACAGCGAGTTTTTGAAGAATGGGTTAGTCCTACAACAAAAATACCAGAATACTTTTTTGTAGAGAATTTTGTAAACTTCAATTTCTCTGTAGAATGTTCTATAGCTAAAGTCAATAGAAAAGAAGATATAAGCGAAAAAACAAATTTTTGCTACATTAGCGCCCTATAACTCGTGAAGCTCAAGGTCAAATCAAGGGTACTTTTTGGACGTTGTTTCAAAACACTAAATAAAGGTGTACACAAAAGTTCAGTTCACTTTTAATTATTCCAAGGTTTTGCCGTAAAATTGTCTAATTTGACTGGACTATAAGTGATACTTTATCTATTAAAATATGTTACTTTGCGTACTTGTGCGCGATTTTGATGTGTTATGGTATAATTAATATTAATATTATTATTGGTAAATAAAAATAACTCATTATTAATATTAGGGTCAATGTAAAATAAACAAACAACCAACTATACTAATTTTATACATTCGCGAACCGCACGGGCTAAACACATGCTAAAATATGTCAGCACAACATCCTTCCTTGAGTCATATATGGCAATATGGCACATTCAGAAGAAGGCTCCCAAAAACGTGTTAATTAGTAGTGACTTAAGGTAGTTAGAGCTTGAAGTAAAATCCATAAAATCTTAATAATCTTTGGCGTACAGCTAGATTAAGTATTGCTCAATGTAAAGCCAAAATTTCAGCCCACTTGCCCAGTTTCGATTGAAGTTATTGAACTCTAAAGCTGGAAGATTTAACATGGCGAGTATAGAGAAGCTCAAGAAATCATCGACATAATTGCCTCTAGAAACACGATAACCCATAAACTTTGGACTAAAAACTAGGTGAATATAATGGTCTGGTGAAAAAACTAGTTAAAGAAAAACATTCAAGCCCATCTGCTTTTAAAGATATAACAAATTCAAATTGGAAATTCCTCAGAAATTTTCACGCGCATTGTTGGTAACACTGCCGCCCACGTTTTCAGAAACATCCGCAATGATTTCTAACTTTCGGCATTTTCCTTTACTTTATTAACACCACGACTACACCCATTTGCTGTTGCTTTAGATTATTGGTCGGTGTGCGGTGTGCGATACCTAGCAGAATAAACATATTATATGACTTAAAGCAGGCTGGCAACTCTAGAATTTGTCTACATTGTTCGGCACGGAATCAATGGATGACATTGCTCTCATGATCCAACTACCTTAAAGTAATTCGATTTCAACAACAAAAGTGAAATTACCTGAAATGCACGTCTTCATTTATAAGTTCAGCCCTAAGTAGTTCAGCTTGTCTCTCTTCTCCGTACATGCGTCGCATGAGTCCCTGGTTCTCTCGAATGAACCTCCGGACTGCGTGCCAGGGGTACGCCGAACCAGCTACCCCGCACCAACCTTGCCTACGCAGGTCGCAAGGGGGCTCTCGGGCTCGGGCCGAACGGCTTGGCGGGCGACAACTCGGGTCTTGGTAGCCTGAGGACAGCACTGCCACCAGACTCTAGAAACGGAGAGATTTTTTAGTTTCAAGTAAGAAATATAAAATAAATAAATCATGGGACAATTTGCAATAGAACTATTGAGTATAAAGTTTCTTTTTACCTCCCGCTACCCTTTTGGTAAGGGAGGTATAGGGATCGTGCTAAAAATAGCATATCGAGAATTTGGTAAATAACCACGTTTTAAGGTCGCTAGAATCCAATTTTAACATTTTCACGATGATGTCTGGTGTGTATGTGTGTGTGGATCCTCTTTACGCTCTAACTCAAATACTATCGCTCAGAAAATTTTGAGTATTTCTACCCTACTCTTGTATGGAAAGATGCCATTAGATTTTGGAGTAAATCAGATAACAGAAAATGACACTTTACTGAAATCTCAGAAGAGTTTTTCTTCGAAAAATACCTTTAAATGTTATTTTTTCGGGATTTCTCATTCACGTGGTTACACAATTCAGATCTCAAATGTTTGTAACTGACAGATATACGTCACTGTCAACAAACTAATCATTTCAAATAATAATATTAACGTTTTATAAAGAAAATAGTAAATGGAACGATAATTATATGGAAAGGAACTTAATACAGTTTCCAACATTAAGTAAATATGTAAAAATATTGGTAAGATAATAAAAACATATATCATCACGGCATATTACCCATTGATGGGTGAGCCAATCTGCTTTGTACGCAGATGTCGGTAATAATGATGACATATTTGTTCCGTGCAGGCGTTTACCAGGTGTCACTTCACGCGACTCTTGGGAACGGGTTCGATTCCGACCGACGCCAAATATTTTAGAATTTGAAATGGCACAAAATTGACCCCTGTGATGCACTGTCCACGCCAGTAATGAATATAGGTAAGTACATAAATAAATATATCATCACGGCATATTACCCATTGCTGGGTCTGCCACAGGGGTCATTTTTGTGCCATTTAAAATTCGAAATATTTGGCGTCGGTCGGGATCGAACCCGGTATTTATATTTAATTTAATTTTAAATATTTACATGAATAAAAATTAAATTAAACGAAGGGTATTGTGTTGGCCACATCAGATTTTTTTATTAGATTTTATGGAGTATTGTACAAAAATATGGCGATTAATGATAACTAAATGTGAAAATTATTTATATTCAGTAAGATATGTTTTTCTTTTTAAAGTTTTGCGATTAGTTCGTGACGTCACCGGTGTTTGTCCAGTGGTACTGAAATAGTGTCGTCACAATATTACTAAATAAATTTTAATTTAATTTTTATATTATTGTATCCTGTAGGCACTTGGTTAATTAATCTACAGGGTAGTGCAGTGGCGCGTTATAGCTTCATGGTGCCCCAGGCAAATTTAAATTAGGGAGCCCCATGTAAGTACACTGTTTTACAGACACTTTCAATGATACAAATATATCGTCATTACCGAAATCTGCTAATAAAAGCAGATTGGTACATCTATAAATGGGTAATACCGTGAGGCCATATTTATTTAAATTTATGTAAAACAAAATTCTTGATATAACATATTTAAATCGTAGAAATGGGCTAATTGGATCGAGGAGAATTTAAATAAACGAAGAAAGAAATTGTGAAAAATTCATGGACCTCGCTGCGATTTTAACCCAGGGCCTTCCTATATCTAGTAGGACGCTCTAACTAACTGATCTACGAGGTCCCATCGAAGTCAATGAATATTTCACAAGTCTTTTTACAAATCGTAACGAGTACACTCTTCTAACAGGAGAGATGAATACTCAGCGCGAACAATGCGCATATATAGAAATTATTGTGAACTTTAAGCCGTCACACATACGTAGATTATAATTATTTGTGATTCATTGACTTCGATGGGAACTCGTAGCTCAGTTGTTTAGAGCGTCCTACTAGATATAGGAATGCCCTGGGTTCAAATCCCAGCGAGGTCCGTGAATTTTTCACAATTTTTTTCTTCGTTTATTTAAATTCTCCTCGATCCAATTAGCCCATTTCTACGATTTAAACATTAAGTGTGGATCACAAATAATTATAATTTTAATATAACATAATAAATTGAAAATCATTAAGAAACGTATGAAAAAATCATAAATTTGTGTTATCTCGAGTTTCATTAAGTTTTAAAAAATCTAATGACGCTATTTTATTTCAGAAAAACAACGGTAGGTGCAAAATTTGTCTAAATAATATTTTCTATTTTTCATAATGAATTAAATATGAGATATTTTCGAAATGAGCAGGAAACGAATTTTTGCCTGTAGCTTAAAAACAAATGAAGATAGAAAATACATGTAGCGACCATTAAGCTTTTCCCTATAATGTGCAAACTGTTTTGCTCTATCATCGTTAATATTACTCGAGATACCTTAAAAAACAGTGAAAATGATACAACTGTACTTAAATAATGCCAAATTAGTAAATAATTTATCCAAATGAATTTCTTATATAATTTTTAATTCTACTAAGGACATTGAAAGATTGTTCTGGTGAATCATTGGAAATAGGAACTAACAAATATACATAAAATTATGTCAGTAGTAAAGGTAGAATTAATTCTCCATTTCGATATTCTTATACAGTTTATAAAAAAAATGGTTTGAGGCCCCCACCAATAGAGGCGTCGGTCAGGAAATACCATAGCTATTTCAATGTTAATTTTAAAATGTTCAAATATTATTTCCTCTAATTATTTTTCAACAATTAAATAGTTTTTTTGTAGAAAATTTACTATTGCATTTAATGATTTCTTAATTCCAATTCATAATTGTCTATTATCCGGAACTATCAAAGAAATTTAACTGTTAATATTTTAATGAAATCAATGGTGTCATGGAATAATAAACTGCAATCATAGTTAAGAATAGATAATGCTAATAATAAAACTAATATTAATGGTAATTACTGGCGTCTAATAAAAAATGTCAAATAAAATGAATAGCTATTAGTGTGTGCATTTGTTTATCATTTCATGGCACCAATAATTTAATGATAATAAAAAAATGTGAATTAAGATATTTAACTGTTTGCTGCAATATGATTAGGGGAGGAGGGGCAATATTTGAAAATTTTAAAATTAACATTGTAATTGCTATGGTACGTCTTCCGATGCAACATCCTACGCTCTAACTCAAATACTATCATTCTGAAAATTTTGAAACCGTATATTCGTGTACTCTACTTTAATATTGAAAGAAGCCAATAGATTTTGGTGTAGATCAGATAACCGGAAATGACACTTTTCTTGGAACTCAAAACAGTTTTTCTTCGGAAAATACATTTAAATTACATTTTATCGCGATTTGTGTTATTATAAAAATTAAAGATTATCAAATTTTCTACAGATAGGCATTAATACTTTTTCTATATATTTTATGAATAAATTTATAAAATAATTTATTTTATAAATCACGGAGTCCCATTTTGTCGCCCATGTCAGTGCTAATCTTGTTGCCCCTCACCCCCATTTAAATTTTTGGACGAAATGGTATATCACTGTTTTATAATCAATAAAATATTTGAGGAATGTATTAATCAAATCAATACAAGAAAAAATCGTAATATCCGGAAACGAATCGTTCGGATTTATACACTATTGTTTGAATAGTTTATTTTTGGTTATGTTTGTTACTGATAAATTACATTAAATGTTCTACTCGTAAGTTCCCTCCTTGAATTTTATGTGAAATTCTAGACGTCGTCCAATGGATTTAATGAATAAACTTGATTGTATCTTAATTGTTTTTTTAATAAGTAGGTATTTAATTTTTCTAAATATTAAAATATCTCAAAAACTATTGCATTTATAAATGCAAAGCAAGGTGCAAGACTACCTTTTTGTATGTAATATTTTTTTATGTAAAAATGGTAAAAAAATAACAGTAAAAAACTTTCATGGCTTCCCTATATGAGACGCTTTTGGTTGAGATATAGAAAATAAAACACAGTAAAACATGTATCTAAATAAGTACCCTCATACCAAGTTTCAAAATTTTAGTACAACTAGTACCAGAGTTATTAATGAAAATGTGTCTGAAGAGGTGTACTTTCAAAGGGCTGTAACTCTGTAACGGTAAGTTTCCAGGCATCGGCGGCATATTGGGATTTTTACTTGTATTTGTTTGACTGGTAGGTACCTTTCCCATATATGATCTTCTATTTTTCTAACACCCGTATATGAGTTTGCTAATTTTGTTACAGATGATATAAAAGTTTGTAAATAAAGTAAAACTATTTTCGTGTACCAAGTATTGATATGCTGAGGGCAATAATGATTCTCTATCTGCCAGTTCTTTCACTTGAGACATAATTAAAAAAAATTAAGTCGTATTAGAATATGTGCAATGTTACTCGCCGTGTCGCGGTGTCGCCCGTGTGCGGTCACACATCGCACTCTGTGCGATGTGTGCAGGGCGTACCGCCCCTGCCGGATTATATATTATATATAAAAATTTATCACCTTGCTTACACAATTCAGATCTCAAATTTATGTAACTGACAGATTAATGTCACTGTCAATAATCATTTCAAATTAATAATGGTATTATTTTAAAAAGAAAATACATATTAAAATATGAATTTATAAAATATCTAATTAATAAATTAATTTTCATAGGTTTGTAATTGAAAAGAAAATAAGGTCACTATCACAAAATAGAATTATGGAGAACAAAATACGGATAATACATCATAAATTGGAACAATAGTTATATTACGATATTATGCAAAGGAACTTAATGCAGTAGCCGAGTAGTCCGCATTAATAAATATATAGATATGTATTTAAGTTAATAATAATTAAACGGCGGGAGGTATTGTGCTGGCCACATCAGATTTTTTTATTCTTTTTTATTAAACATTGTACAAAGATATGACCATTAATGAAAACGTGACATGATGACATGAAAATTCTTTAAACTCGTATTAAGCAACATATGATTTTTTAAAGCTTTGTGATGAGTTTGTGACGTCACGTGTGGCAAACCAGTAGCATTGTAACAATATTTTTTTATGGGAATTCCACCATCTTTCTCATCAATAGGAATGGAAAATGGATAGTCTGTGGACGGGGCGCTATGGAATTATAGGCGGGATTATCAGCTTTCAAATTTTTGACCAATAAAATCAAATCTACAGCCGTCGTATCATAAAATGTTTAATTCGTTATAACTTTAAAATGAAGAATAAGAATGTATTTTAAAATTATTTATCTTTACTACTTATTAATCAGTAATTATTTTACGATTTTTATATAAATTTGTTATATTACGATTATGGTTTATGGGTCCATTACGATTAAAAGATGTGATAATTTATTTAATGAAATCCTTATAAAATGATTCATATTATAATTCATGAACATCGTTGATATGGTGTTCATTGACGTTGGAAAGTTTTTGACCTAATTCCTAGGACCTAATTCAAGGTTAAAGAAAGTTCCTCTTCAGATAAATGAGATTTCGTAAGATCACGTAGGGTGGCAAGTTCAAGGAAACACACACGGATATATGGAATAGAAAGTAAAAGAGATATTTGGTAGCCAGTGAAGCTAATGCGTTTATCTTTTTATTGTGTGTGAGTGTGCGTGTGTGACTTTACTTTTATAGACAACAGGAAGAACGTTCATAGAATTGTTAATAGAGAGAGATTAAATACTTGTAACTAATTATAAACACTGGATAGTAATAATAACAAAGTATAGTGCTCTTTTACTTAATATTATTTACTTTTAATAAATTCACTGATAATATAAAAAGTGCAAGTGGATACAAATCTTAAAAGGGAATAAGATATTATTTCAGTGTTTCTCAATCTCTTTGTAACTGCGACACACCTTTAAGTCTAAAATTTTGCGATATAGGTAAAAATACTTCTGTAGCACAAAATACATTTTATATTTGTGTTAAGAAAAAATATACAGAAATATAAATTTAATTAATGTGATGGTTCGGGTTGATGTTCAGAGCAGTTTTTTTTATGCGGGGGACTTATTGATGCCAGGCTCATTCTTAGTTCCTCTTCTATTGATTTTAATCGTTCTCTCTATTTTTGTTTAATTTCAATCAAGGTCGAAAATTCTGCTTCGCACAAGTGGACAATTGTAACAAAAGTCTTATAGTTTTTTCAAAAATGTTCGGAAAGAATTTTTTTATTTTAATCCAAAAATTGACCAGCATTATTATTAGAGATGTGCCGACTGTCGGCCACTTTTCTAGTCGGCGATTAATTGCGAATAGTTGGTAAAAATAAATTATAATTTATTAGAGAATTTTTCAGCGGCACAATTGAAGAAACACTGTAGTTATTTTATAATAATTATTATTATCTACATATATTTATTACTGAAATCTCTATAGTACATTGGAACACTCGTAACATAATATATTGAAAAAGGCTTAAAAAAATTTTTTTACAGGTATATTTTCAATATTGTCTTCTAAAAACTAATTTAGTTTTTTTAAAAAAATTAAATAATAATAATAATAAACCCTCGGCTGTAATGAAACATATCCCACCTCGGATGTAATATACTATTACATTACAAGTCGGCTAAAATAGTTTTTACTGCTGAGATAGTAAATCAGTTACCAATACAATAGAATATGTATTTTATTTGTTACTGTTTGACAGTAACAAAACAATGTTTACATGTCAACAAGTTAACTATCATTTTTTACATGTTAGTAACTACTAAAGTAATAGGCGATATCAATAAATTAAGTTTACAAATAGCTGAGCAACAAATAAAAATATTAAAAATTTGAATTTTTACGCGCAATTGAACATAGCATGATATTTTCAGTTAATAATACAAAAATAGGTAGAGATACGAACATAGTATCAATTTTCGATTTTACCTATATAAACCAGTGTTTCTCAACATTTTTTTCTTGACGTAATATCCAAATCATACATAAAAGTTTTAGAAACATTTCTTTTATATTTGTCATATTCTCGTCAATTTTTAATCTCAAGAGTAGATTTATTGTGATTATCAAGCATTTATCAGTTAAATTTATAATAATATGGTTAAAAGAGATGATAATATATTTAATTATGTTAATGTATATTCTGTTTTGGGATGAAATTCAAAGAATTTTCTTTGTAGATAGTGAAACTGTATTTCTCAGGGCAAGTTGTTAGTGTAACAAGTGAAGTGTCAATGCTGGTGTCAGCCCATTTCATTTTTCTTTTTACAGCACATTCCAACAACAAACAACAAAATTACTACGTCCGACAACATGAAGAAACTATTGTGAAAGTCCAACCTATTAGTGCGGACATAGTCGTCACTTGTCACATTTTAGGAGTGATAGAATACTGGAGAAAATAATATTATCTTTTCATGATGTGTATTATGACTGTAGGCGGGATATTTTATGTGCTTTTAAATATTTGTTTTATTTTCAAGCACTAAATCTTTGAAGATAAAGTGTACCGTAATTTTAAAGTAATAAAAGAGGTATAACTCAATTTGCTTATCTCTACGTTTAAGTTTTTCTAAGTACCAAATTTTTTTAAGTATTTTTATAGATGCCGCCCTTATCTCTATTAATTAATTACAAATCCGATGCATTTAGAATGTATCTATCAAAACACATTTTTTTCTTCTTCCGTAAAAGTGAAGAAAACTCAATTATTACTATTAAATATTTTAATTCAATTTTGACGTTTTAAACTGTCACTATTAACTCCATAGCAACAACTAGAAATAACTGTTTATATGCTAGTGAATTAAAAAAAAATTGTCACTTCCATTAATTCACTCTGCAACAAATAATACATTTAAAATAATATCAGGCATGAAAATAAAACTCACCACAGTCTTTATTAGACAGATCAGCCATTTTCACACAATTGACAGAAAATAAAGCTTGTTTAAAATTTATAAATAAACAACTTGACGTCTATCAACGACGATTGTCATGCACAACCTACTAACTGATTTTTTTTTTATTTTGTCAAAATTAAATATAATGGTTTTTTTTTATTATTTATTGAATAAAATATTGTATAAACCACGTGAGTTAAGAATATTTATTCAGTCAAAGAATTTAACCCACTTAAACTTTCTTTTCATGATTAAAAATTATTTTAACTCATTTGGTGTCACTGAAGTGCACAAAAATCCTCAAAAAAGTTCAGAAATCTGCACTAAAAAATGCATTATAGGACGATTTTATACAAATGCAGTGTTGCCAACCTTATAATTATTGTACATAAGATAATTTGGGTAGGTGTACGATGTACAACAGTAAATTTGTACGTAAAATGACAAAAAATATGTGCAGGAACGAATTAAATAATTCTGATGAAGTAGTTTGAGATAAAACACAATTATGAGTATTCATTACAACTTAAATATTCGGAGGTACGCAACACTGAACATACGTTCCTTTGTTTGACTGATAGCAATTGACAGATTTGTCAACATAACCTATAAAAATAAGTATTCTTTTCATTTTCACAAAAATTCTGATTTCAAATATTTTTTTGTCTCATTTCGTTTAAATTCAACATTAACAAGAAAAAAATAATAAATTATCATATTAGAAGTTAGCTGTCATTTCGCATTAGTACGAAAAGTGACAGACAAACGCTGATTGGCTGATTTGACACTTTTTCGTACTTTGTGCTGTGCAGTAGTGCGAAAAAATGACAGATGAAGAAATTGAAAATAATTTTGAAATAATAAACAAAACGTTGACATGAAACAGAATTAGACAAAATCACATTTATAACACCTCCTTTTAAAGTGATATTTCATATATTGAAATCTCGTTACTAAAGCAATGCTTTAATGGATATATTTTATTTTAATCTCTTAAAACACAGATTACAGATTCATATCCATACAGCAATCCTACAAAATTTACGTTAACTACAAAATATCATTGATAATATCATAATTAATTTTCATCAAGGTAGGTGTTGCAAAAAAAATGTATGCCACTGGAGTAGTTGTATATCAAGGGAGAAAAATGAATAATTATTCTCGAGCTGAAATTTGTAGCTCGAGTTGTTCGAGGAATACAAAGCACCGAGGCAAATTATAGCTTTCTTTCATTTCAATAAATGAAAATATTCCTATTTAACGGGCCGTTATACGTATTACAGCCGAAATTCGAGTTAAATATTACGATGGATTTTAAGATTGTTATGGGTACCGAATGTTTATAAATAAAAAAAAACAAACTATATTACGAGCGTTTTGAATATAACGAAACGTTACCCTTGTTACGGACGATTATGAATACGGAGATTTTTACTTGCACATTATACTGTAAAATTATAAATAAAATCATTGAAATAGTAAAGCGCAAAATGTATTATATCGTCTAATACGTTTATGATTTTCTCATCCCTAAACATGAATTGAATTTCTGCCCTTTGTTCTACACATAAGTTGCAGGTTTATTGTTATCATATGTCTTGGTCGTTTCCTTGTGCTACGCCTATGCAGTATGTATATTCACTTGTCTTGCTCGTGTTTTTGTTTCCTCAGCCTACTGAGGATTGTTCTCACGCTGACTGGAAGTCACGCTTCACTTCACATATCTGTAGCATGAGCATCACTGACACACAGACCTACATTTCATTATTCACACATACATAACAAATACATTCATATACATTGGCAAAAAGTAAAATTCAAACGATGTACGAAACATTTTCTTTCATTTCAATTATGTATTCAAACATTCAAAGGGATGTAAGTACCTACCATTTTTACTTTTTTATGCTTTAATGTTATTTAACAAAAAGTATTTTGCATGGAACAATACCATCAACTGCTGCTTTTTCTTTTATTAATATTCTTATCTATTTTGTTTGCCAAACACTTACGACCCTTAGACGCGTGAATCAAAATGTTTTAGAACTTATACTGTTTACCTACTCCCTACAAAATCATTTTAAGCATAAAATTATTTCCATCTTATTACATTTATGTCTGGAATTTTATATAATTTAGTGCAATGAGGTATTCCAATCTAGTAAAATATAAGGTAAAAAATCTGATGTGACCAATACAATACCGCCCGCCATTTAATTTTTATTAATTTAAATTTAGTGTCTGGTCGCGAATCTGGGAAACCGGATTCAATCCCTACCAACACCAAATATTTCGAATTTTAAATGGCACAAAATTGACCCCTGTGGTGCACTCTCCACGCCAGAAATGAGTGAGGCGACGTGTGGTAAAAGCCCGCACGATACAAATATGTCATCATCTTTATCGACATCTGTGTACAAAGCAGATTAGCATACCCAGCAATGGGTAATATGCCATGCTAATATACTTATTGTTATTTTTTTATTTAAATACATACTTGTATATTTGCTAATGCTGAAAACTAGTTATATTAAGTTCGTTTACAATTTTTATTTTAAAATATTACTATTATTAATTTGAAATGATTATTTTTTTGACAATGACATTTATCTGTGAGTCACTCACACTTACACACACACGTACACATACACACACACACACAAACACACCCACCGACATCATTGTGAAAATATTAAAATCGAATTCTATGGGCCTTGAAACGTCATTTATCAAAATCTCGATATGCAATTTTTAGCATGATCCCTATACCTCCCTTACCAAGGGTAGCGGGAGGTAAAAATGTTATACCATTGTGGATTCTTCTAAAAATAACGAAATCTTGTCAAAAAAGTCAAAATTTAATTTTTTTATTTGAATTTTTTTTGCAATTTATTTTGGCGGGGAGCCGGGCTCGATCCCGACCAACGCCAAAAATTACTTCGAATTTTAATGGCACTAAATTGATCCCTGTGGTGCACTCTCCACACCAGCATTGAGTGCCCGTGAGGTGACGCCAAGTAAGCGCCCGCACGGTACAAATATTTCCTCATTACCGATATTGGTGTACAAAACAGATTGGCATACCCAGCAATGGGTAATATACCGTGATAATATATTTATTTATTTATTCATTAACAAGAAACTTTTTCTGCCATTGAAGCGTTGTCAACTGTCTTGTTTGTGTTAGTTTTATCATAGGCGGACGGCGGTTTTGAAACAACGTCCCAATTTTTTAACAATTTGCAATTAATTAACATTTAATTAAATTAAATAATATTAACTTAATTAGTTAATAAAAAATATAAATCTTTATTAATCATAAAACAACAGAATAATAGGAAACGAGAAACGAGGCATGTGGTATAAAATTTAAAACTTATATGAATTACATATCTGGAATTAAAGGAACACGACGAGCTTTAATCTTTAAAAAATTGATGGTCATTTTATAATAACCAATATTGGCAGCTATTTTTGATTGTCTGTATTGCAAGAATTAATAAACTGTATAGTGAGTTTATGTTGTGACAACCTACTTGCAGAGCGTAAATATGTTTTGATAAGTTTAAGTTTGAAAAAGCTCCTATCGCCCCTGTTTGTCTCAACTATGTAATTTTTTGGAGCCTAAAATTGGTTGCTCCCGAGTAAACGAGCCGTGTGATGTCATTTGACAAAATGAACCCGAATATGCGCCCCTAAATTATATGGAGAACGTCAGTCGCCTCTCCGCCTTCGGCCCTGACTTTAATTATGTTTTATGTTATTACAAATTTTCTATTTCTATAATATTTCTAAATGTCGTCAGCTTCTTCTACGTCAAATCTGGGTAAAATTCAATTTTTCAGGTAATATTTAAGAATTCATATCTCACTCAAATTAAAAAAATTGATGTGGTCAACACAAGTCTTTCCGTCAATTCTATGTATTTTATATACTCGAAAATTACTCACATATAAGGTAGTTTGTTGTAAAAGATTATAATATATTTTCATACGTAATATAACAAGTGATATGATTATCATCGATGATATTTTCGAGTGAAACCGAGCTGCAGATTTCATGAGTCCGAAGGACGAGTGAAATGTGCTGCTTTGGTTTCACGAGCAATATCTTCGATTATTAATCATATCACGAGCTTATATTTAATGAGAGAATATAATGAAATTTTGTAACACATTATGTTATCCTAAATTTTGATATACATATTTCATAGTGTATTAAAACATGGTACTTACGAGTTTTATTTAATATATCGGAGTTTGAATTATTGTTATTACTTATTTTATACTCAAAATTAACTGTCAATGTCGTAAATAAAGAAACCAAATCCCTTAGTTACGACTATAAATAAGGTGATAATTTCTTTGTTTTTTATCATCGCTGTGATAGACATGTAACTAGGGAAACTCTGAATGTTGATTGGCGGAAAACATATCACATGACTAATGAATTGTATTCTCAGTAAAATTATTTCACGAACTATGTAAATTGTACTTGACACTGTCATCTGTCAATTAATAATATTTATTACTGTCTCCATGGTGAGTTTGTAGCAGCATACGTTGCAAGATTTATGAAAATTAATTTCTGTTAAATTTTTATCTCTAAATACGTTGAATATGAAGAAAAAAAATGCAATCAAATCATAAAGATAATAAAATATTCTTTAATATTTTTGATGACGTAGAATTTGATTTTTATGGTTATTTTTCAGTAAGCTATGAAAGAAAAACAAATTTTCAATTTTCTTTTCCTTTAATGTGCAATAACTAATAAAATAATTAAGTTTTTGTTAATATAAATTATTGGTTTAGAAAATCATCCTCTACAGGGCAGCGATAAGATTATTTATAAAATCATTCTCCTATTAATAGAAAAATGGCAATTTTTACTTCTTTATTTATTTAAAATTTCAAAAACGAAGAGAAAATTTATAATAATATCATCGCTGCTCTCGAGCTACAAGTGTACGAGTATACTTTCGAAAAATACAAAACCGATTTTTCCAATTTTGTCCACTTATTGTATTTTTGAGAAAACTTATTCAGTATTTTTCAATACTTTTTCTGTCTACAGTACACCCTTAAAATAAAATGAAACAAATATTTGTTAAAAACGTTATAAACAGTGTTCTACCGTGAGTATTTTTTAACATGAAACATGGGATTTATCATATCCATGGTTACGAGTGTCAAAAAACCAATTTGAAATACAATGGTTTATACTGTGGAAGAGAAGGTGCAGATTATTAAGTGGTATTATTCGAATTTTAATCCAAGTTTAAGGCAAGTGTCGGACTTGTTCCGCGCTTCATTTCCTGACAGGCTTACACCAAGTGCAGCAAAAATTTTAAGAATAGTGAATACCTTTAAAGGAAATGGTTGCATCGAGCTTGCACATAACAGTATGAATAGATCCTGTAATATATTAATTGCGCAGAAAAAAACATGAAATTCTGACTTTAATACAAAATAAGAACAGATTAACATTAAGAGAGATTGAGCAAGCTATTGCTGTAAACAAAGCTACTGTACACAGACTATTTAAAAAGGATCATTACAGATCATACCATTTCCAAAATCACCAGGAGTTAGTTATGAACGATACGAAACGAAGAATATTTTTTTGTGAAAGAATGTTTGAAAACGTTAATATTAATCCAGATTTGCTACAAAATATACTTTTTACGGACGAAGCAACTTTTTATTTTCATGGCGAGGTAAATTCACAAAATTGTCGGTATTGGTCCAGGGAAAATCTACATTTGTATCATAGTATGAGGACTCAACGACCCGAGAAAATTAACGTTTGGGCTGGCATAATAGGCACCCACATTATTGGGCCATTTTTTATTAACGGGAATATTACTGCTCAATATTTAAATATAATACTTCTGTCAAATTCATCCCCTATGTTTCATTTTAAATGAGACAGGTAAATACATTGCTGTCAATCAAATGTCAAGTCGCAACCATGGATATGACAAATCCCATGTTTCATGTTAAAAAATACTCACGGTATTAGATTTCTATCCTAAATAATTCAAATTGACAAATAGCAGTTTTTGTTTTTCATACCACCTACTGAAAAATGAGTGTAAATATGAAATATAACTTTGTGTTGCAACTTGAGAACCACTGGTTTAAAAAACTATTTTCTTCTATAATGGGATGTCTCCCTTGGTCTCCTATAACTTTGTTTTATAGTATTTTTTTGTAACTATTATAATATAGAAAATAATGGCGGTGGTCGGTTTTGGTGTTACACAGGTATATATCGTAAAAATAGTAAAATCGTATTCTAGCGATTCTAAAACGTGCTTATTCATTAAAAACTCACCATCGAGTTTTTTGACCAAAGACACTACCTTCCTTACCTAAAGGTGATGGACGGTAAAAAGAACTTAAAATTTTGGATTTGTAATACACATGTGTTTTAGGAAATAAAATAAAAATTATTAGAATACCCCGTGTTGTTTGACGATGTGTGAAATCTTTTACAGGTTTTGAAAGTTACTGAAGAAGTTTGGGAGGTTTATTATTTTTTTAGTTGAGGGTTTTAACTGCTAACCATTTTTGTCACTACGACCTGTAAGATCTATTTTAACATGGCCATATCTTAATTTCCTGGAAGTATTTCCAGAGTTCTTATGATGCTTATTACTGATTCACGAGTCAGTTTCCCGATTTCATTTGCCGCAAGGTACCTTTTACCTAGATGGATAATGTGTTCAGAAGTTTCTTCATCCTATTCGCAGCGTCGACGGGTACTGTTTTCAGCAATACCTGCACCAATCTGCTTACATAGATGATATTTCAGAGGTAATGACCAGTAAAGATACATGTCATAGTTCTACGGACTTTTTTGCTGAGATCTAATAGCTGTTAAGTTTGGGAGGTTACTGAGGAAGTTTGCATCTCCTGGGTGTTGTACAAGGATAACGCACCGGCTCATAGTTCTCTATTAGTATTTTTTTGTTAACAACAACATCGTCGTGATGCCACAGCCACCGTATTCATCATAATTATTATTTTTTTGCCTGCTGTGAAAATCAGCAAAAGCCATTTCACTAAAGTTGAGACAGACTATCCGGTTCACTCCTATAATAACGCAGCAAAATATTTTCTCGATAAGCAAAACCATAGCTGTTTTTCGCGATACACTGGTTTGAAGCTGATTCGCAATGGTTCAAAATTTTACATTCTCTCGGTTGAATACGATGCAAACAATGACGTCATTCACGAACCGTGTTCAAACTGTTTTGAAACAGTCACTGTAGTATGTTCAAAACGTAATTCAAACAAGGAGGAGAGGGGAGGGAGAGTTGTCATAAAGTAAATCAGTTTTCTATAATCTTTTGGTAAATGTGTAAACATATATTTTACGTAATAACAAATTAAATGTGCATGATAATGCGAAATAAATTGCATACATTTGTCAATTTATTTTTCATGAAAATTATTCACAACATACCTGTTATTCGTGGTAAAATAAATATATTAACGAATTATATTCAATTTGCATTATTTTATGTCCTTTTCATATAATTAAGAAATTTTAACAAAACTAATTTTTGTTGGATTGACATTTTGATATGTCAAATTTCTGATTTAAAACGGAGCATTTTTGCGACTCACATATTAATGACGTCATGGTTGAATACTGTTTGAAAACATACATTAATACGGTTCATCGCCAAAAAACAGCTTATATTTTAAGGACGAGTATTTAACTATGATATAATTTGATTATTTTATTATACTCGTAAATTATACTATATATTTATTAGTAGGTGCTCAAATTAATAAACTTACTAAGTCAGCAATATGAAGTAAAAAAAAAAAAACACAACTATACAATTTCTAACACATTGGCCTTGCCTCATAGAATATTTTAATGTAAAATCTTATATTTTTTTGCACGATCGTTTTTTTTTATGTTTGCCGATAGGGTTTCCAATGCAGTATGTAACTGATGGGTAAGTGAATTGTAGCACTTACCGATCAGGAGGAGCAGGCGATAAGGAAAAAAAAACAACGATCAAAGATTACTTTAAAAATGACAACTAATTTTTTTTAATATATCAAAATAATTTTCAAATTTTTATTTTTTTATTTTGTCCGTCGATCGAGCAAAAAACGGAATAATTATTGCGCTTAGTAAGTGCTCTTCTACCGGTTGAGAATGAGAGACAACCGGTAGGTAGCACTTACTGACCTTAATACTTAAATAACTATTTTGGTACATAGATCTTTTTGAATTTGAATGCTCAATTTATTAAGATACCAAAGAAATAATTTGTTAGTTGTGTAAAATAAATGTAAAAAATCTGATGTGGCCAGCACAATACCTTCCGTCAGTCCTGTGTTTTATGTACAAATTCCATACATAAATTTTCTTGCAAAAGATTCTAAATTTCCAGTAAAATTATTTCATAAAAAACGATGCAAATTGCACTTGACACTGACATCTTTTTCTTCTTTAGCTTTTCCCATTCGTTAGGGGTCGCTATGTTTTTTTTCTTCTTCCACTCATTTCAGTTTTGCGTGTCGTCCTCATTTAGTTCCTTTTCCATCTTACCTTTGGTCTTCCTCTGCTTCTTCTACCTTCTTACTAAGCTGTTCATTCTTCTTCCAATATATTCATCTCTCCTCATTTCATGTTACCACTGTAATCGTCTCTTTTGTATCTTGTATATTTTTAGAAACTTATATCACTCGAGTTATTTCCCTGTTTCTTTCATTCCTTATCCTATCTTTCCGTGTCTTCCACAACATATATCATCTATCTCAACATCCTCATTTCTGCCACATTCATTTACTTTTCATTGATACTGACGGTGTCAATTTGAATTATCTAAATACATATATTAGCAGTTTCCATGGTTAGCATAGCTGGCTGATTTATGAAATTTAATACCTTTATAATTCTTTACTCTATATCTATTGAATATGAAGTATAAAGCAATCACATCGTATAGAGAATAACATTCTTTAAAATCTATAATAACATTAAATGTCAGTAAATGATATTTAACTGCGTTTTTTTCAAAAAAAAACTGTTAAAAGTTGCAAATGAGGGTACTACCGGTGGACCAATTATAACCAAAATACGAAAGAAATATAATTTTTGAAATCGTGGTATTGGAGTTATGCGATCCGAAATGATCGTCACATATACACGCACACACATACACACAGACGCACACACACACACACACACACACACACACACACATACATACAGACATTATTGTAAAAATAGTAAATTCGTATTCTAGCGACTCCAAAACGTGCTTATTCATTAGAAACTCACTATAGAATTACCCTTACCTAAAGGATGACGGAAGGTAAAAAGAGTGAAGAATAAATCTGATAACTTTCAACTTATATGCCGGTTCCACTATATTTATGGCATATTGTTGATAAACATTTATTTATACTTGAATAACTTTATTTTCTCTTCAGCTTCACTATTCCTTTCTTCATTGCACTAGAAAGTCAATGTGTGCATCCATTTTGTGTTGCCGATGGCCTGAATCTTGACGCTGTACTTTTATTTTGGTGAAACGGGCGATTAGCAATCGTAAAAGATAATCAGTGGAGCCGTTAATTGTGTTGCGAAGTGCTCACTATACAAACCAAGCCTTCGGTGCTTGTAGTCGGTCTGTGTGTAAGTCATAAATATGCTACTTCTATAATTAATGTAACAGTAACAGTAGGTATTGCAAGATTGGGGTTATGGAGATTTTAAGACTCTGCCAGATTACCTCTATTTCGGGTGTGGCAAACATAAATAACGTACGTAACAAAAGTTTTGGCAAAAAATTCATCGCGTAATTATCTGTCTGTCAAATGAATTTATTAAGTCATCGCAGAATAGTTATTTCTTCAACACTAGTTTGGAAACTACACATTTCACAACTAAAAATTATATTGGAATCAAAATTAGTCCAACAAAGCGTGTGGAATAATACCGTACGCTGTTTGGAATAATTCCGCACGGCACGAATCAGAATCTGTCGGGTACAAAAGTATAGATTTGCGCCTGTATATTTGTCTTAATTTTCATTCATTACTTATTAATTAATATATATAGTTACGTGTTTCTTTCAGTTATATATTTTTATAGTTATTTTAATATTCGCACTTATCAAATAACTTTGGTTGAAAATTCATAGGATTAAAAAATTGATTTGCAATTAAATATAATTTAATTTCACTTTTTAAATTTTAAACTTTAAACAAATTGTTTGAAATAATCAAAAACTAGCAAACTAATAATATATACATATGTACCTACATACATTAAAATTCATAATTTTGAAAAGTTAATAACTATGTTATTTTTAAATGAAAATGCAAGCATTTTAAAAAATCAACCATGAATTTGTTTCCGGAAAAAGAAATCAGGATCTTTTCTCCCCCAATGTGGCCTTCAATTTCGCCCTCATGCTACCAACATTGTAATTAAACTATACATATGAAATGAATAATAGAGAAATAGTTACGTATTTGTTCCTATTTTTTCAATTACCTTGTTTACGAGTTGTGTACGAGTTTACGAGTATCTGAATCAATAAGCAAAATTAATTTTGCTTGCATTGTAATGCCTTAAAGTTGGTATGAAAATGACGAAAATCACTTCAAAAATAGCAATAGTCATGTTACTAATTAAATATTTGTAATTTATAATTTTCTGATCCACGCACTGTATTATCATCTTTTTACTTCCTTGTACGTAAGTAAAGGAAGTATTGTAATCGCGAAAAATTACGGTTTTCAGATTTCAGCGGAAATATCCATTTTGATCATCCCTGAATCCATTTTGACTAATTTCGTCGTGACGTCTGTACGTACGTACGTACGTCCGTACGTATCTCGCATAACTCAAAAACGGTAAGCCGTAGAAAGTTTAAATTTTGTATTTAGGACTGCTATAACATCTAGTTCTGCACCTCCCTTTCTGGTTATTACACAATTTCCAGAAGTGGCACTTTACATGAAGCCTATAATAGATTTTAATGAAAAACTGTTTTAAAATATAATCCAAAACTTTTCAAATTTGGTATACAAGACTTTTATGTCAATCGAAATAACATAATAGATTTTGGTTAAAATAGGCTAACCGGAAGTGGTACATTACTTGAAGTTGTTAACAGTTTTTCTTGAATAAAATGATTTTATTTTGATTTTAGAAATAAATGCTTCAAATAAAAGTTTTAGAGAATTAATTTCTGCGTCTAGCACATCAAGTATTATTAAATTATCCCTTTGTATAAGCGAGATATGTAAATTTAATAATTATATACTTTTTTGTTTTTGTAATAAAGCTTGCTATGGATTAGGACAAAAAAATAAAGAAAAATGTTCATGTCAAATTACGTTAAATACGTGCAATTTTATGATTCGTACAATAACAAATATTATATTTTTATTGTGAAATTAGTCATATTCATTGTTGTAATCAAATATTTCTTTGTTGTAATCAAAACTCTCTTTAAAAAGAACCGGGTTAGATTATGGTCGCCATGTATCTTACCGTTTTGAAGTTAAAATTAATATTTTGTAATTTAGTTATTAAAAAAATATGTATTGTTTAATAATCGTACAAGGAAGTCGTGTGGTGTCCGCATCAGATTTTTTCATCTTGTCAAGCATATTTTTAATATAAACACGAACTTTTCGTTTACACGGGAATTCGTGACAACATAATTTACTGCCTTTCTAACCTGACAATGTTCACTTAAGTAAGCAGCAATAATTGTTACTCATATTACAATATATATGTCAATTTAGATACACAAATACGTATAATATTTAACAAATTTCTAATATTAAATTCTTTAATAACAAGTCAATCTGTAGTTCATTATTTTGCCACCAGATGTCATATAGCTTAGCAATACATGCCAATAATAGGAGTCGCTGGTCCATTTTGTATATAGAGGTCAATGATTACACATGACAGTGAGTATAGGTACTACTCTAACCAGAAATAACCTAAAAAGACAATATGCTCACTTTATACAGCTGCGCAGAGGTGCTGCAAAACTCTTAGGCGTCAATATTTAAAAAATTATAGATTGATACAAAATACTTCAGTCTTTTTAATTCAGAAAATTGATTTTTTTTGCTCACTGCTTATATACAATAATAATTAGGAAGCACAAAATAAAGAGCAGTTGCGAAGAATTTTCTTCAAATCTTCGCTAAATTGATGTTGTAACACGAGGGGGTGAAACGGCCGAGACTTATTCTGGTGACCTTACTGCTTTTCCAACGATGATCACTTTAAATGACTGGTAGTCGCTTGGATGGTCGACCATCACTTGATTAAGGGGAGGAACACACACACACACACACACACACACACACACACACTTGCACTTATCTTTGATGACAGATGAACACTTACATTATGGACACAGACATTCTTGATATTACTAACTAATTTCTTTATTTACATGATTTTATTTTCGCTTACACTAAACTTTACTAAGCACATAAAAACATACACTAAACTGTCACATTGTTGTAACCCTGCGTACTAATGTCCAGTACGCGCTCAACATAAAACTCGAGACTATAATATGTATTCCGCTTGAGTTTCTAAGACAGACTACTTAAAACAAAGTGTAACTTCGTGAGAGGATTATCTTAGGAGCGCAGGGTGAAGTCTTATCATATGGCACCTATGATGTCCTCTGTCTCGCTCACGTAAGCTTAATAATTTAAAGACTTAACTGCCAACAAAGGTAACTGACAGCTAGACTAAACAGTTAGTTAATAGAAGATGATAACTATTTCTAAAGAGAATTTTGACTAACAAAGATAACAAGTTGAAATATTATTCCTGAAACTATAATTTAGAAAAGATTATAAAAAGTTATTTTTTTGTACTCGTCTTATTACAATTATTCCCCGTACAGCGGCTTTTGCGAAATGTGAACATTAAAATGCGTGACACTAATTGAAAGCTTTTGCAGAATATAAGTTGATTTTATTAGTTTCATAGTAAATGGAAAAATATAGTTTCATTTGTTTATGAACATAAACTAAGGATACAATTAGGTTTTCTTACATAAATCGGACATGTCTAAAAGTTCAAATTATTAACAAACAAAAATAAAAAAAAAACGTCTCATTTTAAAACTGTTCATTGAATGACTGGCAACTTTTCTCCGTATATACGAGTATAATAAAAATAAAAACGTGTTCAACTTGAATTTTTATTTTATAAAATATCAAATATAATAGTCATTTATTAAAAAATAAAAAAAATATTTCGACTTGTGTTTTTGTAGATATTTTGCAATTACCCGAAGGAAATTATGAAATAAAGCAGTTCTGCAGATAAATGTTGTTCCTGCATTGTGTTGTGTTGCATTTATGTAGAGTTGTGTACAACTAACTAATGATTAAGACTAAACTGACGTCACATTCATTCATAAGCTGGTCTGTGGCCTGGCCTGGTTCAGAGGCTGGGTTACTCGTCTCATCTCAACCAAGGCTTTAATGGAAGTGAAGTGCAGCAACATTAGCAGCTGCTACGGATTTATAAACATCATTCATGTGATTCTACTTAAAACTGAGCATTGATATGTTAACTTTAAATTAAAGCTTTAGATGGGACAGCAATTCATTATACCCTGTCTACAGATTTTATTTATTTAAAATACTGTAAATATATTAGCTACTATTTTATTGTATACTTATATCGTTTATACAGTTTGTTTTGATAACTGTTGATTGATTTATAATTATGTATTTCTTGATACATTAAATGTATTGCATGTACTTACATACATTTTATGACCATATTTTTTTACAAATAAAAACATGTAGTTTAATAGTATATTAGACTGCGTGAGTTGTAAACTTATAATAACGAACGAGCTAAAGAAATTACTCACGAGCCGTTAGGCGAGTGCGTAATGGGGTCATTTTAAAAAAAATCGTTTTTTTATAAAATCGTGAAATCCGTCTCATTTAATAAATATAGTATTATAAAATAACATGAAATATGCTACTTTTCATTCATAAATTTGCTAATAAACTTTCGCGGCTGTAAAATTCGTGACGTCACGGCTTGTTACTCACACAAAGACATTCCTGTCACACACATTTACGGTCCACGTGATTTCCGTTTGCTGTTGTGAACAACCTAACCTAAAATTGTGACAGGTAACAGCAAAGTTAAGAGTAAAGGTATGTAAATAAAACATTTATTAAAATAAATTCCAAAAGTTATATGAAATATGTTTTTCGTTAACAATATATTGCTGTCACCACAAAACAATAAGGTAAACGAGAAGTGCAAGTCAATGTATCAAGTGGGCAGCACGGAACTATTGCCCCCTGGGTGTCATTGGGTACACTACTTTTGACATATGTCAAATATATGTCAAGTAAATGTCAAATATATGTCATATGAACCTGTCAACGTTCATTTGTTTAATATATAGTGATTACTTAATTTTTTATAATTTCGGTATATTCAAATAAAAAAATATTTATTTTCATTATTTTTATTATATGTACAAATTACATTATTTAAATTCAATATTTTATAATAAAAGCATTTTCTTCTCGTTCTTGATTACTTGGAATAGCCGGGTGAGTTCTTGTTCATATTGATAACCCATTATTTCAACATGGTTTCCTTATGAACGTTGTTCTGCGTGGATTTTTCAAATGATCATATGCATTTTCGGGATGTAGGTTCTTCCATTTGCTCTGATTTTGTCTTGCCAGCAGTACTTTGGTCTTCCGCCGAGACGTTGACTTCTAAGACAGATGCAATACGGAATACGTACTGCACCGCTCGAGTTGCTTTTCTCACATTTTTTCATTGATCATGTTGTTGAAGATGTCCCCGTGGATGCGACGCTCAGTAAATTTAGTGATTGACCATCATTTTATATCACACATGTTCACCATCAAAAGTCGACGTTGAAATTTAGTTTCGAAGTTTTCGGTTTTCCCATTATTTGGACGAAGACCATAGAGGCCAACACAATCACATCAGATCTATAGCTGTTGTTCCAATTTTCTTCACAATAACATTAGGATAAATCCTTGAAATTTTGTATTCTTCCTGTTGTCAATGTCCGTGAAGAGATTCCTTGAAAGAACGTATGCTTGTCTCTTCCATAACGGCCGTAGGTCCAACAAAACAAAATAGCAAAACCCAACTGCGACCATACATACACATACAAATACGCACAGAAACATACATCACAAAGATAAATGCATTTATAGATTCCTTAAAGACATTGCGCTCAATGTATTTGGGGGAAAAATCATAATATTAATAGAGATAAAAATCGTCATACTCTAATAAGTGAATATTATTTTGAGGAGCTTTTGCAAAAACAACCATATCCCATTTTCTTGAATTTGAGATAAACAAAGAAAAAATTCTACCTTTCTTACCGTTTAAAATTAATGTATTTTAATTTAATTCAGGATCATGTATAAATATTCAAAAATTATTACTGGGTGTTAAGTAATAGAAAAATAAACGTTGGTGAGCAATTACATAAGTCATTTTTATAGTACATTTTTGTAGAAACACTTAAACCTAAATGTAAATTATTTGAAACTAAGATACTTTTTGCGAGAAACAGTTTTACCAAACTGTTTGGCATCCTCGAAGGTAGATGTAGCTCTAGATAACTCAAATTTACAATATTTGGAGTATGGTTGTTTGTGCCCAAAAGCTCCTCAATTTTAACTTTTATATACTTATTCATATAAAGTTTGTTGAGTATGCATATTAAGATGAACATCCTACAATACCATTAATTAATTATAAAGGTTAACGAATTTATAGTAAGCTAACAAAATTAACGCAACCATGATTACTATTTAAAGGAAGATTATACACAAATTATCTTCGCAAATGAAGGAATATGACAAATTTTCATCTGAGTTAATATTAAATTTTTTTTCCATATATCGCGCCGTATTTTTTAAAGGAAATCTATAGAAGTGTTTATCCTGTGAATCACTTACAACATTCATATATTTATTCTCGCAGTTGGGATGCCGACATTTAAACTTATAACGACGATTAAAGCTGAAAATGTTAATCAGATTAGAAGAAATAAACTAAAATAAAAATATTAAATTATTTACTTATCATAAGCCATAATATATATTTTTTAAACCAACGATTTATACTTGACATTGCAGCAGACAATATCTTCGAACAATATTTTTTACTGTTGACAAATAATTTTATAAATTTTTATTTTTTATTTCATAGATAACTTAATTCATTTCAAACTATAGCAGCGACATGAACCGTTTAGTGACATCTCTGTTACATTGGGTACACTACTCTCACTGCCTACTGTTTGCTGCCAGTTTCCCAATACAAGTTGCACCGGGGTGGCTGTCACAAAATCAAACTAACAAGTGATAACTCAAACAATCATGGTTCCAAACACAACCAGTAGAGAGCTATACTCAAATCGGCCATGCAGCCAATGCACGTCATCATTTAGGGGAAAACCTGACTACATTAAAATCACTAATATGGAAAATTGAAATAAAATTTCAGTCATTTTTAATTGTTAAAAAGTGTATGGCCTTATAGAATTATTATTAAGATGAATAGTAGAGTTCATTATTTATCGTATACGATATGAATAATATATAAATAATATAAATCTACTTTATTTTATTCATTTATTTTTTGCTACACTTGGCAACACTGATAATTTGTATGTTTATACGTTCCTCCGCGGTTTATACTATCGTGTTCAAAATATTTTTCTTTGCTGTGTCATTTTATTTCCATTCTTGTTTATTTTAAATCAGTCTTTTTTAAGACTACCACAGTTTTTATTCATTCGGTTCAGTTTTATTTGAACTTGTGTAATTTTCATTTTTGTTCATTTTTATTATAAATCAGTCTTTTGCAAGACTACCACAGTTTTTATTTATACGGTTCAGTTTTATGTGAACTTGTGTCATTTTCATTTCTGTCAACAGAATGTCAAACAGTTCAGTTGGAAAATATTATATGAATGGTACCATATTGAACTAAATCACCCCCTTTGGTTAGACTTTAACTATTATATTCTAAATAAATGCTTGATATTAGTAATGTTATCTTCATTTTACTTTTTTCTTAATAATATTACGAACATTTACTGACAATTTAATTAATATGTCTTATTTATTACAGTGTGAAACAAAATTATTTTCCGGAAATATCACGAAAGTTTGTAATACAATTGTATGCAACCTGTACAACTTTTTTCAATACGATTCTCAAACCTATGTAAACGTACCAGTTCATGACGTCACACATCTAGTTACTTTTATAATGACGTGCATTGGCTGGATGTTCGATTTGACTATACTGCCGCATCCGCCAAGCCGTGACGTATAGGCGTGATGTCGGCGTCCAAATGTTTGAAATTAAAGACATTTAAAAATCATATCTCTGATTTTAAAGACTTGTAAGGTGTAAAACATACAGCTACATATTTAATTTGACCTATTCTTTCAAGAAAAAAATAAATTAGAAAATATGAAATGACCCCATTCACAAAAATACATACGTCAAATTTATTGTTTTGTGTTGCCTTGTACTTAAATGTAACGTACTAATGAGTATATAATAAGTCCGTTTCAAATTTTTTAAAAATTATTTTCGTAAATAATTTAAAAAAAGATTAGCACAAAAAACAGAAATGAAAAACAACCCCCCACTCCTGTGACGTCAAAGTACATAGAGCACGTTATTCATAGCCAACAGGAATACAGTTTGTCCATCACCTACGTTATTTATTTAAATAAAAGTAGGCGATCGTTTGTCTCATGTTAAGCGGTATGTACTTTAACGTCACAATGGGCCCATAAACTAATTATTTTTTAATTTATTTTACGAAACTTTGTACAAATATATGACTATTAATGCAAATCCGACATGAAAATTCCTTATATAAATCAAGATATGATTTTTTTTAAATTTTGCAATGAGTTTGTGACGTCACGTGTGGCGACCAGTGGTACTGAAACAATATTTTTTCATGAGAGCAAATATTCTATATTTTTTTGTATAAAAATTACTTTTCATATATCTTAAGTCTTAATTTATATTAATTAAACTTAATGCAAACGAAAATAAAAATATTGTTTCAATTTTATGGTATTTACTTCATATTCGAGTAAGTATGCTGTACAAAAGTTTGAGATAATAGTGGCGCTAGTAATGTAAACAACAGAGCTATCAAACAGAACAAATGAAGTATTTTTTCTTGTTTCTTCATCCTGCGTTATTAGTTTAGCTGTGTTTAGAAATAAATAAATCAAACGTATATAACCTTAAATGCCAACAAAGAAATGAAATGTGACAGTTCATAGTTCTATCATCTTTATTCGCTTTGAGCGGGGCGTTACGGAATTATATTTACGCGGGATTTTTAGCTTTTAAATTTCTGGCCAATAGAATCAAATGGAATACAAATGACATCAGAAATGTTTAATTCGCTATAACTTTTTACAGAAGAATATTTTTGTAAATTATTTAGCTTTACTACTTATTAATCAGTAAGTATTTACGATTTTTATATAAATTTGTTGTATTTCGATTATATTTTATGGGCCCATTGAATACGTTTACACCGTGCGCATACCAAGTGACGTAATAAGATGGCAATGAATGGTTTAAACATTCTGTACCAAAACCAAACCTTTAGTACGTAAATGATTCACATTTTTGGTACGTTCAAAGGGTGATGTACCAGACCTTATACCCATGCACGGTTTAAACAGTAAGCGTACCAAAATGATTTCTAACATTTAGGGAAATTATGTAAGTTTAGAGATAATTGTAATATTAATAGTAAATTAAATTAAATATTATTTATTATTATTAAAGTTATTTTTCTTTGAGTAATTTTAGTTTAGGGTGACTGCGAGTTGAATCTCCGTAATCGCGTTCCTTGCGTGTACCAAAATATTTAGTATGTTTATTTAGATACCGGTGTAAACATACCGTACTAAGATAAATTTTAGTATACACTTGGTCCGCATACCAGAATACTACGCACGGTGTAAACGTAGTTATTCTGCTTCAGATCACGTGACTTTTTCAAAATATTACACAAATTTCAATAATTAATTGTAAAATATAATGTCTCATTATTTAGCTATGGATATTTCGTGATAATTTGAAATTTGAGGCTATTTTATACTTGGAAGGCATATAAAAATTCTTGCAACAACCCTATTACACATCAATTTATTTATTATCAGCGTTTGTCGAGCTGTTTGTAAACTAAAGGGATATTTATGTATAAGTAATACAAATTATACATGTGTAATAGGCATATTTCTTATAACAGAGCAGAAAAACGTATTTTTATATTTCCCGCTATCATTCGCAAGGGAGATATAGGGACCGTGATAAAATCGTATATCGACATTTTGGTAAATAAGCACCTCGATAAGCACTTTTAAGATTTCTAGAAGAATCCGATTTTAACATTTTCACGAAGAAGTCTGTGGGTGTGGTGTGTATGTATGTACGAATATGTATCTGGATTATGTGGACACTATAACTGAAATACTATCACTCAGAAAATTTTGAAATCTTGTATTCCGACCTACTAATATGGAAAGAACCCATTAGATTTTGGTGGAAATCGGATACTCGGAAGTAGCATTTTATTTCAAGCTGTATATAGTTTTTCATACGAAAATACCTGTAAATATAATTTTTTCGTGATTTATTTTATAAAAATTAAAGATTATTGAATTTTCTCTAGCTTTGTTATTTTTCTATATATTTTATAGATAAAATCATAATAATCCATTTTTATATATCCTGAAACCTATGCTTAGAAAATTAATAATAATATGATTTTAAGAAGAAAATAGAAATATGAATTAATAAAAAATATATTCAATATAAAAGTAATATTTAATTTACTATTGACATGAAATAAATATAAATTTATAGGTAAAATTTTGTAGAAGAAAATATTGATAATAAAAAATACAGAAAAAAATTGGGACAATATTTATGTATATGCATAAAATTAAAAACTTAATAAATTTGCCAGCATTGTTAAATAGTTTTATTAATTTAATTTAATTAAGTACTTCCATAAAATTTAAACTTAAAATATTTTTTTTCTATTTCGGTGTTCTTATATTTCTATAAACGCACTGTTTTGTACTGCAAACACGACGTTTAGAAGATCTATAAGCGTACTATTTTTGGCGCCTTTCATGTTCTAGAGTTGGTAGTCAGGCTTTCATAACTGACAGATGACAGGTAACCTCAAAATGGTAAGTTGTTCATAATATTTCAATATATTACTTTTAATTATGGATTTTTATACTTTCTTTAGGTGATAGGACTAAAAAGAAATATAATATTAATTTCACAACCAGAATCAGACCTTGAATCATAAATACAATACACCTTGCAATACATTAATTAATCAATAGTTGACAAAATATGAAATTTCAATTGTTAGCGAGAAGCGTTACCAACATAAACATAACTAACAAAAAAATACCTAGTCATAATTTGACGTCGCAATTTAAATAAATTTAATCGTAAAATTACCTCAATAGAAAAAATAGTATAAAAAACACGTATCATAAGGCCTGTTGACGCACTCGTCCTTTGTAAAACTCGCCTTGCGGCTCGTTTTCCAAACTTAGACTCGTACGTTAACAGATTGCCTTATGATACTTGTGTTTTAATGTACTATTTTCTATTTCGGTGTTCTTATGTTTCTATAAACGCACTGTTTTGTACTGCAAACACGACGTTTAGAAGATCTATAAGCGTACTATTTTTGGCGCCTTTCATGTTCTAGAGTTGGTAGTCATGCTTTCATAACTGACAGATAACAGGTAACCTCAAAATGGTAAGTTGTTGATAATATTTCAACATATTACTTTTAATTATGGATTTTTATACTTTCTTTAGGTGATAGGACTAGAAAGGAATAATATTAATTTCACAACCAGAATCAGACCTTGAATCATAAATACAATACACCTTGCAATACACTAATTAATCAATAGTTGACAAAATATGAAATTTCAATTGTTATCGAGAAGCGTTACCAATATAAACATAACTAACAAAAAAATACCTAGTCATAATTTGATAATTTAAATAAATTTAATCGTAAAATTACCTCAATAGAAAAAATTGTATAAAAAACACGTATCATAAGAACTGTTGACGCACTCGTCCTTTGTAAAACTCGCCTAGCGGCTCGTTTTCTAAACTTGGACTCGTACGTTAACAGATTGCCTTATGATATTAGTGTTTTAATGTACTATTGTAAATATGTATTATAAAATATAATATGTAGGAATATATACATGTAGGTACTAGGTACCTATAGATATTAAATATTATTTGTTTCCATGTAATAAATGTGTTTCATGACCAGTTTACGTTGTGTGAAATAGCTGATATGTTTGCATAATAAAACTTTATTGTTTTTCGTTTGTCGCACATTGTTGGAAATGTAGGTAACTTATTGTTTTATTATCACTGTTATCTTTGGGTTTATATCACAAGGGGTAAACATGAGATACATTTCAATAATTATCATAAATAAGATAAAAAACGACTTCATTCTTTACATTCTTTATTTTAGTTATTCACAGTTTTCTAAAAATTGATGTGTAGAATAAATTCAACTTATTTATAAGAAAAACTTTCTTATTGAATTGACGTACGAGTAGGACTTCACATGGCAACTTTTCAATGACGTAAAATCATTTCAGATATTTTCATTTGTTTCCATGTTACGACCAAAAAACTACATTTGATAATTTTAACATTTGGCTATAACTTTTTTCTCAGTGAATATTTTGAAAAATGAGTCAAATATTTTCTGTAGATAAAAACATGAAGAATTTACAAAAAAATACTTAATTCCTTAAAAGTTAAAATCATCAATTTTACGTTGTTTAAGTGTTATTAATGTTAAATTATATTTATTACAATATACAAATTTAATTTTTGATCAAAAAATATTTATACAAGTTATTTATTTAATTATTTCAAATTGTAAATATAATCATAATTACAAACAAAAAAAATAAAATTACGAAAAATAGCATCAAAAAAGGTGATCTATCACAATATTTACGTAAAAATTAATGTTTTGAGAAAAGGTGAGCTTGTGAAAAATAGCAAGAAAAGTTGGTATTTTATTGAACGGTTTCTGAACAATAGTTATCAGGTGTATCCATATTTTTGGTCCTTTGGTCGGTACTTTACATATATTCACTTTTTAACTAAATATTGAGAGTTCCAATTAAAAAAAATTATAGTTGAATAAACAGAATAAAATATGTTATTACTTTAACTTAAATTTAGATTGTATATAAGAAATTTAATACATTGTACAAATATATGTATCAACAGTTATTAAACTTAAAAAAATAAACCTTGATATACATAATTTATAACAAATTAGTTCAATTAATTTTCTGATGCAATTTAAATAAATTAAGTTAATTATACATATTTATATTGGTGACCATTTGTCGACTATTAATAATAATAAATTTCATAATAATTCATAACTAAATTATCCAAATAATTTCAGCAGTTTTAAGGAATATGTTCCATCATTTTTAGCTTTAATTACTAATTAATTTATTAAAGCAAGCCTCCATTTATTTTTTTGTAAGAATTTTAAAATTTTGCTAATTTTTAATTTGGTTCTATTTTATATTTTGTATAATTACTTTGTTATTTGTATGAACAACAATATCACTGTGTCGGGAAGGTCGGAATTCTACCATACTATAAGTAGGTATAGCTGGCGCGCGTAAAGTTGAGACTGAACCGCGCATTCTAGGCAACCTGAAAACATCGACTACAATTTATTTGGTTTGTGAATAAATCTCCTTTATACCAATTTTAGATGTTGATGGAGTGTTTTCTTCGTTGAAATATTAATTAATAATAAATAGGTTAAAGTAGTTATTGTAAACATTCGGCTAACGTCAGTATACCTAACCCCCCTACTATTACATTTCGAGTCGTCAAAGTATGAATTTTAGGTTCTGCGCATACAAGGTTAGTGTCAACTTAACCCGCGCAGATTAGAGCAGAGATTGTGAGTTATGAGCTAACAACCTGCAAAACCAAAATGCAAGTAAAATTATCATTGACAAAGGTAGAATTTTTGCATCAAGCTAAACCAAATGGAAAACTTATTATATATTGTTAATTTTCAGTAGTGTGAACTTCAGTAAAATTTATATAGAACACAGAACAGTTTTAATACGAGTATATAAGGAATTTCTCACCCTACTGTACATAATAATTATATTCTTATATTATAATTAATAATAATTATATTAATGATACGTGTGTTCCAAATTAATAATTAAAACATATCAAAAAAAATAATTCAGTGTTCGGTTAAATATTGTACCGATTCTTTTTGCTGTTGTTTAGTAGAAGAGTTCCAAATTTCGTTAATTTTCTGATAAAGTTCTGCTTTAATTTTTAAGTATTTTTTTATATATCTCACAAATTCTCAATACTATTAATCAAAAATATCACTGTATCAAAATTCGCTCTAAGCAGAGGAGTATTGCTAAATCAAAAGTATTGAAAAAGACATAGGGTTATATAATAATTATTTCGAGAAAAATGGTATTCAAAATTGGGTGGAAAATAACAGATTATACTTCCACCCCCATGGGTTGGAAATGTTTATGTAGGGGTTGCCTAGCAACATTGTCATAAGTCCTTATAATAAAGTAAGCTAAATATTTAAATTTTAATAGAGCTGTCAAAAATATTAACAAAATTAAAGATTATAACGTAATGTTTTCATTATAGCCTCGTACTGTGTCTCGAGGCTTCGCCTTTCGGTAATATACGTAAGCCCTTAGTTGTAATGAAACATATCCCACTTCGAATGTAATATATTATACAAATTAAAAATATCTCCCTTGCCGTCGATCGAAAAAAAAAAATGCCGCGCATTAAAAGTACCGCCCATTAAAAAGTGCCGCCCTAGGCGGACGTCTCGCTGCCTCACCCATAGCGCCGTCCCTGATTCTGTACTAAATCTGTTTTACTACTATGTGTTGTTCTTTTATAATATGTAAATATTTTTTCGCAGTTGATAAATTAAAATTTTGAATTTACTGTCTTATTTTTTATTATTTTCAGTTTATAAAATTTATACAAAAATTCAGTATGAATTTTTTTAATACGGTGATTCCTTCAAGTTCGAATAATTTATGCGTCCTGACCGCTACGCTACCCAATTCTCCATAAAAGGTTGTAAACCCTGCATAAGTAAGTTTCATATATCGCTTAATACAACTAATAAAAAAATTCGGGTCCAAACAAGATGTATATCAAGTTAGACTTATTTTATAGTAGATGTGTACCGAGGTTCCACTGTACGTAGTTTTTTAAAGCATTATTTTAGTCAATTGTTTATTAGTCATCCGTATTATTGTTTATGAAAGTTAATAGATCAATCTATGAAACTCTAATTATTAACAAAATGAAAATTATTACCGCCTAACGAACAACAATTAAGACTTTCTAGAACTATAGTTCGTTTTCAATTTAGTTTAGTTGGTTTCATCACAAATTTCATAAAAAAAAGAAACCAAAAATAGTGGAGGATTCAATTCATTTTTTTTAATGAGTAGGTAGCTACATATAAATATTAAAGAACAAGAACATCATTAATGTTGAGTTCTAATTATTAAAATTAATATAAAACATAACTGTTTTAATAATCACCTAAATTCCCACCCTACAGTACATAATAATTAAATAAACAATCAACTTCATCTACTTACAAGAACAACGAGCACGACTATCATATTGAGTTCTATATCACTACACTCACTGACACTGTCAACCGCACCGCACTGTCACTGTCACGTACATTCTAGCCGGTTGTGTGTCACGATGTATATGTCAGTAAGTAGTGTCAACAACAAACACGCAGAGTAGCCAGCAGCCTTAGCGTAGCCTTCCTCCTCGTTGAGTTCGAGTAGTCTGTGTGTCTGCAGTCACAGCACTGGCTGACTTCTGAAATGAGGTTTCCACTGTCGGTTGTTACCGTAAGAAAAAGTGTGTGGTTTATGTAGGCTAGTCGGCAAAGGAGGGAGCCGCGAATAGCACCTACCATTGCAATCAAATACTCACAAGACATCGATAATTGTTTATATTAATAAATATTAGGGTTAAATAGAGAGATATGAATCTAGTTATGAAGAAAAATACGAACACGAACAACCGGGCGATAGTAAAATGGGTGCCGAACATCTGGGCGATACGATAAAATGTAGAAATACTATGATGAAAATGATTAGGCAGAAGACTCACGTCATTAACCTGAAAAAATCTGTTGTGGCCAGCACAATACCTCTCGCCACTTCCTTTTTTGGTTACATAAGTATAGGGCGCGAACAGTCATGTTACATTGTTGGCCTTGACAAGTAGATGCGAGGGCCCGTTAGAATGATAATTAGTAATTATGTATATCGATGTCAAATGTCAAAATTTTTCATTAAAAATTTCAAGATTTTCTGAATTCACGTAGTTAATTTGTCACCAGGAGTGTGGAATTTACTTGTCGATGAAAATAAACCATGCATTACTTAATACTTGTACTTTTTTTTCTTCTTTTAAAAATAAATAACACCCAAAAATTTCTACAAGTTATATTTCATTTTATAAGGTTTTTTTTTTCAGGTTGATGACGGGAGTCTTCTGCCTAATCATTTTCACTATAACTACTCTTCCACGTACATATGATTTAAAATATATTGGCACTTATACCTGTTTACCTACACAACCATTTGTTTATAAAATTTGTCCCATCTTTGGATTTACATTGTAACGACGTCTGGAATTTAATGACAATAGGGGTTTCCAAACCTACGGCTTAAAAAAATACTTATTGAATATCAATGTCCATTATGTATAAGTAATGTTAAGGTAAATAATCTTTAATTTTCTGATTTTTATTACCCTAATATCAAAATTATAATACGTTTAAATCGAGCGCATAAAATTGTATCATCCATTTTTGTGACGTGATGATAATGGCTATTCGCACGCGCAAGCTACGCCTCCGCCATACGCTATGCTGCTCAAGAAACGCATGTTCTCGGTGTAGATTACGTCACACACGCCATCGATTCCTCGGTTCTCATTTATTCAAACTTTAATATATTTTTTTTGGCATATAAGAATTTTTTCGACGAAAATACAAAATACGTGCAATATTTTTATGTACAGATTAACATATTAAAAAAAAATCGGTTGTGGCCAGCATAATACCTCTCGCCACTATCGTTTTTGGTTACATAAGTATAGGGCGCGAGCAGTCATGTGACATTGTTGGCCTTGACCAGCAGATATGGGGGCCCGTTTCATAATGATAATTAATAATTTTGTACATAGATTTCAAATGTCAGAATTTTTCATTAAAAATTTCAAGATTTTCTAAATACACGTAATTTTTTACCGGAAGTGTGGAATTTACTTGTAGAGGAAAATAAACCACATGGAATTGGAAAATCACTAAATTTAGAATTAGAAATTATGATATTTGACATCTATATACATAATTACTAGCTATTATTCTGACACGAGCCACCATATCTGCTTGTATACCTACACTCTACACCAAAAATTACACTTATATCTATTCCTTATTGTTTAATTTTAAATTCATTCTATGACGAAATTTTGTCCTACTCTTCTTCGAAATGTTTCCAATTCATTGTCGGGATTGACAGTATTTTTAAAGAATATATGTACTATACCTATAATTTTAAATATTTAACTATTAATACAATGAGAAATAAAATAATGTATGTACTTCCCAGAAAAAAAACCTTCAGTAATGTTTCTGGATTTTTGACACTGACATTTATCTGTCAGTTACAAACATTTTAGGATCTCAATTGGTTTCCATGATATTATTTGGCCTGTGAGATTATTACAACAGATTATTATATAACTTTATCTCTAAAAGATATAATAAAATAATTATTTGTTTAATTTCTTTAATAAACAAGAACAAAAATTTTCAAAAAATAATATTTAGAAGATTTTTTTAAGAATTTGCTACTTCCGGTTGGCCAATTATTACCAAAAGCTCTTCCCAGAAATGTCCGATTGAGAAATACGTAATTTAACAGATATTAAGTATTATAGTTTTTGAGAAATCGTCCTTCCAACCTCTCCACATACACACACACACACGCAACAAGACGTCATCGTAAAAATATTAAAATCGGATTGTAGGGACCTTAAAATTTGCTTAATCATTAAAATCTGGATATGCGATTTTTAGCATGAATCCAATACCTCTTTTAGCGAGAGGTAAAAATGAAAAAAAAAAAAACTTGGAGACCCCTATTGTATAATTTTTAAATGTTGGACTCGGAACGTGTTCATCTAAAAATAAAGCATTTTTTTTTTTTGGTACTTGGATCTATAAATTTAAATGGTTTAGTTAGTTTATTATAATTCGATTGGGCTTTAGAAAATTGTTATAAATATTAAATATTGATTCAGAGGATATAATCATGTGTTAATAAACTTTTATCCTTTTAAAGTATAGAATCTGTAAGTTTATTAATTCACTGCATGTTTGTATTTCAATAGTACAGGCTATTCAAATGATTCTGCACCTTATAGTGAGTTTCTCATCGCTCGAATCAATTTGCATTTTTTTGGTTACTAAGTTGTTTAGGTGAAAGGTACAATATTTATTTATCAGTAATAAAATTCTTGGAAATGAGCAGTAGTAATAAAGGCAGAACTTTCTCTCTGCAAAGTGGGATGTTAAATATAAATTTTAATTTTGGTCAATATAAAATAAAGCCATGAATGTGGGTCAGTTGCTCGTCCAGTGCCAGTGCCAGTGCCAGTGCCACAGAGAGAATTAGAGAACGTGTATTTGCTTTGTGCAAATTTATTTCATTTCAGTTTACAGTTACAGACAAATTACATGCAACGCACTATCTCATTAACATTACCACTAGATTCACTTTATTCTAAATTTATCCCACATAGATAACCATCGTCTTACAATGGCGTAAACAATACCTAACAGATAACAATACTACTCTATCTTATACGTTACGGACGTCATGGTTTAGAATAATTTTTGACACTAATTAGCATATTAGCATATTTTCTTTGCAATTTTGATATTATTGTATTAGTTTTAAACGAGGTTTTAAATATAATTCGCGGAGAGTTCAACATTATACTAAGCAAGTAACTTCAAATGTTTTATGCATCTGTAACACGAGGGGTGTGTTACAAAGGCTCTAATGGTGGTGTACTTGGACTTCTTTTACCAACGATGACACGACTTAATTAACCGAAGGACGAACACACATACACTTAACTTTGATGGCCGATGTACACACTTATATTATGGACACAGACATTATTTGGATTTAAACTAACTTCTTTATTTAGTTACACATATTATTTACATTTAAACTAACTTATTATTAATATATTACACTAGACATCAAAGAAAATAAACTAAATAGTTACGTTTTACATTGTAACTGCGTAGTAGCGTCTACTACGCGCTCAAACTAAAACCCGAGACTACATCCCTTCACACTGAGTTTCTAAGACAGACTATTTAAAACAAAACGATACTTTCGTGACAGGCTTATTACTGAGGGGTTGAAGAGGGTATCATATGGCAGCCATATCAAAATATCAACCCTGCACGTAGGCTTGCAATAACTTCTAAACTTAATTGTCAACAAATAACTGTCTAATATCTTTGACAGCTGAAACTATAATTTAGAAAAGATTATAAAAAGTTATTTATTTGTTATTGCTCACCTTGTTACATATCTAAACTCGGAATTTGAATTTAATATTAGCAAGGTGGTAAATATCAATAGTGTCAAAAATAAGGTTAACTATGAAAATTTATTCTTAATATTTCAAAGAAAGCTTGTTTCAAAAGTAGCTACTACAAAGCAGCGATCTGCCAAATACTGTCAAATGCATGTGATAGTGCTGATGTATGTAGGTATGCATACTTGACATAATAAAAACATAAATACAAAGTATGAACTTATAGGGACATATTTTTTTACAGAAAATTTATTTAGAGTTGATGTGCACGTGATGTTATAGTGACGTATAAGACTATTCCTTTTTTCTTACGCTTACGAGCTATCTCTCGTAACTCGCTAAATTACAATAGGAATAAAAATTCAAAGCGCGTTTCAGTACTACATACAGGGCAATAAAAAAAATCTGATGTGGACAGCACATTACCTTCCGTCTATCCTGTGTATTATGTACAAATTTCATACATAAATTTTCTTGCGAATGATCCTATATTTCCAGTAAAATTATTTCATAAACAAACTATGCAAATTGCACTCTACACTGACATCTTCTTCTTTAGCTGTTCTCATTCGTTAGGGGTCGCTGTTTTTTATTTTCTTCTTCCACTCATGTCTGTTTTGCTTGTCGTCCTCATTCAGTTCCTCTTCTCTCAAGTCTTCCGCAATACAATACTTCCATCTTATCTTTGGTCTTCCTCAGTTTCTTCTACCTTCTATTACTAAGCTATTCATTCTTCTTCCAATATATTCTTCATCTTTCTTCATGACATGGTCATGACAACGTCTCTATTATATCTTTCTAGAAATTTCTAACACTAGAGTTATTTCCCTTATTCTTTCATTCATTTTCTCTTTATTGATATTAACTTCAATTTTGGTTTGGAGAAAGAGAATAATTCGCCGGGAACAAATCAGAAACACAGGGAGGATGATTTAACATAATGACATTTTTGGAGGACAGAAATTGACGCAAGACTGTTGTTTTATAGGACGATGCGTTATCTTGCGCGCATACAACTTTTAAATCTTCGATGATAATCAATTCAGCTTTCGATGATCAACCATCTTAATCGTAACATGTCGATCGAAAACCAACATTTGTGAACTGCTTCGATGTTTCTGCTTGTTGCGGGCCTGTTATTCTTTAGGTCATCTTTGTGTGCATATCGCCCATCGCAAAATCGCTGTTGCCAGCCAAATATGTTACAACGAGACAATGAAGCATCCCAAACGCTTTTTAGGCGAAAGCAAACGATTAGATGGGTTATTTGCACAAACAAACACAAAATTTGAGTGCGTACCGCTGTTCGCCGAATGAATCTATGACGAGACAGATTTAAGAGGTCAACAAACTACGCCCATACGTGAACTGTACTGAACCAATATTAATAAAACTTGAAACGTGTGATGAAGGTTAGTCAAAAATAGTTTAGATGTTAATTCATAGAAGGCGCTCTTCTTTGGCGCTTCAGAAAATCAGTCTTATATTTTTATAGTTACACTGTGTACTTATAGGTAATGTAAAATATGCAAATAAAAATATGACACATTATATGCCCCTAAACATACTAATTTTGCAATTTCATAACTTTGCCACCGGTGCCGTTATATTTTTCAATGCGTCATCTTCAAAATGAGAAAGAGTAATTTACTTTGATAATATATTGTCGAAAGAAATTATTATTCCAAGTCAATTACACACTATGTTACCTAATATTTTTCTTGTTTAAACCAATATCTACAAAAAAAAAAAATCTGTTGTAGCTAGTACAATACCTTCCGTTATTTCTAAGTATGTATTTTATATAATTCCACACGAAAAGTTTGTTGTATTTTCACTAAAATTATTTCACATTTTGTGACACCTGTCAATTAGTAATATTGAATTATTGAAACTGTTTCCATGGTGACGCAGCAAAGATTACAAGATTTATGAATAGTATATTACATCCGAGGTGAGATATGTTTCATTACAGCCGAGGGTTTATGTATATTACGAGAGGTTTAACCTTGAGGTGAGATACAGCGCGAGGCTGTGATGAAACTCCCACCGAGGTATGTATACTATTTCATTCACAATCATGCTTTTTTTAAATAAATAATTTTCAAAATAAATCAGTGAGTTATAACCTTTAATTTTATTAATGTTTTTGACAGCTCTATTAAAATTTGTTTAGCCTACTTTATTATGGGGTTCTATGTTATGTAGGCAACCCCTACATAACTCCCGTGGGGTGGAAGTGAAATCTATTATTTACCACCCAAGAGTTTGTCATTACGGTTAGGAATGATCAGTGCTGTAGTCGTAAAATTAGCAGAGGGTATACGCTGAAAATATGGTTGGAAACATAGGGTGTACGCAGGGTGGACGTGGCAATAATTAAGAAAAAAATTCAAGGTCAAATGTCTTATAATTGAAAGTTACATTTTTTCAAGGGATGTGAAGTTGCATGTTTTTCCCCTTTCATGTACAAAAATAAATTGCCAGATCACAGTACATTAATATTAATAGATGGATAAAAATTTTATTACTTAATTTAATTTTTATAACTTTTGTCAAAAAAATATTTAAAGAAGCAGGGGGTACACGCTAGGGCACCTAAAAAATGTAGAGGGTACACGGCGTATCCCCGCGTATATCCTCGACTACACCCGTGGGAATGACGTATTTACCAACCTCTAAAAGGTTAGGTATCGACATATTACTATAATGAATGATTGTGAATAAAATTAATTTATTTATAAATTTTTATCTCTAAATACATTGAATATGAAGAAAATAATCAAATCGAATAGATAATAAAATATTTATAACATTAAATGTCAAAAATGACATTAACTGTAATTTTTTAAGAAAAACAGTTAAAAGCTTCAAATTAAGGTACTTCCGGTTGTTCGATTGCAACCAAAATATAATCAAGTCTTCATTTAGATGTGAGAATAAGGAATACGAAAAAAAATTTTTTTTGGAATTGTAATATTGGAGTTATCGCGATCGAAACAAGCATGACACACACATACGCACACACACACACACACACACACACACACACACACACACAACACACACACACACAGACAAACAAAATAGTAAATTCGTATTCTAGGGACCCCAAAACGTGCTTATTCATTAAAAACTCACCATCGAATTTTTTGACCAAAGGTGACGGAAGGTAATTAAATCAGTTGATAAAAAGCGTCAAGAAGTGATTTAAAATAATAAAAAAAATAATTTTTTTTCGAATTGAAAATACTTTAATTAATTATATTGAAAACAATATAGTATCAAAAATCTGATTTTCGGGGATATTTAGGGACATATACTGTTATATTTACAAAACCATCAAGTATCAAAATTTCCTAACTTTTTTGGAATAGAATATAAATCCTTTTGCCTGGACAATGAGTTTGGATATAAAGCGATGTAATTTAAATATAAACTTGTGTCAACGAAATATACGGAGACTTCAATGTTACAGTAAGCGAGTAACTTCAAAAATTATAATTTGTATTTATTATTCCTGCCGTATGATTTGTTTATTAATATTTTTAAGTATTTATCGATTTTTTTTATTCTTTCTTAAATCATTTTTAACATGTCCTGTTATTAATTTTTTTGGGAATAATAAATGAAACCGAGCGTCTTGGAGCGTGTGATGTAGTTTTCGCTCCGTCATTTGTTTAATTATTCCGATGGAGAAGCAATCAAGGCCTTGTTGATTTTTGGACCGTAGAATAACACCTCGAGTTGCGTGTATCGTTTAGGCAGATAGACGTGGATTTGGACACGTACAAGAACTTATATACATAATATACAGAACGGAAATACACATGTGAGATGGATAGTATATGGTCACACATTTTTCAGAGCTCATTACAAGTATTATATTACATGCTCTATAATTACACTAAATTGATTACAATTGAAATTAATATGTAATTAAATTAATAATAACTGCTAGTTTCAATTCAATTTAGGTGATAAAAATAAATTAATTAAACTATATAAGTAAACATAAAACTATATTTGGTCATGTTGCCTGGTAACAAAAAAATTACAAGTAATTTTAATAATATTATTGCACGATCGGGATTTTTTTAATGTCTATAATTTCTAAGGTAGTAGGTTTTATTTACAAATTAGTGATCAGTAAGTGATTGTGATTACTTACCCATCAGGAGGTGAGGCGGTAAGTAAATAAAAACAACGATCAAAGCTTAAATACTTTAAAAATTACAACTAATTTTTACCTCTCGCTAAGAGAGGTATTGGATTAATGCTAAAAATCGCATATCCAGCTTTTAATGAATAAGCACGATTTAAGGTCCATAGAATCCGATTTTAACATTTTTACAATGATGTCTGTGTGTGTGTGTGTGTGTGTGTGTGTGTGTGTGGATGTGTGTGTGTGTGAGGTTGTTGGAGACACGATTTCTCAAATTCTACAAGACTAAAGACCTGTTTGACTACGGATTCCTCAATCTAACAGTAATGGGAAGAATTGAATAGGTTCTGATAACAATTGGACAACCGGAAGTGGTAGTTTCTAAAAAAAAAATTCTTGTTGACGTTTATCAATCAATGTCAAGTGTCAAACAATGAAATTAGAATAATCAAAGCAGGCAACACCTTTCATAAATGAAATAGTAAGCGATGATAAAAACAAGAATTGTAATATATGATTTAAAAACTATATGAATGTAAAATGTATGTCATATAATTTAAAATAAAAGGATATAACACTGCGTAATTTCAAAAGGTTATGGGCCCAGGACGTGGGACAGAAGAATAAGGGCAATAAAAAAAGTAAAGTGACTTCAGAAAGTATAGAATTATATTTTTAGAAAAATGGAACAAGGAGCTATTAAGTTAAAAGGAGAAAGTAATTGGAATTTGTGGAAATTTCAGATTACTATTATACTGAAGTCAAAACAAGTTTATGATGTAGTTACAAATAGGAGTAGAAGATCAGAGGGCAAGAAATTATCGTGACGAGAATGGAGGAAGGACCGCTTCTACATATTTTATCATGTACTACAGCTGAAGAGATTTGGTCAAAATTGTTAACTGTTTATGAACAAAAATCTGAAGTTAGCATTCATCTGATCCAACAGAAATTTTTTGGTTTAAAATACCAAAATGAAGGAATTTCTGAGTTTGTTTCAAAAATAGAAAAACTGGTAGATCAACTTAAACATTTAGGAGAAAAAATATCAGAACAAATGTTGATCACGAAAATACTAATATCTCTACCTGAGCCATTCAAATACTTTGTTTCGGCGTGGGAAAGTGTACCTGTTAGAGATCAAAAATTAAATGAACTAACCAGTAGACTTTTAATTGAAGAAGAGAGAATAAAGTCACGCGAAACGAAAGAAACCAAAGAAGAATGTGCTTTAGCTACAAAAACTTTAAAATGTTACAGTTGTGGTAAAATTGGTCACAAGAAACAAAATTGTTATAAATTTAAAAATGAACAAAACAATAAGAAAACTTGTTTCATATGTAAAAAACCGGGACATTATAAAAAGGACTGCAGATATAACAAATATAGAAACTTTTCAGAATCTGCAAATAATGTCAATGCATACATAAGCTCAGTATTTATAAGCAATGCAAATAACAACCACAATTACTGGTATTTGGACAGCGGTTCAACAGAACATATGTGTTGTAATAGGGATATGTTTTCAGAATATAAGGAATTGAGTCACATAAAATCTGTTAAAATCGGTGACGGTTCGTTAATTAATTCCTACGGAATGGGTAAAGTACTAGTAGATGCTTACGATGGTAAAAACTGGTTAAAAAGTGAACTACAAGATGTACTTTTCGTGCCAGATTTAAAACTAAACCTATTTTCGATGTCAAGTGCTTTAGATAAAGGCTATAAGATGTTTTCAGACAATGAACAGTGTATTATTAAAAATAAATATAATAAAACTTGTGCAATAGCAAAAAGAGTTGGAAAATTATACAATATGATTTTCAAAATTGACTGATGTCAGAAACCTGATGAATTTCCATATTCTGCAAATGTATCAACCTGTAAAGAAAATTTGAAAACTTGGCATGTAAAATTAGCACACCAGAACGCAAGACAAGTTAAGGAAATTCTACAGAAACACGATATAAAATATGTAGATGAAGAATTCGTTTGTGAATCTTGTATTGAAGCTAAACAGCATAGATTACCGTTTCCGGCAAGTACAACAAAATCAAAAAGAACTTGTGAAATTATTCATGTTGACCTTTGCGGACCCATGGAACAATCATCAGTCGGAGGCTCCAAGTATTTTCTGTTGATAAAAGATGATTTTTCACACTATCGTCATGTTTATTTCTTGAAGCACAAAGATGAAGTAAAAGAAAAACTAGATATATTCTTCAGATTTGCAAAGAATTCTACAGGAAACAAAATACAATGCATGAGATCAGATAACGGTTTAGAATTTGTAAATTCAGATGTACGAAAATTATTAGAAAAGTTTGGAATAAGACATGAAAGAACAGTAGTATATTGTCCAGAACAAAATGGAAAAATCGAAAGAGAGATGAGGACAATAGTTGAAGCAGCAAGGACAATGTTATGCGACACGAAATTAGAAAAGAAACTTTGGGCTGAAGCAACAAGCGCAGCAGTATATGTCATAAATCGGACTGGAACAAATTCAATAAAGGGAAGAACACCGTATGAATTATGGTTTAAGAAAAATACCGATTTGAAAGAATTTAAAGAGTTTGGAACAGAAGTTTATATTCATGTACCAAAAGAAACGCGGCATAAATGGGATGCGAAAGGAAGAAAAGGAATTTTCGTTGGATATGAAGAGAATATTAAAGGGTACAGAATATATTTTAAAAACGAAAATAAAGTACGTTGTGCACGGAATGTTGTATTTCTTCCTACAAAAACAAAAATGCGAGTGCAGAAAACTGAAAACGACGAAGAAGAAGATATAGAAAAGAATAAGAATTCAGAAGAAATAGAGTCTCATACCGAAGAGAAAGAAACGTCTGATATTGAAGAGAAGAGAAATTTAAGAAATAGAGAAATTTTGAGAAAACCCCAGAGATTTGGTATTGATGCATATCAGGTTTATTTTACTGATATCAAAGATGTAGAAGAAGCAAAAGAACCAGCAACATATAGAGAAGCAATGGAAAGTGATGAAAGCGAAAAATGGAAGAAGGCAATACAAGCAGAGTTAGATGCCTTGAATGAAAATGACACTTGGAAAATTGTACAGAGACCTGAAAAATGTGATTTAATCGACAGCAAATGGGTATTTAAAATTAAGAAGGATAAAGATGGTAAACCAGCAAGTTACAAAGCTCGTTTGGTAGCTAGAGGTTTTAAACAGAAGGATAACGTTGATTTGACAGAAATTTATTCCCCTGTTGCAAAATTGACAACCCTCAGTCATGTTAGCCGTGGAAAATTCAATTAAAAATGTCTATATGTCAACTTGACGTACGTATGTAGTGCATTTTTATACGGCGAAATTAAAGAAGATGTTTTCCTGAGTATACCAGAAGGTGTTTTACAAGAACCTGAAAAGTATGCAAGTTAAATAGATCACTATATGGTTTGAAAAAATTGGCTAAGAATCCAGAGAACCAAAAACGGCTTCAACACGTCGATATCTGACATCACTTCATCAGAGACAAAATTAATGAAGGGATTATTGACGTTCAGTACATAAGAAGAGAAGAACAAGTAGCTGATTTATTTACGAAGCCTATAAATAAAAATGTATTCAATTATTTTTGTATGATACTAGGTTTAGTAAAATGTTAAGAGAATTTCATTGAGGGAGGGTGTTGACGTTTATCAATCAATGTCAAGTGTCAAACAATGAAATTAGAATAATCAAAGCAGGCAACACCTTTCATAAATGAAATAGTAAGCGATGATAAAAACAAGAATTGTAATATATGATTTAAAAACTATATGAATGTAAAATGTATGACATATAATTTAAAATAAAAGGATATAACACTGCGTAATTTCAAAAATTCTAAATATTATTTTTTGAAAATTTGTTACTACAAATATTAAAGATAATTAAATTCTCAATCTGGCACATTTAATTTTTTTATTATATCTCGTATAGGTTTGGAGATATAGTATATAATAATATAGAATAATATGTTGTAATAAATCTCGTTGCCCGAAAAACAGTTGCGATATTTAAATTTTTGTAATTGACAAATAAATGCAAAATGTCAGTGTCAGATTTTTCTGGGAGGTATGAGTACATTTAATATATATTATTGTATTATTAATTAAATATTTATTTAAATTTCAGGTATGTTAATATTACATATATCCTTAAAATTTACCGCTAATACCGTCAATGAATTTGAAGTATTTTGAACATATTAGAATAGTTGGAGAAACAATTTCAATTATTTGTGTGTACAAGAAATGTTAAATTCGTTACTTATAGGGTGCGAGCAGCCATGTGACTTTGTTGGACTTGGCAAGCAGATATGAGGATCCGTGTCAGAATGACGCCTAGTAGTTATTTACATAGATGTCACAATTGTTATATGTCATAATTTTTCATTCAAAATTTCATAATATTCTGTTTATTTGTCATCCATTAGTATGGAATATACTTGTCGAGGAAAATAATCCACATGGATTTGGAAAATCATAATGTTTCGAATAAAACTTATGATACTTGACACCTATGTATGTATATTACTAGCTGTCATTCTGACACGGGCCCCCATATCTGATTGCTAAGGCCAACAAAGTCACATATCTGCTCGCGCCCTATGCAAGATAAAATGAAAATGGCGAGAGGTATTGTGCTGGCCACAACCGATTTTTTTATTCTGTAGTATGTAGTTAATATTTACCCAACGAGCTAAGAAAGAAGGTCATTTCATAACGAGTGTGCGTCTCGCGCAGCAATCACACAAGTGAATGAAAACCTCTTTCTAGCGAGTTATGTACACTATTTTTCACACAATTACAATTTAATATATTTTTAACCTCAAAGTTAGTTGACACCTGCAGGACACCCGGTGGTGTACATTCCATGGACGAATCGCTGTCACTACAATCCATTTATGTGATAATCACATTCACGTTGTCTCTACAAATAAGTTTTATTTTATTAATGTATTAACCAGGTATTCATTGTATTATCGAACGATTCTAACCTCAAATCAAATGTCAAATAACTGAAAGTAAATCGGAAGCGAATGGTCAAATGTGGCAGTATTAGTATTACTGTTCTATTTATAAGGACCTTATCATAAATATGATCTTATCGTACCAACCATAATTATTGTAAGAAAAAAGATTAAATTTGCAGATTTTTTTTAAATTTTGTGCGTTGATGGTGCAAAAAATGTAGTAATTATTGTGCTCGCTCACCGGTATCGGATGTATTGGAGATAATTATTTTGGCAGTAAATTTATAAAATAATATCCACTATCTTAAACTGTAAAAATACATATTCGAGTAAAAATACCGGGTCGGTACGCAATACCTGGCAACTCACACTGAGTGATGATTAAGTAGGCGACGGTCATTTGGGCAATAAAAAAAAATTAAAAAATGCACAAGACATACAAATTAGTAAATCTTTTTGCAATAGAAAAACATATACAACTTAATTAAAAATGACTCGTTAATTTTTAAACATACTTTCAAAACATTGGGATTCGCCGGGAACCAATCACTGCTAACTTTTCATGGATGGCAAGAACTCCATTAACCGTGGTCTTAACTGGGACGAAGGAGGGGCTGAAATTTAATGTTGGACAAAAACTAGTCATGTTGGATGCAAACCGTTTATTCAAACAATTTTGATTTTAGCACAAGTTTTTTACCTCCCGCCTCCCGCTACCCTTGGTAAGGGAGGTATAGGGATCGTGCTAAAAATCGCATATCGAGATTGTGGTAAATGACCACGTTTTAAGGTCCCTAGAATCCAATTTTAACATTTTCACGATGATGTCTGTGTGTATGTATGTATGTGTGTGTGTGTGTGGGTGTGGATCCTGTTTACGCTCTAACTCAAATACTATCATTCAGAAAGTTTTGATTTCTACCTTATTCTAATATGGAAAGAAGCCATTAGATTTTGGTGGCAATCGGATAACCGGAAATGGCAGTTTACTTGAAGTTCAAGATAGTTTTTCTTCAAAAAATACCTTTAAATGTATTTTCTTCACAATTTGTTATTATAAAAATTGAAGATTATTCCATTTTCATTTTCATGGATAAATTTATAAAGTAATATAAAAATTATACCCCATACGTAAATGGCGGGAGGTATTGTGTTGGTCACATCAGTTTTTTTTATTTTACATTTCCTCAGTCGGGCCGTTAGGATCAAAAAAATAAATAAATAAATTGGGTTATATGATTTTATCCCATAAAGTGAATGTGAGGCTATACAATTTTGTCCAGCTTTACATCGTCCAATTGACTATCGTCTAGTTGCCCTCGCCCAGTTACCCGTGTCCGACACCGGGTGTCTACTTTTTTTTTACTGAAAACAGAAATTACAATTTTTAAAATTTTAACCTTACCTATTAATTTTAAAACAAAAAGTGTGACAAAAAAGTATGCGCTTTGAGACGCCCGACATTGTCCCGATTATTTAAGTTAAAGTAATTTTGTCGTTTAAGTATTATGGTTGTCGTTTAATAAGTATGGACTGGAGATTTCTACAATGTTGCCAATTCAATGTTGAAAATACTGTTATGAAGAAGCGGCAACACCGCAGGACAAAAGACAGGGTGCGGAAAAAGTTAAGCATCAGTCTATACTTATTTGACAGCGAATATAGTAGAATAAATTTAATGATTTGGTGAAAGGTTTGAATTAAATAAATAATTATTTTATAAATAGTTACATTTGATAATTTGGTTACGAACACAACAACGTATAACATATTAAAAACAAGAGGAGTGAAAATGAGAGAGACGCGCGCACCGCCTTGCCATCTCTCAGCGGCAGCTTGTGTGATGGAATGGACAAAAGTCTTAATCGCCAGGTTCATCCTCCCATAAGAAGTTATCACTTCAAAAAAAGTGTGCTTAAAATTATTAGTTAAATATCTTTGTATCTCGTGAAAAATGCTAAATTATTTTAACAATTTTGAAGTAATTCTCTGTATGCTGTGGACAATAATTTATAAATTAGTTGTTAGAATGATTAAAGTATTGTTTGGATTTGCGACTTTTTTGAGGCTCATCTTTAGTCGGACACGCTGATGCTAAACGTCCATTCGTCAAACGTTTAACAAATTATAAAACAGTTACTAAAGTAAAACTTTATTGCCTTGTAATTGTCAATAACATTATAGAAATTTGTTTTACATAGCAACAATATGCAAATTAATGACAACGATGATGAAAAAAATGTTGTGTTCTTGTGTTCAACACGGCAAAAACTGCAGATTCACTGTCTAGACTAAATTCAAAGACTCGGGTTTGCCTCATCCATGAAACGTTAGATATGCGGGAGAAATTACTGTATAAATATAATGTAAAACAGGCTTAATAAAAAAAATTGAAAAATATTCTTTGTCCCGTTTAGTCATAAATTTACAAACTAGCGACGTTAAAAAAGTTAGTAAGAAAGGTGTATAATCTCGTAAAATGATAATTTAAACTTTGACATCCATTCTACTAATTTAAAATCATTTATTTCTTCGTTCAACACCATTTCATTCATACTTCTGTACTTCGCTCGAGCACTGCTTTATCGCTCTGGTACGACTATGTTCTTCGTGTCCCGTTATCTAGTTAACCGTCTTTATTTAATATGCAAGGTTCGATGTGAATTTGTCTTTTTCTATTTCAACGATACAAGCACACATACATACGCACACACTGCCTCGAGACAAACTGCTCCTCACAGTTGATCTTGGACCCATCGAAGAGAACAATTCATTATGAGAACAACGAATAATTATTGGGAAGCAATAAATAATAATATAATGTAAGAGATAAACCTTCAATTTTGATGTAGGTGGTTTAAATTTATTATCAAGAGAAATTAACAAATTTATGAAAAATAATTTTCAAATTACTTGAAATGTAATTTAAGGATTGTTGTCATTTTAAATTCAAAAGATTCTAAGCATAGGCGCCGCCAGATTTTTTCTCATGGATAGTCAGAGGAATGTATTTATTCTTAAAATTAAAAAAAATCCTGTACACTGGCTTGCAAAAAAATCGCGTACTCCTTTAAAATCAAGTCACCGAGTTTTTACTTTTTTTTAGCTATGTAAATACGATTTTTTAAAAATAGGTTAATACCAACTGTCAATGAAGTTGTCACTGTTGTCACTGTCATGTCATTATTTTAGGTATCGTGGAGCAAGTTCTTCATTGTGCTAAGTTACTACTAAATTACAAATATATTCTAGAAAAATTAAAGAACAACCAAGTATTTATTTTAAATGGATTATAAATAAGTAAAAATTATGACTGAAACAAATTATGGACGAAGTAACATTAGTAATTAATCATCGCTCCATCAGCGTCCAGTACTTTATTTAATCTTAATGTTCTGCTATTGATCTAATTGACCACCCCTCTTCTAACTTAAAAACTATTACAACTTTCTCGTTTTCTGATAATTTTGGCATCTTAATTGACACTAATGACACTGACATGTGACACTGACAAGTTAACAAACGAAACCGACTCAATACAGCAAAAAACAGGTGTACGCGATTTTTTTGCAAGCCAGTGTACATCAGTAAAATGATTTATTTATTTTTCTGCCCAGTTTCGGTACCTCTTGTGTCTTCCTCATGATGTGAAAAATTGTTTTACACAGACATTAATGTGGAATAATAAATAAATAAATTATTTTTTTCACATTTCTAATTACCTGTCACATAACCAGCATGGCCTCTTCAAGAGTAAATCCACGGTAACTAATCTTCTCTGTAAAACTCAGTTCATTTGTAAAGCACTCGATCAACGAAATCAAGTTATCTAGACGGATCTATCGAAGGCCTTTGATAAAATAAAACATTCTCTTCTTATTTCTAAACTCCATAAATATGGTTTATCTGACTCTCTAGTTATGCTTTGTAGTTCATATTTAACAAATAGATGCCAATTCGTCAGCTATTCTGGATATTCCTCTGAGAAGTATTTACAAAAATCTGGTGTCCCTCAGGATTCAGTTTTGAGAACCTTACTGTTCAGTATCTTCATAAACGATATATCAAATGTAATAGATGTTGAATTTTTAATGTATGCTGATGTTTTAAAATTATATTCAAAAATAGTAGACTATATCTTCAGTGTAACTTAAAGTGTACCTGTGGTGTTTGGAGAATAACATTATACCATTTATTTATATGGGTGAAGTGTAAAAAAAAATCAAAGAAATCTTATTAATTAAAATAATACGTTTACTAAACGATAAATAGTTAGAATAAATATTAAAAAGATAATAAAAATAACTAACACTATGATTAAATAATTATAAATACTAATTTAAGACTAAGAATACTATTAAATGCTTAAACACTAAGATTATTTATTTAAACAATATTTATATCACTATATTTATTTATGTAACTACATTTATTTATGTTCACAACTTGTAGACTGTTTATTTATATCACCAACTTCATTGTTCGTTGCTTCTATATATTAGACTATTTCTGCTGGCTTCTCTGTCGTGCTTACATACGCGGCGTCATGTCTCTCGAATCTTCTCCATCTTTCCATCGACTACAAAGCATCACACCACCGGATGTAATTAAGCCAGTTTAAACGCGTATGGGTTATTCCGCCGAGGGGATTACGTCATAGCTCGGAATATTCTACCAGTAGCGGCGCTCGTATACTCTTAAGTCAGGGGCGCACGTCACAATATCCACTTAAATATTCAAAAAAACCTGAACCAATTCATTTTAATTATTTTTTAAATAATTGAGGGTTCTTATCCCGCCAGCGGAATACCTCAAGAAAAATTACTAAGTTCTTTTAATATTGATTTTTTGGATGTGAGAAGAAGTCTTCATGCAACAATATTTCTTCACAAAATAGCAAATTCGACTATTCATTGTCCATATTTTTGAAACAAATTGTGCTATCATGTCCCTCGAGCATCAGCAAGAAGGAAGTACACATTCCATCTTAATGTTACACGAACTACTACCCTTTACTATTTCAAAGACCATATTGATTTATTCCATCATGATATTAATTATATAAAAAAAATACTACTACTATTACATCCACTTAATATGTGGCATACCGAACAATTTATTACCAAGTTCTGTTTTCCTTAACCTAGAATTGGGCGTGAGCCTATTGAGTGTTGTAATTAATAATAAAGAAATAAATAAAAATAAATACATAAATAAATATATAAATAAAATTAAATAAATAAATGACGTTAAAAATCATTAGAATCACACAATCGGTGGAGGCCAGAAATAAATAAATCTTTTGACCGATAGCTCGAAATTTTCTACACCTTATTTTCATTCCAGTCAATAAGTAAGAGGCTACATGTTCTTATTAATATTATTCATTTTATATGAATTTATTTTAATATAATAATTTCTAAAAATATAACAGTAATAAATTCTTCACTATACAAAATTTTAATTTCCTTCTAAATTCAGCAAAACTACGAACCCAAACTTGGCCGGTTTACATTTTCTACAAACAAATTATGAAACCTAGGGAAATGGTGATATACTTCTACAAATTTTATTCGACTTGGTTAAAATATCGATTTTAAACTTACAAAAACTGAATATGTTATTCAAGTATTTCGCCATTTAATATTGGGTTACATCGCCTTTATTAATATCAGCTTTAGTCATTGTATCCCAAGCCCTGTACATTTTCCTGAGAGTATTGCTCCATATGTCTTACAAGGTTGGTTTTACTTGTAAGCACTGCATTTTTACGAAATTGTACTTCATTGTGCCAAAAGTAAAGAGTCTCAGTAAATCTAAATCTAGACTAGAAGACAACCCTTAAAATGCCGATTGAACTATTATCACCCGCCATTTGGCCCACAGTTTTTACCTCTCGCTAAGAGAGGTATTGGATTCATGCTAAAAATCGCATATCCAGATTTTAATGAATAAGCACGTTTTAAGGTCTCTACAATCCGATTTTAACATTTTTACGATGATGTCAGTGTGTGAGTGTGTGTGTGTGTGGATGTATGTGTGTGTGTGTATGTATGTATGTAGGATGTTGGAAGGACGATTACTCAAAAACTATAAGACTTTAAATTTGTTTAACTACGTATTTGCCAAACGGACATTCATGGGAAGATCTGAAAAGGTTTTGGTAACAATTAGACAACCGGAAGTAGAAGATTCTTGAAAAAAAAATCTTTTAAATAATATTTTTTGAAATTTTTTCTTGGTAATATTAAAGAAAATTAAATTCTCTATCTGATACATTTAAATATTTTATAATATATTCTATAGATTTAGAAATAAAAGAAATATAATATATAAAATAATATGTTATAATAAATTTTACAGCCGAAAGATTGGCCATGAAAAATAGTTGAAAATTTAAATTGTTTGTAGCTGACAGATAAATGTCAGTGTCAGAAATCCGGAGACATTACTGAAGACTTTTTCTGGAAAGTACATACATTATATTATTTCTTAATGTATTAATAGTTAAATATTTAAAATTATAGGTATATTACATATATTCTTCAAAAATACTGTCAATCCTGACAATGAATTGGAAACATTTCGAAAAATTAGAAGAGGACAAAATTTCTTCATAAAATGAATTTAAAATTAAACAATCTAAATATAAGGAATAGATATATGTAAGTAGAATTTTTGGTATAGAGTGTAGGTATACAAGAAATGTTAAATACAATAGGGCGCGAGCAGTCATGTGATTTTGTTGGCCTTGACAAGCAGATATGGGGGCCCATGTCAGAATGATAGCTAGTAATTATGTATATAGATGTCAAGTATCAAAATTTCTCATTCTAAATTTAGTGATTTTCCAATTCCATGTGGTTTATTTTCCTCGACAAGTAAATTCCACACTCCTGGTGACAAATTAACTACGTGTATTTAGAAAATCTTGAAATTCTGAATGAAAAATTGACAATTGACATCCATATACATAATTACTAATTATCATCCTGAAACAGGCCTCCACATTTGCTTGTCAAGGCCAACAATGTAACATGACTGTTCGCGCCCTATACTTATGTAATCAAAAAAGGAAGTGGCGAGAGGTATTGTGCTGGCCACAACAGATTTTTTAAATTTTAAGTCTACATTAAAAGTAGCCGAAAGACTTTTGAAGAAATTTCTAACCATTTGTGTAAGTTTTACAATTTGTTATAATTTGTCAAACTATTATCACCAAAAAAATTAGTTAAATAATTAGCTTATGTAGGTAAATAGGATTTAAAATGATGCATAAAATAAAGAAACAATAAAGGAAAAATAGTTTACGTATAATGTATGTTTAACTCTCCAAGATAAAACTATTTTTTTAAAGACAGGTGAATTACTTTATTATTTTATGATTTAGTTCTAAAAATTGATTAAATTATCATTATATTTGCTATTCTTGGGAAACTACGTCGCATATAAATTCATATATTTTCTGTCAAATGTGTAAATTATTATTAAGAATACTAAGAATAATTTTGTACTTAACCGACTAGTAAATACAAGTTTTCTTGATTATTATTGCAAGCATAAATAATTAACCTAATTTTTGATGAGATACAATTTAAATAAAATACAATTTGCAAAGTGCGATTATTAGCCATTCAAATGTAGAGAAAGTTGAAGAATTAAACCAATCACATTTGTGTAGGAGAGTGCCACATACAGTGGCGTACTAGGACAAATTTTAAAGGGAATAAGAAAAAAAATCTGTTGTGCCAATATAGCAATCTCGCCAAGCGTATATTATATCTTGCAATGATATTTAATTATAATTCAACGAAAAATTATTATATTTCATATTGTGTCGAATTCCATGGTACACGAGTGAATAATGAATAAAGTCGCCACGAAAGATCCCACTTTTATGTATAATTTTATATTAATCAACAAAAAAAGTGCCAATTTTTTACAGATTTACAGATCTGTAAAACTTATGCCCGGTTGCAGAAACGTTCCTCAACAAGGCGTTCAGTTGACAATTTTTGACAGCAACGACTTAAATGTCATGAGAACAAACAAACTGATTCGAACTTGTTTATTTTGAAGATCCGGTAACTGAACAAGGTGTTGATAAACGTTTCTGCAACGTTTTTGTATAGAATACGACCATACAATTCATTAAGGTGGCGTGGCGAGAGGAAAAAATAGTAAATTAATAATAATAATAATTAGTAATTTATAAACAGTTGAAAACTTAAGTCCAGTTGCAATGTATTTTTGATACGTATACATGGTTACAATGTGCAGTTAAACACATGATCAGCTAACAAAGTTTTATGCAACTGGATTAATTAAAAAAAAAATTCACTGTTTATAAATTATTAATCATTACTTAAAAAGATTTTTTCATCTTTCTAAAAATTATTTTTCTATTCTATATATTTAGAATTGAAACAACATAAGCAGGAATGATTGTTTACTCTTGATTTACAGTGAACAGGAATTAAACACCCATATTTAATAAAACTAAAGACTGAGCAATATTTAACACCTCGATAAATGATGATCAATCTTTAATAGGTGGCTATAAATATTTAGGTGTTATATCGTCATTTGTTATTTGTTGTAGATGTGGAATTCACCTATGTCATTCATATATCTCTCATTTCCATACAAATGCACATTGTTTCTACATGATGTGGCATTATAAATTCAAACGTTATTAGGGTTTACTTTCGTTGTTTCGTTATTTTCTACATTTCTTTACTTCAAAATGGATCCCGGATTTCAAAATGATGATAGCAGATGGCTTGAAAGTAAGAATTTGGTATAGAGTGACGGTATTCAGAATTTGAATATTTTAAAAACTAATAATTTTTTAAAACTTCGATAGTCTCCATCATACAGTTTTAAGATACCCCACTGATATTTTATTCATTTCTGGCGCGTGCTCGAGTGTCTGGTTAAAAATCTGGGAACCCGAGTTTGATCCTGATGGTCGCCAAAAATTATTTAGAATTTTAAATGACACAAAAGTGACTTCTGTGGTGCCCTCTTCCCGTCGGTAAGGGGCAAGATTAATGGCCAATTTTCTAATTTGTACTACGGTAGAGGATCCTATTGATATACAATATTTTATTTATTTATTTATTTGTTTATTTATTTATTTATTTATTTATTTATTTGTTTATTTATTTATTTATTTATTTATTTATTTATTTATTTATTTATTTATTTATTTATTTATTTATTTATTATTTATTTATTTATTTATTTATTTATTTATTTATTTATTTATTTATTTATTTATTTATTTATTTATTTATTTATTTATTTATTTATTTATTTATTTATTTATTTATTTATTTATTTATTTATTTATTTATTTATTTATTTATTTATTTATTTATTTATTTATTTATTTATTTATTTATTTATTTATTTATTTATTTATTTATTTATTTATTTATTTATTTATTTATTTATTTATTTATTTATTTATTTATTTATTTATTTATTTATTTATTTATTTATTTATTTATTTATTTATTTATTTATTTATTTATTTATTTAACGCCCAATTCTAGGTTAAGGAAAACAGAACTTGGTAATAAATTGTTTGGTATGTTACATATTAAGTAGAAGTAGTAGTAACTTTATGAGTATTAAAATATACAATTGCTTACCTGAAAATATAAAAGTTCTTTCTATAACTCGCTACAATAAAACAAATACTAGTTTCTAAGGAATATTATTCAATAGAAGAATATTTTGATGACTGTATGAAGAATAATTTCCAATTGTAATAAATTTCTTATAATTAATATTATTTAAAACATTATTTCTCTTTATTTTTACTATGTCTCTGCATACCTTTATGATGTTATTAATACTGTACTGTCAATATTGTAATTATTTGTAAACATTATTATTATTTTGTGATAGCAGAGTGGAATAACAGTGATTACTGAACTCTTGCTATTTGATCTTATTTATGATCAATAAAGTTATTCTATTCTATAACTGTTATGTAATTAATATCATAATAGAATAGATCAATATGGTCTTTGAATTGAAATACTTGTAAACATGAGATATGCTGATGTAATGGAGATTTCTGAAGGGTAGTGTAGTTCGTGTAACATTAAGATGGAATGTGTACTTCCTTTTTGCTGATGGTCGAGGGACATGAAAGCACAATTTGTTTAAAAAATATGGACAATCAATAGTCGAATTTGTTATTTTGTGAATAAATATTGTTGCATGAAGACTTCTTCTCACATCCAAAAAATCAATATTAAAAGAACTTTTCTTGAGGTATTCCTCTGGCGGGATAAGATCCCTCAATTATTTAAAACATAATTAAAATGAATTGGTTCACGTTTTTTTGAATATTTAAGTGGAGATTATTCTCCAAACACCACAGATACACTTTTTCTAAGTTACACTGAAGATACAGTCTACTATTTTTGAATATAATTTTAAATCATCAGCATACATTAAAAATTCAACATGTATTACATTTGATATATCGTTTATAAAGATATTGAATAGTAAGGGTCCCAAAACTGAATCATAATACTAAAATTTGACAAAAAGCAATTTGTCTATAGTTTGTTATATCATTGTTCCTGTTCCTTTTCTTGTAAATTGAATAAACTCTTGATATTTTCCATGAATCGGGGAAAGTATTTGTTTACGAAATTAAGTTAAAATAGTCATCTTACATTTTAATTTTCTACTTGCTTCCATTACATCTTCGGTAGTTATAGTGTTATAGACTTAAATAGCAGGAGAGTGTTGAACGCGGACGTCTATGGGATTTAATGAGGCAGGATTAGACTTGTTTGTGAAAGAGTCCGAAAAATATTTAGCAAAACTGTTTACTATAATTTGTGGATCTTCAATAGTGTTATCCTTAGTACTAGCGGTATGATGCATTTCTCTTATTGTTGATAAACGTCAGGCTCGGTAATAATATCATTTTGAATTTTGTCGCAGAGAGTTTTATATGCCAACACCCTTAATTTCGCGGCGCAGTAAATAAAATTGATCTTTGTCAAGGATATTACTAGACTTTTTGAAGTTCTTCCATGCTTCATGTCTCAATTTTTATTTATTTCATTCGTATGCCAGACTGGATAGTTCTTAGAGCATTTTGATATAAGGGGAATGTGTTTAACAAAAACTTCGTTTAAAGAATAATATAATGCCTGAACAATTTTGTAATTCCCAATTAATACTATCAAGATCTGTGTACAAATTTGGATAGTTAGTTTTCCTGAAATTTAAATCTATTATGCCAAATTACAATAAATCAATTTCGTGACAAATAACACATATGATAATAAAAAAAATCTGATGAGGCCAGCACATTACCTTCCGTCAATCCTGTATATTGTGTACAAATCAATTACATAAATTTTCTTGCAAAAGATCTTATATTTCCAGTAAATTTATTTTATAAACAAACTATGCAAATTGCACTTGACACTGACATTTTCTTTTTCTTTTGCTTTTCCCATTCGTTAGGGATCGCTACTTTTTATTTTCTTCTTCCACTCATTTCTGTTTTGCGGGTCATCCTCATTCAGTTCCTTTTCTTTCAAGTCTTCCGGAATACAATCCTTTTATCTTACCTTTGGTCTTCCTCTGTTTCTTCTACCTGCTACTACTAAGCTATACCAGAGTTATTTCCCTTATTCGTTCATTCCTTACCGTATCTTTCCGTGTCTTCCCCAACATCTATCTCAACATCCTCATCTCTGCCACATTCATTTACTTTCCATTGATATTGATATCTGTCAATTTGAATTATCTGAATATATTAGCAGTTTTCATGGTTAGCATAGCTAGCTGATTTATGAAATTTAATAGCTTTATAATACTTTAATTCTATATCTATTGAATATGAACTATAAAATGCAATCACATCGTATAGAGAATAACATATTCTTTAAAATATAATAACATTATATTATTAAAACATAATGCCAATAAATGATATTTAACTGCTTTTTTTTAAGAAAAACTGTTAAAAGTTGCAAATGAGGATACTTCTGGTGGACCAATTATAACCAAAATCTAATCGTGGTATTGGAGTTATGCAATCCGAAACACATACACATACACACACATACACACACAAACGCACACACATACATACAGACGTCATCGTAAAAATAAAAAATTCGTGTTCTAGGGACCCCAAAACGTGCTTATTCATTAGAAACTCACCATCGAATTTTTTGATCAAAGACATACCTTCCTTATCTACAGGTGAGGGAAGGTAAAAAATAATTACAATTAAGTACATATTGTTAATTCAATTTTATTTCAAATAACTATCATATAGAACATTTTTTATAAAGAGATATGATATTTCTGTATTCCTTCTAAAAGCTAATACTTATAGTTATATACAAAAAAATGTGGACCTGATGGTATATAGCTAATGTACCATCACGTTCACTCTATTTTTAGTGCAATTCATTTTAGTGCTTCACGATGTCAAATTAGTGAATATCATTTTCACTACGTGTAAAAATTATACACTAAAAATTTACCGGAATTATTATTTCTCTGCTGGGTTTACTTCGAGTAGTATACGTGGCAAGATTTATAAAAATAGATTACATTTTGTCTATTTTTTATAAATTCATGCAAGATAATAATACTAATTACTCGAAAATGATTTTATACTTATTTTTTTAAAGAAAAACTAGTAAAGAATAATGCAATATTTACAGGTTTCATATAAGTATATATATATTGAACTAATACATATATACATTTTATAATTTGTATAACACTAACATTGTAATAATTGATTCACATTAAAAAATAATTAAAAATTAGAACAATGAAGAAGGTAATACTAAATTTGTTAGCAGATAAAATTATTGTTGCAGCGCTACCTTTAGTCGTTGTTTCAGTATTATTATTTATTGCAGTAGTATTAGCCACAATTGAAGTAGTGGATTCTGATGTTACAATCGTACTGGAAGATGTACTATTTTCTACTGTAGTACTGTTTTGAATTTGATTTGTTTCGTTAGTTTGCGCATTTGTATTGATATCTGAAATATAATAATTATTATAAAATTGTATGGGTAAAATTATTTTTATACTAACCAGAAATAATTAGTATTATAACCAGATACATTATATATTTTGCACACATTTTTGCTATTGCCATTGTATCTGGTATAAGCGTATAAAAGAAACTAAGAAAACTGCAACATTTTATTAGGGTAATTCTATTTATACTATAATTGACTATCTTTATCTTTATTAAAATATATCACATTATTTACATAGACAATCTTATTTTTCTTGTGACATCATTGTAATAAATGTTACGAATACTTTCTAAGATTTTTTTCCTTGGGAAGTACATTTTTTTACAACTATTACGAAAATAGTTATTTATGTATTAGTGCCATAATTATAAGATTGTAGCGCGGGGGAATGTTTAAAGCTCGACGCGTAGCGGAGATCTATAATTTTTCCGAGTACTATAATTTTGATTATGCCCGAGACAACGTTTTATTTTATTCTCGAAATTCAAGGATATTTATAATAATAATAATAATAATATGTTTATTTGGAAGTACATGAGTAAAAAATCTGTTGTGGCCAGCACAATGCACTCGTCGGGGGTGTTTTGTTAAGTGATACCCAAGTGAACGTGGACAGGCCAGCGCTCGGTGCTGATACGGCACACATCTTGAGCTTGAGTGGTTGCAAAGCAACGACTCGCAAAATTACGTTTGATTGTCAACCAATATCAGATCATATAGATAAAAATTCATTATATCATTGTGACAACAATAAATCATAATATGTTGCTTGTCCAAGTTAAGTTCCCCATAGCGGGTGAATGGGGGGATAGATGGGGAGTCCCAAACGTGCTTGACATAGCCATAGCAGCTGAGTGGGGGAAAGTAGGACTCCAAACGTGCCTGACATAGCCATAGCAGCTGGATGGGGGAAAGTAGGATTCCAAACGTGCCTGACATAGCCATAGCAGCTGAGTGGAGGAAAAATGGGGGAGTCCCAAACGTGCCTGACATAGCCATAGCAGCTGAATGGGAGAGAGTAGGATTCCAAACGTGCCTGACATAGCCATAGCAGCTGAGTGGAGGAAAAATGGGGAGTCCCAAACGTGCCTGACATAGCCATAGCAGCTGGATGGGGGAAAGTAGGATTCCAAACGTGCCTGACATAGCCATAGCAGCTGAGTGGAGGAAAAATGGGGGAGTCCCAAACGTGCCTGACATAGCCATAGCAGCTGAATGGGAGAGAGTAGGATTCCAAACGTGCCTGACATAGCCATAGCAGCTGAGTGGAGGAAAAATGGGGAGTCCCAAACGTGCCTGACATAGCCATAGCAGCTGGATGGGGGAAAGTAGGATTCCAAACGTGCCTGACATAGCCATAGCAGCTGAGTGGAGGAAAAATGGGGAGTCCCAAACGTGCCTGACATAGCCATAGCAGCTGGATGGGGGAAAGTAGGATTCCAAACGTGCCTGACATAGCCATAGCAGCTGAGTGGAGGAAAAATGGGGAGTCCCAAACGTGCCTAACATAGCCATAGCAGCTGGATGGGGGAAAGTAGGATTCCAAACGTGCCTGACATAGCCATAGCAGCTGAGTGGAGGAAAAATGGGGAGTCCCAAACGTGCCTGACATAGCCATAGCAGCTGAATGGGGGGAAAGTAGGATTCCAAACGTGCCTGACATAGCCATAGCAACTGAGTGGAGGAAAAATGGGGAGTCCCAAACGTGCCTGACATAGCCATAGCAGCTGAGTGGGGGAAAGTAGGATTCCAAACGTGCCTGACATAGCCATAGCAGCTGAGTGGAGGAAAAATGGGAAGTCCCAAACGTGCCTGACATAGCCATAGCAGCTGAATGGGGGGAAAGTAAGATTGGAAGTGTGGTCGAGGTTAAACTTGAAGAACTTACCTCGGACAAGCCAAGTGTAAAATTCTGTTAAGTCCGAACTTTAAATTACTCAACGTGTGAACCACGCCAGAGGTAAAAAGTCGGTGATGTCAGAATCCCAGGTTACTCAACGTGTCAACCACGCCAGAGGTCCGGTATCTGTGAGTCCTGCCGAAGCAAGACTGAAGAATACAGTTTCTGTCCCAGTATTTAAACCAAAATATCCCTCTTGTCCCTTCCAGATCTAGGGTGTTTCGGGGGTAAGATTTTCCCTCTCTGTCACCGGTGTGGGTGGGTGCTTTGGGTGGATCATCGAAAGTTCTAGAACACCATAAATTTGCCGTTGATACTTAACACATGTGCAGGCCAGATCTCCGAACCAGCCCTGTGACGCCAGCTCAAGTGCTTGCATTGTCTTCGCTAACTGCCGGGCCTGTCCCTTGACCGCCTAGTGCGACACACAAAAAAACAACAAACACATGTGCGACTAGATATCTTTGCAATGGCCATTACAACTAAATAATTACTACGTATTCTTTTTACATTAACAATAATAATATTAGTATAACGTACTTCTTCAAACTCCCCCAGATATTTAATTGTCTTAGTCAGCAAGCCTGTGAACTATTACATTAAATATCTCATGCTTAGTTAGTTTGTTAGTTTTTGTCATTCATATCAGGCATATCGAGCAGGTTTTTCTGGCGATTTATTATTTAGTTAGTATGGTAATTCAACTTTGCAACTATCTAGATACATATTACAAGTGCACCATTATAGTCCTGACGCTATTATAAAGCGTTTTTATAGTGTTTCTTCTGAGAGTAATTGTCACTCTTACACAAAGGCGGTCCTAAAGCGAGCTCGTAATACTGGCCATAAATTTTATTGGGACGCTTGCAAATGAAATTATTTATCAATATGTACTTCCTATATTTTATTTATACAAAGAATAATAACAATAATTCTAACGCAAGTTATAAGAGAGAAAGGGTAGTCTTGTTACCTGATGTTTTCATTTCACAATGGGCTGGAGTAATGAATTTGTCCGTCAAAGCTATTCCAATGGCGCGCTAATAATTGTTTATGAAGGGATCGTTGAAAAAAACTGAATTCGATAAAAATCGACTTGGACAGTGTGTCCAGTTGCCTTTTTCCGAGATCGGTTGAGGTCCACTTCACAGTTGATATGTAATTACCTGAAGATAATGCGAATTTTAGTGTATAAATAATACATAAACAGATTCCTCTGCAAACTCCTATGTCTACGCCTATGTATTTCTTCAAAAGGGGATGGTCGAACCTTTACTTGAGGTCTAAGTTTTGTTCCAGGTACAAAGGAGGCGGCATTTTTCTGAGTACACTTGTATAGTGAACTATGATTTTCCTAGTGAGTTTATTTGCCGCATCCCTGACAAAACTTCAATACTATTCTGCACATTTTTCATTCATTATTCCGGTTCCCTTCGAATCATTTAATTATTGTTTTGTTTCAAGAATTGTTGAGTCGAATGTTAACATAATTTATATAGTGGTGTGACATACCGTTGATCATCATATTACCCCAATATATATGTGTACAGCAATTGTCTTTCTCCAAACACTCGAGATTAGGAGCTGAGAAAATGATTGTGCCTCGCACCTTTCAGCGAATGTTTCAATTGTTTTTTTTTTCCAAGTTAGGTGACATGGTATTTTTTGTCACGTTTTCACATGGCTTTTATAATAATTATTCCATTATTGGCTAGAGGTGGTATTGTAATCCGATATTATTTTATGGTGAAAATAATTTCGTGATCTGCTTTACGGGCTCCCCCCATTGTCTTGCGTATTTTTCCTCCATATATTATCCGGTGATTTTTTTTTAATACGTCTTATTTTCCTTAATTGGTCGGAATAAATTTTTTTGAGAATTTTTCATTCTTCATTGTAGAAAACTGCTACTCTGAACTTTATAACTTGCCCTTAAATTCCTTGATAGTGCCACTACACGGCACTGATTGTAATATAAGACACAATCCCGCACTGAAACTGTATTTTATGGCATTACACAGCACTGACACTGTAATATATGACACAGTCTCGCACTGAAACTATTTCATGGCATTACACGACACTGACACTATAACACCGCACTGAGATCATATTACATTGATTTGACACTATAGCACACAGCATTGAATTTATATCGCCCTGCACTGAATTTATATGACTGTATTGAATTTGCTCGTGTATGTCTATTCTTTGGCCCATGTGAATTTGGTGTTCCTCTATCGGTCGCAAGTAATTTGTACGCTATTGTTTTTCCAGATTGTTTCTAATATCTTCTAATTTATCCATTCCCATAAGAAATACATTTTTAAAGTGGTTTCTTACCCAATTTGAACAGGTGTGACTCTCCATTCATGGGAGTTGATTCTCCCCCGAACGATGGTTTATGAGTGGGTATTTACGGTAATTTGTTGTTCCTTGAATGCCCCAAAATTCCCTGACATTATGTCGGCTAGTCCTGCTTGTAGTATTTTTCTTTTTTTCCATTCTTTCGGTGTCCACTTCACCAATATTTTGCGGCTTGCGAACTCGAAGCTTTCACTACAGAACTTGAATATTTTTATTCTGTAATATCTCAACAGATGTATAAACATTATTCTCAATAATACCAAATTTCCGTCCTCTCCCCCATTTAACAGCTTTTAAGACTCTGTCTCCTGGTCACGGCACCAATTTTATGTAACGCGACATACCTGGCCTCGTCTATCTCAAGGTTGTACTTACCCTACGTTGTGTTTATATTTAATAAGTAACCCTTACTTCGTTCGTAATACAGAGTAGCTGTCAAAAGTGGGGGAATCGGGATAGGTAATTGATATAATTAAAGAATGATGTTCTCTCCAAAAAGCAGACAGAATATGTCCATCTTTGTGCATTTATTGAAAATGACTAGTGAAAGCAAATAATAAATAATATGAGAAATATGATTGGGTGTAATGATTTGAACATGGCACCCTGCTGTGGAATGGTCCGCTCTCTGGCACACGCCTTACGTACGAGGGAAACCACAGCTAAAACCTCGCACAGAGAGTCATCTAGACATAATTTAAACAAATGATTTTATAACATTAAATTAATCCAAAAATACAAAACAGGTTGTCCCAACAATTTGATATTAGCAACATTGAAAATGATATATTAATTAGACCTTGTATATTGATAGACAATTACAAACGCATTTGTGTGCGTGCATGTTTGTGCATGTGTAAGTTTGGTAAGTTCGGTTTCCCGAACTGCCATGGCGCTCGGCTGAGCCGACGGGCCGTTCTTTGTATGGTCATATGGACAGCGTGGGGTTAGCAACACTATCTATAGGTTCGCAGCTGAGCTGCCTCACCTTTAATTAAACAGGACGCTCGGCGACGCCGGCGGGCCATTCTTTGTATGGATAGCGTGGGGTTAGCAACACTATCTAGGTTCGCAGCTGAGCTGCCTCACCTTTTGACCAGGACGCTCGGCGCCACCGAGACGTCTGTAGAGTGTGCGACTGAGTCGCCACACTGTCTGATCCGACGAGTACCTGTGTCGCACTCGTCGGGGGTGTTTTGTTAAGTGATACCCAAGTGAACGTGGACAGGCCAGCGCTCGGTGCTGATACGGCACACATCTTGAGCTTGAGTGGTTGCAAAGCAACGACTCGCAAAATTACGTTTGATTGTCAACCAATATCAGATCATATAGATAAAAATTCATTATATCATTGTGACAACAATAAATCATAATATGTTGCTTGTCCAAGTTAAGTTCCCCATAGCGGGTGAATGGGGGGATAGATGGGGAGTCCCAAACGTGCCTGACATAGCCATAGCAGCTGAGTGGGGGAAAGTAGGACTCCAAACGTGCCTGACATAGCCATAGCAGCTGGATGGGGGAAAGTAGGATTCCAAACGTGCCTGACATAGCCATAGCAGCTGAGTGGAGGAAAAATGGGGGAGTCCCAAACGTGCCTGACATAGCCATAGCAGCTGAATGGGAGAGAGTAGGATTCCAAACGTGCCTGACATAGCCATAGCAGCTGAGTGGAGGAAAAATGGGGAGTCCCAAACGTGCCTGACATAGCCATAGCAGCTGGATGGGGGAAAGTAGGATTCCAAACGTGCCTGACATAGCCATAGCAGCTGAGTGGAGGAAAAATGGGGAGTCCCAAACGTGCCTGACATAGCCATAGCAGCTGGATGGGGGAAAGTAGGATTCCAAACGTGCCTGACATAGCCATAGCAGCTGAGTGGAGGAAAAATGGGGAGTCCCAAACGTGCCTGACATAGCCATAGCAGCTGGATGGGGGAAAGTAGGATTCCAAACGTGCCTGACATAGCCATAGCAGCTGAGTGGAGGAAAAATGGGGGAGTCCCAAACGTGCCTGACATAGCCATAGCAGCTGAATGGGAGAGAGTAGGATTCCAAACGTGCCTGACATAGCCATAGCAGCTGAGTGGAGGAAAAATGGGGAGTCCCAAACGTGCCTGACATAGCCATAGCAGCTGGATGGGGGAAAGTAGGATTCCAAACGTGCCTGACATAGCCATAGCAGCTGAGTGGAGGAAAAATGGGGAGTCCCAAACGTGCCTGACATAGCCATAGCAGCTGAATGGGGGGAAAGTAGGATTCCAAACGTGCCTGACATAGCCATAGCAGCTGAGTGGAGGAAAAATGGGGAGTCCCAAACGTGCCTGACATAGCCATAGCAGCTGAGTGGGGGAAAGTAGGATTCCAAACGTGCCTGACATAGCCATAGCAGCTGAGTGGAGGAAAAATGGGAAGTCCCAAACGTGCCTGACATAGCCATAGCAGCTGAATGGGGGGAAAGTAAGATTGGAAGTGTGGTCGAGGTTAAACTTGAAGAACTTACCTCGGACAAGCCAAGTGTAAAATTCTGTTAAGTCCGAACTTTAAATTACTCAACGTGTGAACCACGCCAGAGGTAAAAAGTCGGTGATGTCAGAATCCCAGGTTACTCAACGTGTCAACCACGCCAGAGGTCCGGTATCTGTGAGTCCTGCCGAAGCAAGACTGAAGAATACAGTTTCTGTCCCAGTATTTAAACCAAAATATCCCTCTTGTCCCTTCCAGATCTAGGGTGTTTCGGGGGTAAGATTTTCCCTCTCTGTCACCGGTGTGGGTGGGTGCTTTGGGTGGATCATCGAAAGTTCTAGAACACCATAAATTTGCCGTTGATACTTAACACATGTGCAGGCCAGATCTCCGAACCAGCCCTGTGACGCCAGCTCAAGTGCTTGCATTGTCTTCGCTAACTGCCGGGCCTGTCCCTTGACCGCCTAGTGCGACACACAAAAAAACAACAAACACATGTGCGACTAGATATCTTTGCAATGGCCATTACAACTAAATAATTACTACGTATTCTTTTTACATTAACAATAATAATATTAGTATAACGTACTTCTTCAATAATAATAATAATAATATGTTTATTTGGAAGTACATGAGTAAAAAATCTGTTGTGGCCAGCACAATACCTTTCGCCACTTCCTTTTTTGGTAGTATAGGGCGCGAACAGTCATGTTACATTGTTGGCCTTGACAAACAGATGTGGGGGCCCGTTTCAGGATGATAATTAGTAATTACGTACATGGATGTCAATTGTCAATTTTTCATTCAGAATTTCAAGATTTTCTAAATACACGTAGTTAATTTGTCACCAGGAGTGTGGAATTTACTTGTCGAGGAAAATAAACCACATGAAATTGGAAAATCACTAAATTTAGAATGAGAAATTATGATACTTGACATCTATATACATAATTACTAGCTATCATTCTGACATGGGCTCCCATATCTGCTTGTCAAAGCCAACAAAATCACATGACTGCTCGCGCCCTATTGTATTTAACATTTCTTGTATACCTACACTCTACAACAAAATTTCTACTTACATATATCTATTCCTTATATTTAGATTGTTTAATTTTAAATTCATTTTATGAAGAAATTTTGTCCTCTTCTAATTTTTCGAAATGTTTCCAATTCATTGTCAGGATTGACAGTATTTTTGAAGGATATATGTAATATACCTATAATTTAATTTTTTTAATTATTAATGCATTAAGAAATAATATAATGTATGTACTTCCCAGAAAAAGTGTTCAGTAATGTCTCCGGATTTCTGACACTGACATTTGTCAGCTACAAACAATTTAAATTTTCAACTATTTTTCATGGCCAATCTTTCGGCTGTAAAATTTATTACAACAGATTATTTTATATATTATATTTCTTTTATCTCTAAATCTATAGAATATATAATAAAATATTTAAATGTATCAGATAGAGAATTTAATTTTCTTTAATATTACCAAGAAAAATTTGCAAAAAATATTATTTACAAGATTTTTTTTTCAAGAATCTTCTACTTCCGGTTGTCCAATTGTTACCAAAACCTTTTCAGATCGGGAAGATGAATGTCCGATTGGGAAATACGTAGTTAAACAAATTCAAAGTCTTATAGTTTTTGAGTAACCGTCCTTCCAAAATCCTACATACATACACACACACACACACACACACACACACACATACATCCACACACATACACACACAGACATCATCGTAAAAATGTTAAAATCGGATTGTAGGGACCTTAAAACGTGCTTATACAATAAAATCTGGATATGCGATTTTTAGCATGAATGCAATACCTCTCTTAGCGAGAGGTAAAAAGAGCATTCTTGCGGATTTCAATATAAAATTAAGAAATTACATATACACACAAAATAAATATACACACAAAAAAAATATTGAAATACATTGATAGCAATAGAGTCAAATCTTAAAATTTATAATGGGTACAATTAAAAAAAATTATCAAGTGAATAAAATGCATGTCTCAGTAACATACATTCCTTATCGTTGTGTATTTTAAGTATGCTGTGGTTTCTACCTAATTTGTTGGTGTTGCTATGTTGTTTATTATAAACCATTTTAATTTAGTGTCAAATGAAAATGACAGTTATCGGAAATTCCAAAGAAAAATCGGATGAATTTGAAGCTGCACAAGGCAAGTTGGTTCCATAGAAATCAAAAGAGGTATACGAGAAAGAATACGAAAGTTTTGCGGTGTTAAAAAAATGTGATTTATCGAATTTGTTGTGTTGTTTGACATTTTCCATAAACAACAATTTTGATATGTTTGAATAGCTATTGCCTAGCAACCTTATATGCCCTCGGGCAATAAAAGTCAAATTGCGCTCGCTTTTGAGGACGAATAAACAAGTTTATGATTCCAAAATAAAATAAATTGTATTTAAATAATAATTAAATAATATTACTAAATGCTGAGTGTGCCAATTTGATTTTAGTTACAGATTTCGAAAATGAGAAAATATCTTTACCGCCATCGCTGATGATTCTATGAATTTTGTACAACACTTGCACAACGGAACGGAAACTTATAGGCTTATATATATATTATATAGTGCACAACACTGATGAGCTCCAATAAGAGCGAAACGCGTCTGTGATTCTGGTTGAGTCTCTGATAAATGACCGAGAGGTTGATTCAGAGATTGAAATATTGTGAAACGTGCCAAGTGTAATTTAAATATTATTATTAGAACAGTTTCAACAAGTATCGCAATAATTGTACACTGGCTTGCAAAAAAATCGCGTGCACCTATTTTTTGCTGTATTGAGTCGATCTTGAGTTTTAACTTGTCAATGTCACTATTGACAATTAATATGACAAAATTAACAGAAATTCAAATACATACTTGGTTGTTCTTTCATTTTTCTGCAATATATTTTGTAATTTAATAGTATAGGTAAATTAAACACAATGAAGAACTTGCTCCACAATAGATCAAATAGTGATGACAGTGACAACATTGTCAGTTTTACATTATTTACATAGCTAAAAACTCTGTTGTGGCCAGCACAATACCTCTCGCCATTTTCATTTTATGTTGCATAGGGCGCGAGCAGTTACGTGACTCTGTTAGCCTTGGCAAGCAGATATGGGGGCCAGTGTCAAAATGACAGCTAGTAATAATGTACATAGGTATCAGGTATCATAAGTTTTCATGCAAAACATTATGATTTTCCAAATCCATGTGGATTATTTTCCTCGCCAAGTATATTCCATACTATTGATGACATATAAACAACATAATATCAGAATATATTGAAATTTTTAATAAAAAATTATGACATATGACATTTGTAACATCTATCTAAATAACTTCTAGCTGTCAATCTGACACGGACCCACAAATCTGCTTGCCAAGGCCAACAAAGTCACATGTCTGCTCGCACCCTAACGAATTTAATATTTCTTGTACACACAAATAATTGAAATTGTATATCTTCTTTCGTTCTATGAGTAATTTTGTCCTACTCAAAATTCTTTAAATTCATTGACGGTATTAGCGTTATTTCTTAAGGATATATAATACAATAATATATGTTAAATGTACTCGTACTTCCCAGAAAAATCTGATTTTTGACTCTGACATTTTGCATTTGTCTGTCAATTACAAACATTTAAATATCTCAACTGTTTTTTGGACGAGTTTTATTACAACAGATTATTCTATATTATTATATACTATATCTACAAACCTATACGAGATATAATAAAAAAATTAAATGGGTCAGATAGATAATTTAATTTTCTTTAATATTACCAAGAGTGACGATGTGAATCTGTCACAAGTTTTGCGGATTAAATAGTTCAAAGCCGTGTAACTCAGCCCTTATTAATCCGCGAACCGTGAAAACTTTTCTTCCCGACAATTGGGATAAGGCGCGTAATTTGACCGGGAAATAAACCACATAAAGGGTCGACTACATCGTGTCGTCGTCGTCGATTTGCCGATTATTGCAGAAACGCATTGCTACACATAGTCCGTCATTACTGCCGTTTACCACCGAACCAAACGCGACGCCCGGCGTCGATCTGCCAATTATTGCAGAAACGCATAGCTACACCTCGTCCGTCATTACTGCCGTTAACCGCCGAACCAACGCGACATCAGCGTCGCGACGCCTGGCGTCGATTACACCAAATCCATCCAAATACATTTCTAGACAGATCCTTAAGATCACCGTACCTACCGTTTGTCCGCCACCATCACCGCCGTCACGACGCCTATAGCGTCAATCACACCGAAACCGTCCGAACACATTTCCATCTACATTTTTGGATACCCGTGCATCTACCGTTCATACACCGACATCACCGCTGTCGCGACGCCCGGCGTCGTTTTTCCGAAAACTAGTAAATCATTGAATTCGCACACCCAGCATCATATTGTACCCATCAGCGACCACCATACTCTTTTGTACAGCGAATTATCATTCAATAAAGTTGTCTTGTACCTTTTATTGTAATTGTGTTCTTCATATTTCACCCTATCTCCAAACCCCTATCCGACCGTTGGCGCCCGAGCAACGCCAACTTTTTGACCGTTATTCCCAAAATAGCGTTACACATCTTCCCATGAATGTCCGATTGGGAAATACGTAGTTAAATATAGTCTTATAATTTTTGAGTAATCGTCCTTCCAACGTCCCACACACATACACACACACACACACACACACACACAGACATACACACACACATACATCCACACACACACACATACATTATCGTAAAAATGTTAAAATCGTAAAAATAGTAAAAACTCGGTTACTTGATTTTTAAGGTGTTTTTTGCAAGCCAGTGTACTTTTGTACAGTTTTATTTTTTATTATACGCCAATATTTATAGGACATAATATTTGTACGAATGGAAATTTATACGCTAAATAACGTCAATCTGTTATTCATTTCTACGATTGTGTTTGTGTACTTGAAACAACTACGTTTGCTATACCTCCAGGAAAATACCAACAGGAAAAATATGGGGTGAGGCACGGGAACCGGATGTTTTTGAAATAATCCCAAAGTCGTTTGCTTGAAAATTTTTTTAATGACACAAACACATTTGTGAGGACGTGATCCCTGGTGAGGACAAAGAATTTCATTATCGTCACATAATGTATTGTATTGTCGTATAAAGTAAGTGCACAGTCGTACAAATGCTTGGCGTATAAATTTTCGCTCGTACAAATTTTTTGTCGTTTTAAATGCTGGCGTAAAAGTTTCTGTCGTAGGTCGTATTTTCCAAATTCTGCACACGACTGTTGATGCGTCATCTTATGAGCTTTCCAAATTAGAAATAATTTTCAAATTTGACGTCGGTTGAATTCGATCACGTGTCATTAGAACCACAAACGGTCACATACGCACGATATAACGAATGTTTTAAAAAGCGTGTGGTTTGTTTTGTGCGGTGCAGAACTGTTAGGAGGATTGCATGTTAATACAAAATGAATGACTTCATTATAATCTAAAATAGTTTCTAACAAAAGTAACAAAACCATAAAATACGAAATTGAACAATAACTATAATAAGTTCATTCTGACTTTATTACAATATATTCTTTATTATGTAAGTTTGAAAATTGTGAAGGTTATAAGAACTTTCATGAATCATAGTGATTTCAGACAATTAATTCTTTGTCATTTTCATCAAAATTTGAATGTGACATTCATAAATTTAATCTAATTTGTGAAATGTTGAAGTTTTAATAATTTATTGAATTGAATTAAGTGACAGGTGTGCTTGATGCTCATGCGCGCTTCGCGCTACCACAGAAAATGTAAATTTTAAGATCATGACAGAAAAGTGGCAAAATATTAAATAAATTCATAATATTAATAATTTAAAGTACTTAACAAGTGTTAGGAAACTGTATCAGGGTATAACAGAAACAATATTCAGGTATGTAATCATTTTTCAATATGCTGTTTAGTTTTTAAGGTTATATTTATGTAGGCATGAACATCTGAAGAAGAAAATATTCTCCAAACCTTAAAAATGAGTCAAGACAAAGTAGTATTAAGCTTCCATGAATGTTTACTCCGACAATCTGATATAGAAATACTCAAAGGTCCACGATGGTTTAATGATTCCTTAATATCTTTCTACTTTGAATATTTGGGAACCGCTCGATTTAAAGACAATACTTCCTTATTGTTCATCTCCCCAGAAGTGACGCAATGCATTAAAGTGATATCTACGTCAGAGATTTCCGTATTTTTAGATCCTTTATCTGCTTCGAAGAAAGATTTTATATTTTTCGCCTTAAACGACAATGAACGAACCGACTGCTCTGGTGGTTCCCACTGGAGTCTTTTGGTATTTTCTCGCCCGGAGAAAGCTTTCTACCATTTCGATTCTCATGTGGGATCGAATTTTAGCCAGGCGAGAGAATTAACGAATAGATTAATGAAATATTTTGATATTGGATCGCATAGGAATTTGATTGAGCCCGAAACCTTACAACAGTCAAATGGTTATGATTGTGGGGTTCATGTTTTGTGTAACTCGGAACTAGTAGCCGTCCACGCAAACCACTACCACCGAATTGCTGGTTGTGGGATGGTTGAACGACCGAAAGTTCTCAACAAAAGAGCAGAACTGCTAGAGTTGATCAACTCGCTAAAAAATTCTTAAAGCTTCTGTATACGTTTCTAGATGTATCTTCACTGCCTTCAGCTAAATTATTGTTAAACTTGTATAGTATCGTAAAATTTTATTTTGTAAACATCATACAAAATATACAAATATATTGTTAATCTTAGCTAATGAGAATTTATGAGCACAATTATAAATGAAATAAATTTGGTACACTTGTTATACATGTTCTCACACTGGAAACTGTTCATAATTTACCGGGTGATGCAATAAACTGTTACAAATTTATTATTGGTCATTTTTAATACAGGTTCAGTTTAAAACATTTAAAATATATAAACTATTATTAACATATTATATTGTCTATGCACAGTTATAATTCGACCACCCGGTATTTTGAATTTAATAGAATACTGTTGGTCCATAAGTGTAACTTCTAACATGATTATAAATGAACACATTAATAAAATCAACGATGTGCAACTCTCTTAATAAATATATTAATAGAAATATGCAGTTTTATTCAACATTTATATAATAAGCTATATAAAGTAGTTATACAGGATGATTGAAAAAATAGGCACACATTACTACTTTCTTTATTATTAATTTTAGACCTATAGTTTAAATTACAAAGTTGTTCTTTTTATATGAAAAGATCCAGAATTCTACTTCCAGTTTCGCCAAATTTTCGTTAATTTTTTAAATGGAATGGTACGTATATTTTTATGCCAAATATTTGCATTTTCATTAAAAAATAACCCAGTTAATATTTTTTTAATATTATATGTGAATATATTATCAGTTTGCCATGACAATTGTGTCTTCTTTGTTTCAGGATGTATTTTACCGTTTATCTGATGTATTAATTGTTTTTCATTATGTCCAACTATTAATACTGTCTAAAATTCATAAATTTAAATATAAATGTTTATTTTTTTGACTGTTCAAAATAATTGAAAACAAATGAGACGTCAGCAAAAGTAAAAATATTTCTTAAAACAAAGAAGGCATAAATGTCATGGCAAACTGATAATACATTCAAATATAATTTTAAATACATAATTAATAACTGGGTTATTTTTAATGAAAATGCAAGTTTTTGACATCATTGAAAAGCTAATTTTAAATGTAAAGGTATATGTACCGTTCCATTTAAAAAAGTCAATGTCGGTTTCGATTCCGGCGAAACCGGAAGTAGAATTCAGTGTCTTTTCACAGTAAAAAAGTGGCATTTAACTTAGCGCGCAATTTTGTAATTTAAACTATAGGCCTAAAATTATTAATAAAGAAAATAGCTATTTGTCCCAATTTTTTCAATTACGCTGTAGAAGGTCGGCACAAAAATATCCCATTTATAACAATATTTGCAACACTGACTTCGATATAATACTTATAATTTCGGTTTAATTATTCTTATAACCCGTAGATATTTAAAATAATAAAGTTTCTGTTGTATTGATTTCTTGGATAAAAATAAATTTGGGAAACTATTAGATATATCGGCGTATTGAATATGATAAGAGTTCTAGTTCTGGAAATATTGTTAAATATCGAATACTTTTTTATCAGACCGTACACATTGTAACCAGAATATTTTTAAAAATTCTTCCCAATTCTTCTGGCCAAGCCATTATTTGTAATATATTTATAAAAAACTAATTTAGTGTGTTTGGGACAGTAAATGCTTGGTAGCTTCCAAAATATTTATTTACTGACAATCACAATTTCGTTCAGCCTTGCTAAATATATGACTATACTATCAGTATCTCATCACCTTTGTGGTGAATGATTCACTGTGAATCAACCCTGGTATTACCAGAACATCACATAAATTCCCTAAAATTATAACTACGCTTCAATGGCTGGTGGAGTCCACCCTCCAAAAGCTTTTTCCAAGTCTCTTGCAACTTCTAGGCACAGTCTGTCTTGATTAACATTCGCTATCACCTGGATGCCGATCGGAAGGCCTTCTCTGCTCATTCCCAGAGGAATATGGCAAGCTGGAAAGCCCGTAAGATTGATAACAGCAGTATAGGAGAAATTAAATGGTTTAAAAAGAGGTTCACTATGGAATGGAGCTGGTGTCGGATGCGTAGGATATAGTAAAACACCGTCATTGCGTAGCAAGTCGCTCAGGTCTTGTATTAATGCGTCTTTTTCTTGAACGAGGTTATGATATTGTTCGCTGCCGTGTTGAATACCTCCTCTTTCCACTAAACATGTTAATATCCCTATAAGAGTGTGCGAAGACATGCGGAATACCCATTTTAACAATTCGAGATAAACGTTAAAACTTCCTTCCATATTAACAAGTTGTTGGCCAAAACTAGGTCCATCTTTAACTTTCATACTCGCAAGCCACATATTTATACTCTTTTTAAATCGTATATTTTCAACTTTATTTGCTTTAATTTTGTGTGCCTTTTGCAAATGATCAACAACTCTCAACATACTCTCTCTAATATCAGGATTAACAGAACTAACAAGCATCGAACCCGTATCATTTTCTTGATAGAAAAATTTAATTTTCTTCACATCCACCGGCTCATCTAACTTCAAAACCTCGGCATTCTTTCCCGCTAAAACTTTCAAAATTGGCGCCAAATCTTCGGCTCTTCTGCACATTGGCCCCACGCCGTTGAAGAGGTTCTGTTCTGGGGTTTGAGGTGAAGGGTGTTGGCCTTTGTTGGAGACAATAAATTTGGACGGTTTGTGACCAAAGATGCCGTTGAAAAATGCGGGAATTCGAATAGAACCTCCGATGTCGCTGCCTATGCCGAAGGCGCTAGCAGCAGCTGCCTGAGTGCAACCTTCGCCCCCAGAAGAACCTCCGACGATGTGGTTGGTATCGTAAGGGTTGTTGGTTCGTCCATGGACCGGGTTGTTGCTTTCCCACCTAGACAGAAAAATAATTAATTAAAGACCCCGAATGGTAAATTATATTAAGTATTAAATGTTCTTATAATTGTTAAAAATTGTATTCACTGTTATATTTTAATTAAAAAAGCAAAGTAAATTTAATTAAATGCAGTAAAAGCTGAAGAAAAATGTGTTAATTTTTTGCAATTATGGAATTAGTGTTATGTTTAGTTTAAAAATGGTCGCGATTACTGTTGAATCGTTGTGTCGTTTTTTATGTGTTATTATTAGCTGGAGTTGGGGGTGTTTAATTAATTGATTGAGTATTATTTTCTTATCATGTTAATATTATAATTTATTAATGATAATAAAAATATTAGCTCAAAAAACTTTATCAAAATGGGAACGTAATAAGTAAGAAATTATATGCATTTTTATTTTACATTCTTTTATATCATTGTTACGATAAAATACTCGTACTATAATTATTGTTAGTAATTAGCAACCGAGTGAACCCAATTTACGCACAACTTTATCAACATTGTTTGTTTTTATCCTAGTTACCATGGCATTACGCTTACGTGGCTTTTTATTATTTTTACGGCTTCCCGGACTGTAAAAAACCTAAATATACGTAATTATATGAATTTGAGAAGTATTTTTTATATTATTTATAATATAATCATAAAATAAGACTAAAATGTGCGCATTTCTACCATAACTTATAACATTACTGCCTGGATGATTTCTACGTGTATTCAGAAAACAATAATTCCGTGAATTCTACATTCTACTAATAGTTCATTTTGTCTCAGTTGTACGTAAAATGCTGTATGTATCTTAAGCCTACAAAAAATTACGTCCTTAGACCAATCCGCAGGCGTAAATCTTTTCTTTCGTTCCCCTATAGGCAGTTACATGATTCAAGCGACCTTGAAGTGTTTGGAATCAGCTGATTTGTGTGCGCGTGTCATTTTGACAAGAAAAATGGTTTAACTTATTTTGATTTTGAACTTCTAAAAAGTTATTATTTTACAATTTTCAGGCAGTAAAACACATGAAATTAAAAATAATAGCTTTTTAAGAGTTTAAAATTAACATAAGTCAAAATATTGTTCTTGTCAAAGTGACATTAGGTGCGTTCAATGAAGCTAGCAAATCGTGCAAAGCGGAAGTAAAATGTACTGAACGGCTTGCTAACTTAGCACTTGCTTGTTTTGCTAAGTAAGCAAAGCAAACGACTATTTTCTCGCTTGTTTTGCTGGATGTAAAAATATGGCGCACAAATTCAAATATCATTTGTAATATTTGAATATATTTTCAATGAAAATTAATGAATTATTTCTATTTATTATTTATCTGACACTGCATTCAATATATCAGTGTTATCTTCTAAAGAAAAATTCAATATTTAAAAGTTTTCAATTTTCGTAACCTCACTGACTGACAGTTCGATCCTACCAAAACAAGCAGATCGTTCAATGCACGCTCTAGCAGATAGCAAATGCTAAGTAAGCATTTGCTAGATTTGCTAGCTCCATTGAACGCACCTATTGTTCTTGTTAGACACTCGCACACAAATCAGCTGATCCCAAGTATTTCAGGGTTGTTCCATTCACGTGTCTGGCCGTGGCCTATACGTAAATAACTTCTACAGTTTTGGTAAAAATAGGTATGCGATTATTTAAAAAAATGAACATCGACTTAATGTCACTTCTTGGTTTGACAAAAAAGCAACATTATTTTTTAAAATAATCGCATACTAGATATATGTTCATCATGACTTTAAATTAAGTTTACTTGGTTAGCAAAGGTAAATTCACAAATTTGGCGTCAAAAAATTCAAAATTCTACGCTTTAAAGTTCTATTTATAAACAATTTTCTCATTTTAAATCGCTATGTCAAGTATTGCCTGGGACACTCGGTATAAATGTAATGCTAAATTCTATTTGAAACATAGAGCGTCCGGCAATGAGAATACTTTTATGTAACGATTATTGCATATGTATATGGCGACCTACTGGGCGTCATCTCGTCTGACTGCAATAAAATTCTTGTTATTTTTGTAATTTTACGATTAACACACTTCGTTGGCTAGTAAATTTGAAATCGAAGTATCATATAAATAAATAAAATAAATATATCATCACGGCATGTTACCCATTTCTATTGCTGGGTGTGCCAATCTTCTTTATAGACAGATTTCGGTAATCACCCAGGCGCAGGCGTCACCTCACTGCCACTCATTGCTGGCGTGGAGAACGCACCATAGAGGTCAATTTTGTGCCATTTAAAATTCGAAATAATTGGCGTCGGTCGGGATCGAACCCGGTTCTCCAAATTCGCGATAGATACTCAGGCACGCGGGACCCCATCATATCAATAATGTGTATCTAAATATGTACTGTGTAATAAATAATAAACCTATTTATAAGACAATAATGGAAACATGTGACACTGAAACCACGTTGCATATCAAGTGCGAATATAAATAAATAATTGAATATGTACTTCATGTGAATATTAATTAATACGTGAGTGAAAACAGTGCAAACTAATTGCGCAATATTTTTTTACGATATACGTCTAACAGAACAGAATGAAATATTTGTAATCACGTTTTCTTTATGTAAATAACCACAAAATTTGTTCGCAAAAAAACTTCTTATGTTAATCAACAATCTTGTGATTATTTCAAGGACAATACTTAAAAATAGATGAGTTGTTTTACCGGAAATATTGATTCTGTGCGTAGAAAATGACCGAGACAACAAATGATGTAAACAAATAAATATATAATCAAGTCTTCACACATTTCTGTATGCTCTGCTAATACACTGACAGGCAAAACAATGGCACACCTTCAATATTATAAAACGTAATGCGTTGAATTTGTTCCATAGAGCAAAACCGTTTCCACATTCCTTAGTCAATTTTTTGAGACAAAATTGATAGTTGCCATAGAAATTTTCAATTGAAGAGTGATTTTCCAAAACGTACTATAGTGAAAATGATTAAGCAGAGGACTCACGTCATCAACCTGAAAAAAACCTTATAAAATGAAATATAACTTGTAGAAATTTTTGGATGTTATTTATTTTTAAAAGAAGAAGAAATAAACGTACTGGTATTAAGTAATGTATAATAATATATTAATGATATTTACAATTATGTCTAAGTCAATCGTTATTCCTTTTACGGAATATAAAATTATTTGAAATAATTGTAGTTTATTTTCATACCATACGTTGGCACTACTGAGAATGACTATGTTGTGTCAAATAATTTTATATTCCGTAAAAGGAATACGGATTGACAGAAATAATTGTAAATATATACGTTTCTTTAATACTAGTATATGTTTTCTTCTCTTTTTACCTTCCGTCACCTTTAGGTAAGGAAGGTATTGTCTTTGGTCAAAAAATTCAATGATGAGTTTTTACTGAATAAGCACGTTTTAGGGTCCATATAATACGATTTTACCATTTTTACGATGATGTCTGTATGTATGTGTGTCTGTGTGTGTGTATGACAAAAGTTCCGGATTCCATAACTTCAATACCACGATTCCAAAAATTATAATTTTTTCGTATTCCTCAAGTTTACATCCAGAAGAACAACTGATTAGATTTTGGTTATAATTGGTCAACCGGAAGTAGTCTCATTTGAAGATTTAACATTTAAATTTGATTTATTGACATTTAACGTTATTATAACTTAAAGAATATATTATTCTCTATATACGATTTGATTATAATTTATACTTCATATTCAATAGATACAGAGTTAAAGAATTTTAAAGAAATTAAATTTTATAATTCAGCCAGCTATGCCAAACTTGGGAACTAGTAATATATTCATATAATTCAAATTGACAGATGTCAGTATCAATAAAAAGTAAATTAATGTGGCAGATATGAGGATGTTGAAGTAGATATTGGGGAATACACGGAAAGATACGGTAAGAAAATAACTCTAGTGTTACAAGTTTTTAGACAGATACAAGAAATACGATTACATTGGTTTGAACATTTCATGAGGAGAAATGAAGAATTATATTGGAACAAGAATGAATAGTTTAGTAATAGGACGTTAAAGAAACAGAGGAAGACCAAAGATAAGATGGAAGGACTGTATTGCGGAAGATTTGAGAGATAAGGAACTGAATGAGAACGACATGCAAAAATAGCGACCCCTAACGAATGGGAAAAGCTAAAGAAGAAGAAGAAGATGCCAGTGTCAAGTGCAATTTGAATAGTTTGTTTATGAAATAATTTTACTGGAAATTTAGAATCTTTTGTAATAAAAATTATGGAATTTATACATTATACACGAGAATGACGGAAGGTATTGAGCTGGCCACAACAGGTTTTATAAAATAAATAACAACTAATAATTTCTACAAATTATATTTCTTTTTATAAGGTTTTTTTTCAGGTTGATGACGTGAGTCCTCTGCTTAATCATTTTCACTATAAGTCATATTTTTAGAGAATTTTTTTTAATGTTATTTTGTTCAGTTTGTTAAACTCTATTCAATGCATATACTGATTTTCATATACAATTTATGTACTACACTTTCAGAGTCACTAATAGGTTCATTTCAAGTTAAACTAGAAACAATGAAAATCACTCTCCAATTGTTTTTTTATTTTTGAGTTCAGGCTAAAACTTGTTTTTTGTTAATTTTGAAGTTCTACGAAATTCTATAGTTAGACAAAAACTGTAATTTCATATATGAGATCCCACTTTAGATTGGTAATAAACCAGACAGGTCGTACTACATAATTTAATAAAGTCTTCATATATCTAATATCTCAAGTCTGAAAATATATGGGTATTTTTAAGTGTTCCATTTTTTTGCCGGTCAGTGTAGATGATATACAGCCCCCGCTAGTGTCGTGCACAGGAAAAGTATTCGTGGGGGAGAGAGGTAGATAGTACGCGCGAGAAATACACTCCGATATATAAGTTATTGAAAAATCAATTTTGTTTCTTTGCTCATATAAATACAAACTTACCAGTACGCTATTTACTACATATTGGTGTAGAATGCGACTGAAATTTAACAAATATTATTTATGTCTGAGATGTGGTAACTTTTAAATGCTTTCATAGTTTACGCCCTGGCTTGTACTTTTCGATCTTAACTGCAGCAAAGTTAGGACAGAATGAGCTCCGTTCCATATTTCACCCCCACCGCAATCTATGAACCATAGCACATCTTAACCCAACTGTCAGGTAAGAGTAGACGGACTGTACTATACATATCGTTAAAGCAATTACTACACATATCATGACTAGAGGAATAGATTCAAAATTCATATTTATAACTGACAAAACAGTAGCAAAAATCTCAACAATAATTTGTGAAAAGAACTTCTGCATTTTTGCGTGCACGGAGATTTGTAGAGTATTTGCTAAGAAATGAAGATTTGCAGTACTATAAGGATAAAGCCAATATTTTCTGTTTTTATGTTTCTTAATTTTGTTTCGCAATAGTATTATGGCATTATTAATACTATTAATAGATCATTTTCTTTCCACGACCTGACTTATCAATGTCAAATTGATGTGCGAGCTCCAAGATTTGTTTATGATATTTATAGCAACAAGTGACAAAAACATGTCGAAAACAAAAAATGCCTACGACATGTCGTACAAGTGTGCGACCGGCCTCAGGTTAGGCGCAAATTGACATGACACGAGCGGCGCGACGCGCATGCGCCACACGCGAAGGCAATGGGGTAGTTTCGTCTTTTTTGATTTTTTTATTAGAAGCAAGTATTTTTAAATTTATATTTTCCATATTTTTTATTTTGTACAATTTTTGTTTTTAAATGAGAAAAAAAATACTGAAAATACCGGACAAATTTATTCCCGCCCCTGTGACGTTACCCTTGCGATTTCTGTTGCAACTTAGTTCCGAAGTGCTGCTCGAGTATGACAAAGATATTTTGCGACGTATGTCTTGCGGGGTAAGGGAAACTTGTTTGTTAGGTTAGATTGCTGTCAAGTTAACACGTATTTTTTCTTATTTATTTTTGTTTGAGCAAGTTTGTAACGACGTTTTGTTGATAAATATAAACAAGATTATGTCCACGGCGTCAGTATCACCATTAACTGTCACTTTGACATGTCACATCCCATCGCTGTAAAACGACACTAGCGACATTTGCGGCTTTAAATATGTAAGCGTGACGTCACAGAGAAGAGGTCGATTTGAATCATTAATAAAATCTAAATAACTTTTTTGAAATATTTACATATCTTATTATGAGTCATATATTGTAAACAAATAAGAATTTCATTAAATTTTAACATATGGTAACTACCCCATTGGGATGGTGCAAGGTACATGTTGGTCCACAACCGAAAATGTGTGACTCGCGAAGAAAACATTTGTTATTAAACTTGAGTTCAGAACCAGATTCAGATATTGATACCGAAGATGAAATTTACTTTATTCCTTGATGAATAAGAAATTTAAACCACCAAATAAAAATATTCTGTCAGAAAGGAAAATCCGATTCTTCAGTTTTGTCTGCATATAGTTCGCATGTTTTGTATCATAAAACACTCTGTTGTCCCTCACCGCCTCTATCAACTTTTTTTCTGCCATAAGTATTTAAAAAAGGCATTAACTAGTAAATAAAAAATGAAAAATTGCACAAGACACCCTGACGCGTACACGAGAAAACTGTGCCTAAACAACAACGCCACGCGACTGTGAGTAGACGCGAGTCGTGCCACGTCGCGTCATGTTTCCAATTTGCGCCGTTATATTTATTCCTACAGGTTACAAAAACACTTGCTGCGCTGCGCTACCTCACACGCGTTTATGTTTCTCAATTTGCGCCTAGCCTTGTGCGACCATCCTTGCAGCAAACATGGTTGACATTTAGCGAATCAGAAGTGCAGATTGTTCTAACTAGAGAAATTTTGAATTTATTCGTGTTAGTTTAAAAACGGAATATAGTCATTATTTTTGTGATGAATAATGTATAAAAAGCGAAATTTATGTAGTGAATAAGTTATAAATAAATATGATTGTAAAATAGCAAAATAAATATGATAAAAAAATAATATTTATATTTCTTTCTCTGTGCTGAATCAAAATTAAATAAGTTTAAATATTAAAAGTCATCTTTAATTTTAATTTAAAAAGTCTTGTTGGAAAAAATATATACCATTCTAGAATAAAGACATTTAATCAACTCCCGGAAATTAGCACACTCAGCAGACATCTTCCGTTTATTGATAAAATCTGTGTTTACTCGGAGTCACTTGTACCGTAAATAAGTATTTTATTGACGTTCGTAAGTGTTATTTGATACTCACCACATACACAGTTCTGAGACGTTTGTAAGTCCTATAGGAATAGCACCAGCTCTTCTCATATTTCCTATTGCATCCGCATCTTCTGTCGCTATTACATTTCTACGTTTGTACAGCCCTGAGGTGTGAATCATATCTGTAACAAAGAATATAATGAACATTTGAAACTCTACATAAATGGTGTTTTATCTTTAAATACCTATACTTTATACTATTAATTTGTATGTGTAATGTAGTTGGTAACATTTGTTCAATTATTTGAAAGTTCATGTCAATGAGCCGTTTCACATTGTTTAAAATGTATTTTAAATGAAAGTTTATGCAATATTTTTCATAGTAATATAAAAAAATAAGAATTTATTGTTATTTTCATACATAATTAAACAAAAATATTGGCGCCAGAAATAAACATGAAAAACAACCCCTCATTCCTGTGACGTCGAGTACATACAGTATGTCATTCATATCATAGCCAACAGAAAAACAGTTTTTGATCACCGCTATTTATATAAATAAAATTAGGCGGTAGTTTGTCACATGTTAAACGTATGTACTCTGACGTCACATTCAGACCACGTGATTTTTTTCAAAATATTACACAAATTTCAATAATTAATTGTAAAATATCTAATGTGGCAGTGGCAGTCCCGTTCGAGTTTCATCTTCAATTACTTTTAACACGAGAAAAGCCTTCCATGGCTCAAAGCTTCCTCCCCATAAGTCCTCCAAAGTGCGACATTTTCCGCAGCTGGTTTTCTCTAACAGAATAACAGAAAGAAAAGACTTTATTGTATGCCATTGAAAAATCGCCGAATACCTCAAACAGCGCTTACAAAAAAAAAAACACAATAACCGGTCAGATGTTTCCCCAAGGATGACGAACAACAGATTCAAAAGTAAAGTATTTACTAATTATGTATTATAATTATAAAATATATAAAATAGAAAATTATTCAAAATGATTGACTTTATCGAACAATAATAACAAAAACAAACTAACCTCACAAATAACTTACAGATCAGATAAACATTTTTTTTTCTTTTTCTTTCACGTAGTGGTCTAAATAGTCGAAAACTGTATTCTTGCAACATGTTATACAATAAGAAGGCATTTTTAAATAAATTGTTCAAATGAAAAGGCCCACCAACAGTTCGTCATTTTGGATCCAAATTGCTAATAAACTGGCTTTTTAGTAATCTAGGGACTTTACAAAAGGGTGTCTAGTGAAGGCAGCTGTTAAGAGAAATCGGAACTAGCGCCCTACCAACCGCCAGAAAATAATTATTGGATATTGTAGATAGCACATCGTATGTATGAATGTATTATATGTAAAAAGTAAAAAAACTGTTTTGTTGTGTAGTTATCACTTAGGTGCGGCGAATTATACATTTGCACATAGGCGACAGCGGCAGTACACCAAGGAACGGCCCTGGGTGAACCATACATATACGTACTAGCAGATGTTGTAATAAACAGCGTGTTATTTAATTAAAAAAATACAGTAAAATTTTTGAAAAATGTCCGATCAAGGTCATCTGTATCACGAACGAATTAACAAATAGGCATACATTTATCTCTTTCTTTTGCAAAGGCTATAAGAGTGTGTGATGAGGATGGATATAACACGCTTGTCTTTCAAAAATTCATATTGTTTCGACTAAGTTAGGACATTCCATTTTAAAACGATGCTCGTTGTTAATAATACTTTCGCAGTAACGTAAGTTTATTTATTAATTCAGATACGTTACCTTGATTCATAGCCGTACGAATAACGTTATTTTCTGTCTGAGTCACTGACACTGACATTGTGTCATTATCTTATTTTTAACATATTTGGTTTTACATTTGCTTATAAACTTACCAGTTGACTTATTTTTGAATTTTGAATGCTTTTACTGTAATATATATTTTTATAATAATAAAATAACAATCATATCTTATGTACCCTCATAAAAACTAAGCAAACGACACTACTGAATTTGTCATAATGAGCGGAGCAAAAATCTGAATTCATACAATTTGTAGACGACCTTGATCGGACATCTTTCAAAAATTTTACTGTATGTTTTTAAAAACAAACTTATCATGAAAAAGTCGATGGACCCTGAGTAACTGATAAACCAATTAATTTAAATAAAAACTTGTAAAAATGGTAATTTGATCGTTTTGATGCTTTTTTATTACTAGTTATTTTTTTTAGTCATAGTTAAAGATACCCTAGTAAGGTGACGTCCGCTTTAATATGAATATTTTTTACTGAAATCTGTTTTATAAAACATTGATAAAAACAGTAGCATATTTTATTTATATGTCGACGGCACACTTATACAACATGTCGTTGACTTTTTCTGTTTTCGACATGTTTTATTGCTTGCCGATATAAATGTCGTAAACAAATTTTGAAGCTCGCATATCGCACGTGTCGGACGAAGATGATGGGAATACTATTAGCACGAAAAAATAAGAAATGCATATTATAAATGAAAATATTGGATTCATCCATATATTCCTATAGATCTTTATCGAAGTATGCTTAAAAGTTGCGCTAGGGCTAGGTACTGATCAAGAGACAAATATGTCTAATAAAAAGGAGCAATGTCGTATAAAATTTGTTGTAGACATGTCCCATGATGTCTACGACTTGTTTATCTGGTGTGTGAATTGTTATAGAAATCAACGTGTTGCAACTGAAGAGACGTGTCGAAAATAAGTCGCCGACGTGTAGGAACAAATGTCGTGTAAGTACGCGTCCAGCCTTACGTGTATAGATATAAAATTAAAAAAATAAATATGTTGTGGCCAGCACAATACCTTCCGTCAATCCTTTGTATAATTTACAAATTCCATACATAATTTTTCTTGCAAAAGATTCTAAATTTCCAGTAAAATTATTTCATAAACAAACTATTCAAATTGCACTTGACTCTGACATCTTCTTCCTCTTTAGCTTTTCCCATTCGTTAGGGGTCCCTATTTTTGCGTGTCGTTCTCATTCGGTTCTTTTTCTCTCAAGTCTTCCGCAATACAGTCCTTCCATCTTATCTTTGGTCTTCCTCTGTTTCTTCAACCTCCTTTTACTAAACTACTCATTTTTGTTCAAATATAATTCTTCATTTCTCCTCATGACATGTTCAAACCAATGTAATCGTCTTTCTTGTATTTTTCTAGAAACTTGTAACACTAGAGTTATTTTCTTACCGTATCTTTCCGTGTCTTCCCCAATATCTACTTCAACATCCTCATCTCTGCCACATTAATTTATTTTTATTGATACTGACATCTGTCAATTTGAATTATATGAATATATTAGTAGTTTCCATGTTTAGCATAGCTGGCTGAATTATAAAATCTAATTTCTTTAAAATTCTTTAACTCTGTATCTATTGAATATGAAGTATAAAATGTAATCAAATCGTATAGAGAATAATATATTCTTTAAGTTATAATAACGTTAAATGTTAATAAATCAAATTTAACTGTTAAATCTTCAAGTGCGGCTACTTCCGGTTCACCAATTATAACCAAAAGCTAATCACTTGTTCTTCTGGATGTAAACTTGAGGAATACGAAAAATATATAATTTTTGGAATCGTGGTATTGAAGTTATGGGATTCGGAACTTTTGTCACACACACACAGACACACATACACACACAGACACACACACATACAACATACATACATACAGACATCATCGTAAAAAACGGTAAAATCGTATTATAAGGACCCTAAAACACGCTTATTCACTAAAAACTCATCATTGAATTTTTTGACCAAAGACAATACCTTCCTTATCTAGAGGTGACGGAAGGTAAAAATAAAAATATACAGCAATTTTTTTAAAGAAATACGATCAAGGTCATCTACGAATTGTATGAAATATGATTATAGCTCCTCCTATTCTGTCAAATTCAGTAGTGTCGTATACTTAGTTTTTATACTAATGCATAAGATACTACTGTTACTTTGCCATTGTAAAAATTTATGTTACAGTAGGCGCTTTCTTTTTAGGGGGAAAATGAGCTAATCTTACCTCGTACTGTGATTTGTTTTTGACACATTAGATTATTTTACATTTGAGTGTTTAAATATGGATGTATTTCTTAAGGTAATGAAACATGATATAACGTTTCAAACTAATTAATTTCTTCTAATTCTGTCATTTTAATATCAAATACTTATAAATAAGACAAAATAAATAGACGTTACATTGAGATCCGGGAACAGTTCTGAATCTATTTGGTTCTGTTTCAAAGGTGTTGCTTCACGGGGACAGGGACGAAGAAAATGGGTAGTACAAGATCATATATTCCCTTTTAAAAAGAACGGTTGTGAGTAGATACGTGCTACTCGGAGTTCATCAAAATTCAAAAATAAGTCAACTGCTAAGTGTATTAGCAAATGTAAAACCAAATATATGAAAAATAAGATACTGGCACAGTGTCAGTGTCACTAACAGAAAATAGCGCTATACGAACGGCTACGAATAAAGGTAATATATCTAAATTAATAAATAAACTTATGTTACAGCGAAAGTATCAACAACAAATATATCATCTTAAAATGGAATGTCCTAACTTAGTTGAAACAATATGAATTTTTGAAAGACAAACATCGTGTTATATTCATATACAGAATGTTGACCGGCAGAGCTGAACATAGGACTTTAACATGTAAAATCAGACTTTCGTAATTTCATGCTTCCCTAATTTCTGCCGTTACAAGACACAAAAATTAATTTTATTTAAAGCTTTTTTACCTAAAATAATTAGGGAAGCAGGAAATTACGAAAGTCTGAATTTACATGTTAAAGTCCTATGTTCGGTTGTGCCGGTCACCACTCTGTATATCACGCGTGTGTTCAGGTATTATCGAATATAGCTGCCACGAAACGTATATTTTGGAATATCACGATTCCGTAAGAGGAGTCGTTGAGTGGTATTTTAAAATAATATGTTGAGTGAATCAATACAATTCTGATAATACTGAACATACGAGTTATATTCGTCATGATTATACAGTGTCCTGCGATTCGAATGCCATAGCTTAAGGATAAGGGCTTAAGGATAAGGATGTATTCATCAGGTATACACTCTTCACCAAAACTCAATATTTGAGAAGTTATGAGCGATATTAAATTTGACAAAGCAGGTCATGATTACACCTTTTTACCTCCCGCTACCCTTGGTAAGGAAGGTATAGGGATCGTGCTAAAAATCGCATATCGAGATTTTGGTAAATGATCTTGTTTTAAGGTGAGTGTGTGTGTGCGTGTGTGTGTGTCTGGATCCTCTTTACGCTCTAACTCAAATACTATCTTTCAGAAAATTTTGAAACCTTGTATTTCTATCTTACTCTTATAATGGAAAGATGCCATTAGATTTTGGAGTATATCAGATGACCGAAAATGGAACTTTACTAGAAGCTCAAAATAGTTTTTCTTCGAAAAATACCTTTAAATGTATTTTTTTCTCAATTTGTTATTATTGCATTAATACTTTTTCTATATATTTTATGGATAAATTTATAAAACTATATAATTTTAATCCCGGAGCTTACGCTTTAAACACAACTCATACATATGGTTACAAAATTCAGATTCAAATGTTTGTAATTGACAGATATATGTCACTGTCAACAGACTAGTCATTTGAAATAATAATATTAACGTTTTAAAAAGAAAATAGTAAATGGAACAATAATTACATGGAAAGGAACTTAATACAGTTTCCAGCATAAGTAAATATGTAAAAATATAGGTACGATAATAAAAACATATACCACCACGGCATATTACCCATTGATGGGTGAGCCAATCTGCTTTGTACGCAGATGTCAGTAATAATGATGACATATTTGTTCCGTGCAGGCGTTTACCAGGTGTCACTTCACGCCAAACATTTTAGAATTTGAAATGGCACAAAATTGACCCCTGTGATGCACACTCCACGCCAGCAATGAATATAGGTAAGTATATAAATAAATAAAATAAATATATCATCACGGCATATTACCCATTGCTGGGTCTGCCAATCTGCTTTGTTCACAGATTTCGGTAACGATGATGACCTCACGAGCACTTATTGCTGGCGTGGAGAGTGCACCACGGGGGTCATTTTTGTGCCATTTAAAATTCGAAATATTTGGCGTCGGTCGGGATCGAACCCAGTATTTAAATTCAATTTAATTTTAAGTATTTACATGAATAAAACTTAAATTAAACGGGAGGTATTGTGTTGGCCACATCAGATTTTTTGATTAATTGTAGTAATTGTTTCTATTTTGACGTTTTGTATTTGTGTTATCTTAACAATAATTTGCTATGGCTACATTTTCAAATCAAGAATATGCTGATATTCACTTTATTTATGGATTCTGTAATCTGTAACGGAAATGGAAAAGCGTCAGTGCGGGAGTATCGTCGGAGTTTCCCTGGCCGAAGAATACAAAGTCGCAATGTGTTCCTAAAGCTACTTTAGTAAGTAACTTTGAGTTAAACATAATTAAATAAATAAAATAAAGTGTAATCATGGCCTGCTCTATCAAATTTAATATCACTCATAACTCCTCAAATATAGAGTTTTGGGGAAAAGTGTATACGTGATTATCGTCTTAAAATTACCTAAGGAATACACCCTTAAGCTATGGCATTTGAGTCGCGGGACAAACTGTATAATGAATAAATTTGATGGCAAATATAAAATAATTTTTTTGACATACGTTGATAAATAAAACAATGTGTTTACTGGCGGTTACTGTGACGACATTACATTTGGAACCCAGCGATTATATAATAATACAATAAAAACCAATTATCATAAGATAATCTGTTTGGAAAATGAGATTCGGGGCGAGTTTTACAAAGGACGAGTGCGATAACAGATCTTATAAAACATGTTTTTTATACTATATTTTTTATAGAGGTAATTTTACAATGATATTTGATTTAATTAATTAAAACATTTTATCAAACTGTGCTTATAGAACTAAATAAACGACGTGTTTGCAGTGCTTTATAAGAACACCAAAACAGAAAAAAGCAAGACGTCGTGAAGGGTATATTCGGTTATCAATACATGGTAACTAAGTAAAATTTTGAAATGCCATTGCCTGAATTAATTACGAATTATATAATCATCCTTTTCGCACACGTTTCTAGTCAATACAAATGAGAGAGATAAATATATGCCAATTTGTTAATTCGTTCATGATACAGATGACCTTGATAGGACTTCTTTAAAAAATTCACCGTATACATAATTATTATCTATTCTGTAGTTATTTGTACATATATGAATTCTAAATGAAATGCTTCAATAATTTAATGTAGTTATTATTGATATAAATGTACAAAGGAACGCATTGATTAAAAACAAATGAATTATTAATTTGATTGCCTCGTATATTTCTTTGTAAAAATTATAGTTTATTCACTGTAGATAATTTAAAATTTATGTTGTTACTATGTAAAATGAAAGCTTTATTGTGTAGACTATATGATTCATTTACTGCAAAAATGATTACAAGGTTTTCTGATAAGTAATGACGAATAGAGTTTGATTTTTTTTGTTTTTGCAAATTATAGCAATTATCCGTGCTTCAAGTGAAATGCAATTCTCCATTTTTAAAAAGAGGAAATAAATAAATAAATAACAAGTTCGATTAGAAGGTCGATGCAAAATTGCTAATACTAGTTCTATACAAATTTTATTTGCATTTTAAAAATATTTGAAAATGATAGATCTGGCAAATAAAATTTTAAATTTCTAAGAAATGTTAACTGTGCAAAAACAAAGAACTAACAAAAAATAAAATAAACATCACCTTGGGCCTTCGGTTGCCATGACTAACCTTATCCATGACCATGCATTCATGGCCATCAAACATTTGAGACAGTCTTCATTGACTCAAATCGTTCTCAAAGAAATATATATTATTGACCAACCTAATTAAGAAAATTGCAAATAAATACATTATCCTCCAAAAATATGTGTAGACATGTTAATCAAATTGTTTCCCTGATACAGGTGTTTCCTTTAAACAATCAGTGCTTTTTGGGGCGAAGTAGACTTTAGAGAAAAATGTTATATATAAAAAAATGATCAAGAATAAGAGACTAATTTATCAATAATAACAATCCGAAAATTCAAATTTTATTTATTTAAATAGTAACCAATATATTTTTTTAATCCATTAGATAGAGATTTTTTTCTGATTTCAACGATACTGTATAGGGTTGCATAACAATTATTTCGTGGAAAATGGTATTAGAAATAATGTTACAAGTTACAATATTGAAGTAGGTATGACTATTGATACGTTTGTTGCCTAGATTACGTTAGTACAGTGTTAAAAAAACTCGGTAAGTATTTAATTAAATGTCAATTTGACACGAGATAATTGTCAAAAATGATATCTAACGAAACAATTAAAGCTTTTCTTCTTGAATTTTATTTTAGAAATGGAAATAAATTAGAAAACGGAGAATAGCAATATACTGTATCCTTCTTTTTATTTTTCTCCTTAAAATTACATTTCAATATTAATTTTGACAACTTGACTATTGAATTGAGTAATGATTAGACATACGTTTCTCTGTTCATAGACTACTCAGAGTTAGGCTTTTTTCCGAACACACTGTATATTGTAACATTATTTCTAATATACTAGCGTAATCTATGTAACAGATGTATCACTAGTTCTGTCTACTTCAATATTGTAACTTGTAACATTATTTCTAATATCTTTTCCTCGAAATAATTGTTATACAACCCCGAGTACAACCCTATATAATATTTATATCGTTGAAATCAGAAAAAAAAAATTCTGTCATGGAATGAAAAAATATATGTTACTATTTAACAAAATATAATATTGTTCTACTGTTTGAGAACCACCACTTATATTTTTGGTTTATTATTACTGATAAATTAATCCTTTATTCTTGATCATTTTTTGTATACATTAGTTTGCCCAAAAAGCACTGGTTGTTTTAAAGGTATTAATATATTTTATAAATTTATAAATATAGGTATAAGTTTTCGCATATCCTCTACTAATATTTCACAGATGAGAAGTATTTAACAGTTTTATTAATTCAAGTTTTAAAAAAATTATACGGCTTATTACTCCTTTCTGGTGTGCCAATCTGGTGTCACCTCACGGGCTCTAAAAGCTATTGTGGAAAAAGCACAATTTTCATGTATATTAAAAATTCATTAAAAAGTTTTTGATTACTCTTAAATTAGATTTTATAAAAGAATATTTCAATGAGTAGATTATATCAATTTACTGATTACGTGAAATGATTAATCATAAAATATTTACAATAGTTTTCTAACAATGGAACTAGTACCAATTGAACAGGTGAATAGGAATTATTTTATTTTGAAGAATGAAACTTTGTTCAATATATTGTACCTATTTCATTTCTGAAATAATTTGTTCTAATGACTATGCAAATATTCTTAATTCATTGGACACAATATTTTATCAATAGGAATAAATAAATTATCGTTAGTGTATCAACATCGTATTTTCGTATTGTTAATGTAACCTTTAAATTATATTTCGGACTGAAAACTTGCTTTGTTTTTGGAATTTACACTAACTTTCAAATTGTTTCAAAAGCGCGTTTTGATTACAATTTATATTTAGCTGAAATAATACCTATTTGTACCAGTTGGGTTTTGGGTTGAGCTAAAAGTTGAGGTGGAAGATCATAATACAAATCATCGCCATTTTTAAAGTTCTGTTTTATGTCACTTGTGTTTTGAAATTTGAGTTTTACACAGTTCAATGTATTCGGATGGCTGTGGAAAGAATTCTGTATTTGTCATGTATTCTTTATAATATAGCGGGGATCACAGCCATTAGGTTTTGATGTAAATCAGATAACCGGAAATGGCACTTTACTGGAAGCTTCAAATAGTTTTTCTTCGAAAAATACCTTCAAATGTTATATTTTCGGGATTTATGTTATATAAAAATTAAAGATTATTAAATTTTCTACAGGTTTGCATTAATGCTTTTTCTATATATTTTATGGATTAATTTATAAAACTATCTATAATTTTAATCCCGGAGTCTACGCTTTAACCGCAACTCCATGGTTACACAGTTTAGATTTTAAATGCATGTAAATGACAAATATATGTCACTGTCAACAAATTAAGCATTTCAAATAATAATAGTAACTTTTAAAAAAAAAATAGTAAATAAAACAATAATTATATGGAAAGGAATTTAATACAATACTAGCGTAAGTAGGAATATAGGTAAGTATATAAATATATAAAATAAATATATCATCACTGCATATTACCCATTGCTGGGTGTGCCAATCTGCTTTGTACACAGATTTCGGTAACGATGACATTTGTATCGTGCGAGCATTTACTAGGCGTCACCTCACGGGCACTCATTGTTAGCGTAGAGAGAGTAACACAGGGGTCATTTTTGCGCCATTTAAAATTCGAAATAGTTAGCGTTGGTCGGGATAGAACCAGGTATTTAAATTTAATAATAAAAATTAATTAAACGGGAGGTATTGTGTTGGCCACATCATTTTTTTTATATTTGGGCACCACCTTGCTGCAAATGTCATCATGGCAGCGATTTGTTTGTATTATAGCAGCTAAGTCACCATTGTATTTCATCGTAGTTAAAGGAAAATATCACCACAATATTAAAAAAAAAAACATTTTGGCGCCCTTTTGTGGAATTTATGTCAAAGTGGCAATGAATTAACATAACAGTGGCACACGGCCATACACATGACCCATGTGTAAAGGGGGTAGGCAGGCAAAGCTCAACGTAGGTGGCAGCATCATAGAATCATAGCCGTGTCGCTTGGCTGTTGCCGCGTAAGGTATGGTTTCCTAGACGCGACAAGCCGCGGCGGCTGGTCGCCGCGACTTTACTCCGATCGCTAGTCGCAGAGCATTACTGTTTTCCTAGACGCGACAGCTGCAGTTCGAAATGAAGCGAATTATGTTACAAAATAACTACATTTTACAAATGTAAATTTCAATTTATAACAGCATTAAGTTTTTTTATATTATTTCATTTACAATTACCTAATTTTTCTATTTTCTCTGTAATCCCCATCCATATTTCGTCTTTATATATTACATATTTATACTTATCATTGATCATATCATACAAAACATTATTTTCTCGAACTTCTTTAACTAATTTCCCATCATCTAAAGCTGAAAATGCTGATTTCGCTATCCTGTCGCCGGCGACTGTCGCGGAGTACTGCTCACTATACCAGTCATTCGTTTGTCGCCGCGGCAGACGATTTGCCGCGCAGTCGCGGTCGCGCCGAGGAAACCACTTCTTACAATTTGCCTATACGCAGAGGTGCCGCGCGACCTGTCGCCGCGGCTTGTCGCGTCTAGGAAACCGTACCTTTTAACCGGGATAATTCTGAATCAGTTTTTATTAACACTGCAGTGACAATTTTTTTAATGTATTTCCAGGGCCGATCCTAACATATTAGCCGCCTATTTTAAATAGTTCTAAATAATAGCACACAATGAATTAGAAATAAATTCATTTAGGTACCTAACAGTATTTAATTATCTACAACTTTTTTTTAAAAAACATATTTGTCTAAAATTAATTGGGAATATGTGTATCAAGAATGAGATAATTTAATGAAAATATGTTCCTCTGATTATATTCCTTACGGGTTTTTTTTTTAAAGATATTTTGATTACAACAAAGACAAGTTTGATTATAACAAAGAAAATTTGATTACAATAATGAAAATGATTAATTAGGCAAAAAATTTATTATAATGTATTGCCATCGTATATTGTAAAAATTAAGATTTTTTGCTTTTAATTAATTTCTTGGAGCATTGTCAAGGGGGCCCAGAAAATTTTTCGCATAGGGGCCCAAGATTTCTAGTTACGCTACTGATTGACATCATAAAGTATACAGACAGTCTTTTATTAAAATAAACTATGTATGTATTAGGATAGATATGTTATCAGTCACTCAAATGCTTGGCCGGCTTTGTTCTGGACACAAAATGAACACCCGCTAGGATCGGGCCTGTGTATTTCTGTCTTAAAAGTACAATGGGGTATTCTAATAATCTTTTTTTCCGAAACTTCAATAAATTTGAAATACAAATGTGAAAATATGAGTTTTTTATTGTGTCATTTCCGCGAGATATGAATTTTTGAATTATGCTTAAAAATTTGAATTATATGGTATGACATCAATTCGCTTCATGACAGACTACAGCTGTTAGTCGCTTGGCTTGGAGCGAGTAAGGGGAAGGGGATTTGGTTTGTTCACAGTGTCAAATGCTATTTTGTTTTGGATGACTTTCATTTGTTTTATTTTTGTTATCTGTGGATTTTAGTTGTAACTATATTAAAGTATTATTAGTTAAGAATTTGGTTGCTGTCATTCTTACAGCAAAATATCAAAACTAGCAAGAAACACAAACAAAGATCAGCTGAGGAACGAGAAAGCATCAATGGTGAACGCACTGCTTCTTCTGTTTCCACAAGCAGACAAGTACGTCATTACATACGTCATAGAACGAATGGATGTCATACACCACGTGTAATCTTTTCCGCGCTAAAATAAAACACATGGAAAATCATATTAAATAAAATAATTTTGAGTTTATTTTTCAGAATTCGGTCGTTTTTCAACCTAGTTAATAACATTATAATATTTTTTCTTTTAAATTTTACTACACTGGAATACCCCATTATAAACTAAAGTACACACGATATAATATTAATTATTACAATTTTTAGCACTTGTATAACTGAAAATTAATTTTTCTTCAAATGATTTACACAAACAAATATGTACTTGTTTTGTACTTGACTTAAATTTTATTATTATAACCATATTGTTTTTCTTTTTTTATTATATGGTAAACTAAAAAGGTTTGCAAACTACAAGAAACTATTTTTTAAAGGAGAATAACTTTTGAATTATCTGTCATTTTTAACACCGGATTTTCCAATTATGAGTATTTTGGGCTAATTTACGCCTACTAAAGTTTTAGAAAAAGTTAATTCAATTTGGGAAAAAGAATATCAATTTATCAATTTACATTTCTTAAAATTGGATTTACTTTTTCTAAAATTGAATTTACTTTTTCTGAAACTGAAATTACTTTTTCTGAAATTTAAGTTGAAAAGCTATACAACCGATTTGCTATTTTATGAGGTAATTTTCTTGGACGATAATTTGAAAGTAGTTTTCATGTGATTGTTAAACGCTTAACTGTCAGTTAAAATAAAACGAAAAATATAGTATCGATATTGCGCCATATTCTATCCCTTGTCATATTAAATTTAACATTCTGTTTAAAATTTTCACCAATTATTGCAACAGACATTGAATAAAAAATAGGTAGATAAATTTATTTTTATTGATTACAAAAAATCTAACAGGCTGCTAAACGTAAATATCGTAATATTACATAATGACGACGTAGATGAAAACTGGTTCGTTAAAAATAATGAAGGAATAAGGGCCGATATTATAAAATATCTCATCGAAGATTAAAATTTAGATATTTATATTTAGTTATTAACTAAATTTAATCATAGATTAAATAGTTTTATAAAGTATTGTAGCAAAATTGTATTGTTAGATTGTTACTATAATGCATCTCTAAGGTAAATTAAGTGTTTCTGTTTCTATGCTTCATGAAAACTTTAGTGTATGCACCTTGTGTGCAACTATTATTTATGACCGTCAGCGTGTTGATTACTAGGTTTACGTTTCATGCTCTAATCTTCACTTCTTGAGAAATAAATGATAATTTATGCACTTTGTATTTAAATAACTTATTTTACCTTTGACGGCGAGGCAATCCTTGGTCGTGAAGGGCACTCCAAGGAAAGGTTTTTCCCTAGCCAACTCTTCTTCGGAATAGATGTCCGAGCGTATGAGTTTGTCCACTTCTTCTGCTTCTTTTCTTGCGTCATTGAACCGATCTGCCACTACGCAGTTTAGCGTTGAATTCACTTCACCTATTCGCTCTATGAAGGAGTTCACCACTTCTATACAGCTTATCTATAAGAACAGAGAAAATAATTAGAAAAAAATTAAAGTCTTAACTAAAAATGTTAAGTTACAGTTTTATTATCAATTGGAAAACTATCTACATTTTTTTTTTTGTATACTGAAGTGGTAGCAACTGTCTACCAGCATAGGGTACGTTCAACGACGCTAGCGCTAGGTAGAAACTTCTACAGCCGTATTCATAGTGACCGAATGCTAGTTTAAACTAGGATTATCTTTGTACCTGCGTAGACCGACAATTTTCCCTATTCATAGTAGCGGTTTAACGGTAGTTCCAGTTTAAACCAGGTCCAGTATTTAAACCTGACATCACCCTAGTTTTACACTGGTCTAAGATAGTGAAACATCAGTACAAACGCGTGTGGTTATATAATTTGAATATCATTTTATGTATGTATACAATGTAAGTACATATTTACATTATATATTTGTATTACACTTAGTTTTGTTAAAAATAAAACAATTTTGAACAAGACAATTAAATATAATCTACTTAATTACAACTTATTTTACAGATATTGGGGTAAAAGTAAATTGATTAATTTATTTAAAGAAATACGAGCGTAATGGATGACATACAAGATATGTTGGATAACATTAATGATGTTCAAGATGTAGTTGAACGTCAAAGAAAACAAAAAAAATATTTTCCACAAATCAACCCCTTCGAAAAATATGATGACACACAGTTTAGAATAATCTATAGGTAATTCTCATATACATAAATAAAATAATATGTACATAATTCTGTTTTAGATTCAAGAAAGAAACAAATAAAAATTTAATTGAAGAAGTCAGGCCTTCAATACACATACGGGATGATAATAAAGGAAGGCAAGTTTCTGCGGAAATTCAAGTTTTAAGTACCATAAGATACTTGGCGAAAGGGAATTACCAGAGTGAGACTGGTAATTATAAGAAACAGTATACAGATGCATTTTTTATATAATAAAAATTATATTACAGCTGATTTACATAACTTCTCTCAAGCCACTATGTCTCGGATTGCTGGAAGAGTAACAAGAGCTATAGCTTCTTTAATAGAACGATACCTCAATTTCCCACAGAGCGACAGATAATTATCTGTAATGAAAGAAGAATTTTATATTTGTCAAATGCCAAATATTGTGGGCGCAATTGATTTCTGAAAATTTTATTTATAATAAATATTACATATACTTATATTGCAATAATACATACCAGTATATTATTTTAAAGTGTTTTTGTTGTTAAAATGTCTAAACTTAAGACAAAGTTGTCAATTGCTTTCAGTAAACGTCAAAATATTGAGAACTACGCGTGCGCAAACCAAGATCAGCTAGATTCGTCGACTAGAATGGAGCTTAAACCAGGATTACTTGAAGCCGGTTTAAACCAAGTTGAAATATTACTATCAATAGGCTAAATTAAACCACGTCTAAACCAGAACTAGAAAAATACAGTTTAAACCTGGTTTTTCTAATGTACTATGAATACGGCTGCTAGTGTTATGTATTTGAACGTATTGTTAGGCATCATCTGTTTCCGGTTCGCTCGAGCAAAATGCTATATTATTCACTATGTAGATGGCGCTCTTGTTGGGTACGAGGTAAATAACTAAAATGACTACAAAAATGGATAATTTCAAAAATTTTCGTACATATACGTCTACCGTGTGTAACACGAGGAGAGTGAAACGATCGATGCTTATGTGGTGGTCACTTGAATGGTCGACCACCACTTGATTAAGGAGGAGGAACACACACAATCTTGTACTTATCTTTGATGACAGATGAACACTTACACAATCTTTGGTATTTGGACTAATTTCTTTATTTACACTTACACTAAACTTAACTAAGCACATAAAAACATAAACTAAACTGTTACGTTGTTGTAACCCTGCGTATAAGCGTCTAGTACGCGCTCAACCTAAAACTTTCACTTGAGTTTCTAAGACTACCTAAAACAAAGCGTTACTTTCGTAAAAGGATTATTTTAGGGGCGCGGGGTGAAGTCTTATCATATGGCACCCATGGTCTCCTGCGTGTCTCGCTCACGTATGCTTAATAATTTAAAGACATATTGTCAACAAATAACTGTCAAAGGGCACTGTCAGCTAGACTAAACACTTACACAGTCAGTTAATAGAAGATTATAACTATCTAAACAGAATTTTGACTAACAAAGATAACAAGTTGAAATATTATTCCTGAAACTATAATTTAGAAAATATTATAAAAAGTTATTTATTTTGTACTCGCCTTATTACCCGTGTTTAAATTAGTAATTAAATTATTGTTAATAAAATTAATATTACAATTTTTATTGTAGAGGCCGCTAATATAATTTCGTTCGAATTTTTTTTTTCATATCAAGCAAATGAGCATTCGCCATTTTACTGTCAAAACAGCTAAATTTCTAGCGCTAGCATTTCTTATCGCTAGTTCTCGTTGAACGTAGCCATAATAATGCGTCTGATAGGTACGTCTTTACAGCCTAGGCCGATAGTACTTAAAATTTGTTTGAGAATAGAATTTGGATTTTAATTAGATTTTAAATATTAGAAAACTATAAACTACATACAATTATTTAATAAATATTAAGCCTATTTTATATCATTTAAAACGAAGGAACGGCTTACTAATTCCCAATTTCCCGATGAGTCAGTCCACCACTGAATAAGAGTAGTTATGTTTCGAATTATATTCTTTTAATTGAAACTATTATTTAAAAAAAAATGACAGCACTCTTGATCTTTTCTGAATACCTATATACTCAACTCGTATTGTATATGAATCTCAAAAGTTTAACAATGAGATGAATTATAATAAAATCTTAATTGAATGTTCATATTATTTATTATATTTAATTGCAATAACTCAATGGTATGACGACCTGTATTGTATGATAATAAGAGCACAAAGCATCGAGTGCGACGCACTTGATCTTGCTCACTCCATGCCTGGAATGTCTCTGGGAGCTTGTTAACAGTAATTAAGATGAACCCAACTTATGTTTAGCGGTGTTTTTATATCCATCTCACGAATAATGAACTATAATTGAATTAAGAAACGCTGGACAGAGAAAAACAATGAGAGAAGATTCCTTGTAGAAGCTGGAATCATGAAATGCACTTCAATTTGCTGCTGGAATAGATGAAATATTATATAGCGTTCAGTAACAATAACAAATATGGAACAGCTTTGACAGTTTTTTATTCTACCAGAACCCCAGAAATCAGTTTGAAAGTATACCAAAAGATGGTTAGTTGGGAGCTTTTAAACAGTAGAAGGAAAGAATGGAAGTGTGTTATTGTAAAATGGAATACTTTGCATATACAGGGTGTTTCCTTTAAAACAACCAGCGCTTTTTTGGGCGAACTAATGACTTTAGAGAAAAATGTTATATACAAAAAATTACCAGGAAAAAGGGCTTAATTTATGAGGAATAATAAATAAAAAATTCAACCAGTGGTTCTCAAACGGTAGAATAAAATTATATTTTTTTAAATGGCAACCTATATAATTTTTTTGTCCATTAGATAGAGATTTTTTTTCTGATTTCAACGATATAAATATGATATGGGGTTGTATAACAATTATTTCGAGAAAAATGATATTAAAAATCAGAAATAATTCTACAATATTGAAGTAGTCTATGCAATAAACAAATGCAAACAAATGATACAGGTGACAGATAGTTTTGTTACTTACGTTATTAAGTTATTTTAGATATAAGAAAATAATATACTATCGTAACCTAGGCAATAGTCGTATTAATAGTTGTTTATTTTCTTATATCTAAAATAACTTAATAACGTAAGTAACAAAACTATCTGTCACCTGTATCATTTGTTTGCATTTGTTTATTGCATAGACTACTTCAATATTGTAAAATTATTTCTGATTTTTAATATCATTTTTCTCGAAATAATTGTTATACAACCCCATATCATATTTATATCGTTGAAATCAGAAAAAAATTCTCTATCTAATGGACAAAAAAATTATATAGGTTGCCATTTAAAAAAATATAATTTTATTCTACCGTTTGAGAACCACTGGTTGATTTTTTTATTTATTATTCCTCATAAATTAAGCCCTTTTTCCTGGTAATTTTTTGTATATAACATTTTTCTCTAAAGTCATTAGTTCGCCCAAAAAAGCGCTGGTTGTTTTAAAGGAAACACCCTGTATATTTAACCCAGATATGCCCATGGCTTGATGAGTAGTTGCACTAAGTTAAAAATTTGAAGATTTATTTATTTGGGTATTAGAAAGATAGTTAATTACAAATTAAACAAATTTATTTATAAAAAATACAAAAATAGGGCCGTACTATATATAGTACGGTGGGTAAATTGGTAGCTATTAAGATGATTAATTTTTCAGGTGGTATTTTACAAAACATTTGACATGAAGTCCTCTGTCACATTTTCGGCACCTAGTTTTGGCTCTTTCGTGGCATAAGGCACATCTAGTTTGTCTATCCTGAGGGATAACTAGGTGGTCGGTCCGATCATAACGAATATCGATGCCTTCTTGAGCTGATTTGTGACCTTTAGATATTGTTGTTTTCTGATTTTGAGTCAACAGTGTAATTGCGATTCTTCTACGAAATCTTAGTAAGTCAAGGTCTCCTCCCCTCTTCCGATGAAGTTGCCAAGAGTTATTTACCGCCATATCAACACAATGACTAATCAACGGGAAATACCATTTTTTACCCCTAATAGATGTTCTGTACAGGGATATATTTTGGTCACTTCTGTCGACTCCTCCCATATTTGAATTGTATAGTTTTATAAGGTGAGGTTGTGGAACCTAAAAATATATTTCATTAGCAGAGTATAATTGCCGTTTTTGAATATATACCTGTATTATTTTTTTTTCCTTTTGGGAATATCTTTTCACGGTACTAACCGGGTTTACCCCAACTGCATTTGAGCACAAGGATACGATGTTATTGTCATGCCATTTGACAATTATAATGTTCCTATCTTCAATCTTTTTGTAGTCATAGAATCCCCTTTTTTCTTTTTTCATTAACTTTGAATCCATTAGAGGGCTATTCGGAACGCGATTTTCACGTAGTGTTCCTGTGGCATGATAATGTCTTTTAGATAATTCTTCTAAAAGAGGAATTGTGGAGAAAAAATTGTCAAAGAAAAGATGTATTTGATGTTCTGGCCATTTATGTCTTAGTGTATCAGCACACTCTAATACAACCGCCGGTCCAACACCAAAATCTGCATATTTAGTAGATATGTTAGTAGATGCACCTTGATATGGTTCAAACCAATTGATATAACCGAGTCTCGTGGCACCTACCCACAACTTATAGCCATAACGAATTGGTTTGCCATGTATAAATTGTTTACATCCATGGCGACCAAAATATGGCACCATGGCTTCATCAATACTACACGTTTCTTCGAGTATACTTTTTTCTATAAACTTTTTCTTCAGATGAGTAAATAAGGGTCTCACTTTGGCAAATTTGTCTGACTTGTCCAATTTAGAATTGTCAGCAATATGAAAATTTGATAAAATATATTCAAATTTGTTCCTCGAAATAGCTTCTGAAATCAAATTATTATGACTGTCTCTCTCATATTCCCAAAACATTCGTCTTCTCGGTAATTGTATATATCCACTTAGCAACAAAACTCCTAAAAAACTTTTTATTTCTGATAAGGAAATTGACTCATTTCTGTTTTTTTGTCTAGCATAGTTGTTAGATTCTTGTACGATAATCTCCAGTAAATCATCACTAAAGAATTGTGAAAAAAGCTCCAGTGGAGATTCTAAATCTTCATGATCAGTACAAATAGCAGACGTACGAAAATCATAACTCAAATCATCATTCACCCAATGATAATTTTTCTTCTTTTTAGCATATTTTTTATTTGAAGTAGATTTTTTATTCTGGAGGCGACTTTGCAAATTTGACAGCGGTATTTCATCCTCAGACGAAAAGTCCTCATCAAAATATATTTCCCTTGGTACTGAACAAGTTGTATCAGCTTTCATATTCATTTCAACCATTGTTTGTAATTGGGAACCAGGTAAATTATTTATATCTACAAAATCTTCCTCCCCAGAATCTTCATCCGTTACATTTTCGTTGCAATTTTCAGGCGGGAAAATTGTCAAAGTTTCCACATTATCACATTCGTCGTCTTCTTCTAACATTGCAAGAGCTTGTTCCAGGGAAAATCCCCTATGCAACAGAAACAGAAAGATATATTTATGCCCACTGTACTATTTATAGTACACTAAAAAGTACTGGTAAATATAACTATGATTTTAATTTCTTTCATAATTTTTAAAGCATACATATAATTTAGTAACATTTCAACATAATATTAACCCTACATAATAATGATTTAAACAACAAACTGCATTAGAAAAATACATACCTAGCAAAGCGAATCCCATATTCTGCCATTTTCTCAATTTCACGATTTTTAAAATATCACTGTGAGTAAACAAAAGATTAAATTACTGTTTTAAACGTCCATGCACTTCAGAAGCTACCTAGTGAATACTTCTAACTCATTTATTGTATAAAATTTACGTAGGTCTGGACAAGTCTCAACCTGAAAGGAGTGTACTATTTAAAGTACGGTGGGCATATCTGAGTTAAAAAAAAATTCTAAAAAATATGAAATATGAGTGTCTTACTCCATTTAAATTTTAAATCTTGATAGATTGATCAATATCTCTCACTTTTTGTTATTCATACTGTACAAATAGGTATGTATTTATCTCTAGTTTGGAATTTTTTGTTTATTTACACGTAACACTAAAAAAATCTGACGAACAAACTTTATAAATTACACTTGAGACTGACATCTTCTTTTTATTCTTTAGCATTACCCATTCGTTAGGAGTCGCTATTCTTGATTTTCTTCATCCACTCATTTCTATTTTGCTTCATGTCCTCATTCAATTCCTTTTCTCTCAAGTCTCCCGCAATACAGTCTGCCTTCTACTACTAAGCTGTTCAGTTTTCTTTCAATATATTATTCATCTCTCCTCATGACATGTTCAAACCAATGTAATCATCTCTCTTGTATCTTACTTAGAAACTTATGTCACCCGAGCCATTTCCCCTATCCCCTCATTCCTTATCCTATCTTGCCGTGTCTTCCCCAAAATCCTCATCTCTGACGCATTCATTTAATTTTCATTGATATTGACATCTGTCAATTAGAATTTCTTAATATAGTAGCTGTTTCCATGGTGATAGCATAGCTGGCTAATTTATGAAATTTATTTTTTTTATAATTTTTTAACTCTACATCCATTGAATATGAAGTATAAAATGCAATCAATTCGTATAGATTATACAATATTTTTTAAATATTTATAATAACATTAAATATCAAAAGATGATATTTAACAGCGTTTTTTCCAGAAAAACTGTTAAAATTTTCAAATGAGGGTACTTCTGATTGACGAATTATAATCAAAATCTAATCAGCTCTTTATATAGATGTAAAGAAAATGAATATGAAAAAAATATATTTTTTAGAATTGTAGTGTTGGAGTTGCCTCTACATACACATACAGAGATCATCGTAAAAATGGTAAAATCGTATTCTACGGACCCTAAAACATGCTTATTCACTAAAAACTCATCATCGAATTTTTTGACCAATGACATGACCTTCCTTAGCTAAAGGTAAAGATAAAATAATTCATTTGAGAAACGATGTACAGAGAAAAAGTAAGACAGTAAAAGCGTAAAAGCTTGAATCAAGAAATTCAATTAAAATTGTCAATGAAACAGGCGGAATTCTTGTCCCATTCTCCGAAGTACAAATTAAATAAATTTCTGAAAGTTTTCCTTTGTACAGAAGAACCAACAAAAAGTAGGACATACAATTAATAATATTTGTAAAATATGGCAATAAATTATGTTTCCCAATTTTTGATGTTATTTCTGCAAATACATTATTGATTAGTTTTATGACAATTATTCATTTATTTATATGCGAAACCTTTGTTTGTAAGCAACAGGCAGTTGTTTACGTCTTATCTTGTATAACAGTAAATATTTACTAAATGTACCTTTTGTAATATGCGGACATTTGAGGTACGTGTATTATATCTGCATGCAATCGTCAGGCCCGGATTGGGCCGGCGAGCTACCGAGCTGAGTTCGGTGGGCCGGAGCCACGAGGGCCAATGAAAATTCTCTGTATGATTCTCAATATTTGAAAATAAGGCATTCCGGCATGCGCAACAATGAGACAAGGATGATTTATTTTATATTGCCAGGATAGGAGGTTAACGGTATAGGCCGCGACCAGACACGTGATTCGAGTGACCTTGACGTGCTTGGAATAGGCTAATTTATGTGCGCTTGTCACTTTGACAAGAACAATATTTTGACCTATTTTGATTTTGAACTGCTAAAAAGTTATTTACAGGCAGTAAAATACATGAAATTAAAAATAATAACTTTTTATCAGCTTAAAATCAAAAGAGAGAAAACATTTTTCAAGAATTTGAAGGTCGCTGTAGTCACGCTCGCGGTCTTACAGGCGATTGTTATTAAGCAACATGACATCTGGTGATACTTTGCGGAACTATTGTTTATTCTGTTATTTTAAGTTATTTTAAGTTTATTTCTTTTAAAGCCATTTTGGCGCTAGGATCATGCAGCTTCACATCCATGAAAAAAATGTAACTGAATTACAAGGCATTTGACCTTGAATACCTTTACATGATTTATCTCCTCCTCCCCTTGCCACACCAAAATTTTGGTGCACAAGCCGCCATTGACTCACTCCCTTTTAGAGCCGATAATAATTTCAGCTCGGGCCGAAAATACAGCCCAATCCGGGCCTAGCAATCGTTCAAGTTGCGTGGCCTCCGGTTTCAAGGCCAAAGGTCACGCATAAGGACTTAACAAGGCCAAACAGCTCAATATCCGTACGAGTGGAATGAGTAGGTATATCGTTCATTCCAGTGATATAGTACTACTTATATAAACATTAATGAACATAAAATAAAACTATATTTCCGTCGACCGTTTATTAATAGGCTATCTTAATGTATAGAAAATCATTCATTAATGACCCCTATTAATGCATGATTTCTATTAATAAACGATTTATTGGATGCGTTCACCACATGGAACACAGCATGTATTGCTAACGCTAAGTTGTAGCAAAAAGGTAGACAGAATTAAAAGTCATGCTTTTGACACTTACTAGCTAGGTATATTCACGTAGCATACCTTTAAAATGAATTTGAAAGAATAAAATTCCTCAAATAACATAAAAAAACCGCTTTTGTTGTCTAGCATTAAGTAAACTGAATGCACCCACTGAAAACAATTGATGACAAAACTTATTGATTTTCTGACGTAAAATTTGACGTTCGGTCAACCATTACTAACCTAAAAAAAATTGTCATGGAATAAAATTAGATTTTCCATTTAAGTAAGATACGGTCAACGAAAAAATATTGTAACTAACACGTGTGTTAATTGGCGATTAATGATCTCAACAATTAACGCGTGAGCGTAGCGAATGTCTCGATCATTAATCGCCCTCATTAACACACTTGATAGTTAAATAACTATTTGGGTTTAGTTCTGTATTTTTTTTTTAATTATTGTTTTATTTTATTATATTATGAGTTCTGGAAGCTTCTTTCAATATTTATTAATGAACATATTATTTTATTAAATAAAGAATATATTTGGCAATAATAAAAGTAAATATTAGGTGTTATACATTTTTTATGTGTATAAATAAATTTAAAGTAATTTTCAATAATAAAATACTTATGCAAAAGTGTATAAAGTAGTACTTTTTTGGTCGAGAGCCGAATGTGTAAATTATAAGTACGAGACAAAAAAACATTATTTTACACATGTGTTACATACATTATTTTTCCTACAACCGAAATGTTAGTGCCGTTTCTCATAAAACTGAGTGTACAAACATCTTCAAATACTGATAGTGGTCTTTTTCATAATACTGTACCAAAAGGAATTGGAACATTCGAAAGAATTCTGAGACAAGTGGATTAGTTTTCTAATATTCTTTTGTGTTTTCTTGCATGATTATTCAAGTATCTTAGGACACATGCTTTTTTTTCTTCTTTTTACCTTCCGTCACCTGTATGTATGTGTGTCTATGTGTCCGTGTCTGTGTATCTGTTGTGTGACAAAAGTTCCGGATTCCATAATTTCAATACCACGATTCCAAAAATTATAATTTTTTCGTATTCCTCAAGTTTATATCCAGAAGAACAACTGATTAGATTTTGGTTATAATTGGTCAACCGGAAGTAGTCTCATTTGAAGATTTAACAGTTAAATTTGATTTATTGACATTTAACGTTATTATAACTTAAAGAATATATTATTCTCTATACGATTTGATTACAATTTATACTTCATATTCAATAGATACAGAGTTAAATAATTTTAAAGAAATTAAATTTTATAATTCAGCCAGCTATGCCAAACTTGGGAACTAGTAATATATTCATATAATTCAAATTGACAAATGTCAGTATCAATCAAAAGTAAATTAATGTGGCAGATATGAGGATGTTGAAGTAGATATTGGGGAATACACGGAAAGATACGGTAAGAAAATAACTCTAGTGTTACAAGTTTTTAGAAAGATACAAGAAAGACGATTACATTGGTTTGAACATGCCATGAGGAGAAATGAAGAATTATATAGGAACAAGAATGAATAGTTTAGTAATAGGACGTTAAAGAAACAGAGGAAGGCCAAAGATAAGATGGAGGAACTGTATTGCGGAAGATTTGAGAGAAAAGGAACTGAATGAGAACGACATGCAAAAATAGCGACCCCTAACGAATGGGAAAAGCTAAAGAAGAAGAAGATGCCAGTGTCAAGTGCAATTTGAATAGTTTGTTTATGAAATAATTTTACTGGAAATTTAGAATCTTTTGTAAGAAAAATTATGGAATTTATACATTATACACGAGAATGACGGAAGGTATTGTGCTGGCCACAACAGATTTTTTACTTTTTATTTTATTTCAAAGATCACAATCTGTAATCGAAAAAACAAATGATGAAAACAAAATCCAAGTCTACTACCTATGTTTTAATTTTAAATAAGAATTGCTCTTTCAATTTTTAATCAACACTCAAAAACGAATGATCTGAGAACAATAGTTTATTAGGATTTTTTCTTATACCTTATACTTATATTACTGTATAATAGCGCCCTTTATATTCTGCTCAATTACGAAACATTTGTATAGGTTATATTAATTTCTTTCGTATTTAATATTACAAATATTACATTAATATCATCACGATATATTACCCAGTGCTAGGTGTGTCAATCTGCTTTGCAGATATCGGTATAGATCATGACATATTTGTACCGTGCTGGAGTTTACTAGGCGTCTCCTCGCGGGCACTCATTGCTGGCGTGGAGAGTGCACCACAGGGGGTCAGTTCTGTGCCATTTAAAATTCAAAATTTTTTTTTGGCGGTCGGGATCGAACCCTGTTCTCCAGATTCTCGACCAATTAATAATTAATTTCTATTACACATCTGTTATATCCATAATTAACATTAAATATTAAAGACAATTAATATTCATTTAACTCCTTTGAAAGCTTGGGACATTAATTATGTTTTATTAATAATTGAACTTAATTGTGCCTTCCGAAATTGTCATATATATTTAATTTAATTTCCTGCACTATAAATGTAACTAAATTTCCATTTCTTTTATTTTGTATAACGTATATTAAAATGTAAATAGATACCATATCATACGCCTGTTTTACATATGTCAACTTTTCCGTCAATTTTAAGAACTTAGCCAAGCTCTAGAAATTAGGCTTAAAACACGTTTGCATTACACTTGTCAATTTTTGAGTCAATTTTAAGTCAATTATACTGAAAATATAATTCCTTAGTCACGTGACATGTTTTCCGCCAATCAACATTCAGAATCTCCCTAGCTACGCGTTTATCACAGCGATGATAAAAAACAAGGAAATAAACACCGTATTTATAGTCGTTACTAAGGGATTTGTTTTCTTTATTTACGACATTGACAGTTAATTTTGAGTATAAAAATAAATAATAACAATAATTCAAACTCCGAAATATTAAATAAAACTCGTAAGTACCATGTTTTATTACAATATGAATATGTATATTAAAATTAAGGTTAGATTGCAAAAATTCATTATATTCTCTCATTAAGTATAAGCTCGTGATATGATTAATAATCGAAGATATTGCTCGTGAAACCGAAGCAGCACATTTCAACTCGTCCTTCGGACTCGTGAAATCTGCAGCTCGGTTTCACTCGAGAATATCATCGATGATAATCATATCACTTGTTATATTACATATGAGAATATAATTCATTAGTCACGGTACATGTTTTCCGCCAATCAACATTCAGAATCTCCCTAGTTACATGTCTATCACAGCGATGATAAAAAACAAAGAAATTGTCACCGTATCGTTACTAAGGGATTTGTTTTCTTTATTTATGACATTGACAGTTAATTCTGAGTATAAAAATAAGTAATGACAATAATTCAAACTCCGAAATATTAAAAAGACTCGAAAGTACCATCTTTTAATACAATATGTATATCAAAAGTTAGGTTACAAAAATTCATTATATTCTCTCATTAAATATAAGCTCGTGATATGATTAATAATCGAAGATATTGCTCATAAAACCGAAGCAGCACATTTCACTCGGTTTCACTCGAGAATATCATCGATGATAATCATATCACTTGTTTATTAAGTATGAAAATAGAGCATGTTCTATTTCAACTTCAATTTTTTAATATTTTATAGTAATTTTAATAACACATCAACATGTCAATTTAATTATATGCCCATTATGTCAATGACTTTTTATATTTCAATTTAAAAGTCAGGTTGTCCAGAAATTGGTGACAAATGTAAAACACGTATACACTTTCACTGCAAATAAATAGGAAAATTATTTTTGTAGGAAGTAGGTAGAATATTACAACTTACAACTAGTAATTTTATGAAATTACAATATAAAGAAATAGTTTGTAACAAGTTTAATATAAGCATTGAAGTTATTAATTGGAAAAGTTGTAAAGTTTCTATGAAAACTTGTAAAACAAAGAATGATTAAAATATTTGAAGTGAACACATTGCAGAGATACAAAATAATTATTTTAAAAATATCAATTAAATTCCTAGTTATGGAATAAAATGTAATTATTACAGGAAAACTTTTTGATTATAAAATATTAAAAAATTGGAAGAGGTAGAAGTGCGATTGATAACTTTACATATTAAATCCCGCTATTGAAAAATAAATCACAAAGGAAAAAATCTGTTGGGGCCAGTACAATACCTTCCGTCAATCCTGTGTATTATGTATAAATTCCATACATAAATTTTCTTGCAAAAGATTCTCAATTTCCAGTAAAATTATTTCATAAACAAACTATGCAAATTGTACTTGACACTGACATCTTCTTTTTATTCTCTAGCTTTTCCCATTCGTTAGGGGTCGCTATTTTTTATTTTCTTCTTCCATTCATTTCTGTTTTGCGTGTCGTTCTCATTCAGTTCCTTTTCTCTCAAGTCTTCCGCAATACAGTCCTTCCATCTTATCTTCAACCTTCTATTACTAAGCTATTCATTCTTCTTCCAATATATTCTTCAATTCTCATGATATGTTCAAACCAATGTACTCATCTCTCTTGTATCTTTCTAGAAACTTGTAACACTAGAATTATTGCCTTATCGTATCTTTCCGTGTCTTCCCCAACATCTACTTCAACATCCTCATCTCTGCCACATTAATTTAGTTTTCAATTATACTGACATCTGTCAATTTAAATTATCTGAATATATTAGCAGTTTCTATGGTTAGCATAGCTGGCTAATTTATGAAATTTAATATCTTTATAACTCTTTAACTCTATATCTATTAAATATGAAGTATAAAATGTAATCAAATCGTATAGAGAATAATATAGTCTTTAAGTTATAATAACGTTAAATGCCAATAAATCATATTTAACTGTTAAAATCTTCAAATGCCTCTACTTCCGGTTGACTAATTATAAACAAAATCTAATCACTTGTTCTTCTGGATGTAAACTTGAGAAATACGAAAAAAATATAATTTTTGGAATTGTGGTATTGAAGTTATGCGATCCGAAACTTTCGTCACACATGCACACACACACACACACACACACACACACACACACACACACACACACACACACAGACACATACACACACACATACATACAGACATCATCGTAAAAATGGTAAAATCGTATTATAGGGACACTAAAATATGCTTATTCATTAAAAACTCATCACTGAATTTTTTGACCAAAGACAATACCTTCCTTACATAAAGGTGGCGGAAGGTAAAAATTGTATGCTTTCTTCCAAGATTTAAGAACAGCATTTAATATGGTAGATCGTGATATACTGGTCGATAATTTAACTAAAAAGGGTGTAAACAAACAACTTATTTTAGCAATAGAGAACATATATAAAGTGAAAGCTAACCGTGTAAGGATAGAGAACGGCGAATAGTATATTGTGTTATTAGGAGTAAAAGTGATACTTTGTGTGGCGAGCGTGGAAGTTTGCGCGACGAGCGAAGCGAGTCGTATAATTGCACGCAAAGACACTTTTACTCTAAATGACACATATATTTTCTTCAAACGGAAAGAAAAATATCTGCTACTTGATGTTACAATAATTAAAAACATTTTACTTAAATTCCCAGCATGAACTTTCCTTTTTGTTGATATACCTACCCACATTTAATAACTAAAAATTGTCTTCCAAAAGTTTCAACTTTCAATCTTCTGACCGTTTTCTCAATTTATATTTTTACGGTCTTGATTTTTTGAACATTAACTTTCAGTTAAAACGAAAAATATCGTATCGCAAAATTAACACATGTGTAATTTTTACAACTTACATTATAATATAATATTTGAAAAATCTGATGTGACCTACACAATACCTCCCGCCATTTACCTATGGGGTCTCGTTGCCGCATTCCTGATGTCTGGTCGCGAATCTGGGGAATCCGATTCGATCCCGATCAACGCCAAATAATTCGAATTTTAAATGGCATAAAATTAACCCTTGTAGTAAACGCCCGCACAATACAAATATGTCATCATTATTACCGAAATGTGTGTATAAATCAGATTAGCACACCCAGCAATGGATAATATGCCGTGATAATATATGTATTTGTTTCTTTATTTAAATACATACCTGCATATTTACTAATGCTAGAAATTATGTATTTTAAGTTCCTTTCCATAAAACTATTGTTCTATTTGCAATTTTCCTTTTAAAACGTTACTATTATTAATTTGAAATGATTATTTTTTTTACATTTATCTGTCAATTACATACATTTGAGCTGAACTATGTAACCACGGAGATTAGGTTCCAAGATATAATTTTTATATTACTTTATAAATTTATCCATAAAATATATAGAAAAAGTATTAAAGCAAACTTGTAGAAAATGGAATAATTTTTAATTTTTATAATAATAAATTGCGAAAAAAAATCATTTAAAGGTATATTTTGAAGAAAAACTATCTTGAGCTTCAAGTAAACTGCCATTTCGGGTTATCCGATTGCCACCAAAATGGCTTCTTTTCATATTAGAGTAAGGTAGAATTACATTCTCAAAACTTTCTCAATGACAGTATTTGAGTTAGAGCGTACACAGGATCCACACACACATACATACACACAGACATCATCGTGAAAATGTTAAAATTGGATTGTAGGGACCTTAAAACGTGGTCATTTGCCAAAATCTCGATATGCGATTTTTAGCACGATCCCTATACCTCCCTTACCAAGGGTAGCGAGAGGTAAAAAAATATATTTGACAAATTTCAGTCTTTGAATCAACCTCTCGGTCATTTATCAGAGACTAGCCCACTCAACCAGAACCACAGCCACGTTTCGCTCGTAACCACGTTCTCAGGTGGTCACCCATCCTGAAACTAACTGTATTCACCTTTGCTTTATCAGAGTCTATTCTTCTAGTGACAAGGCTATTGGTAAAAGGAAGTGTTATCTTATTTATGCGAAAACGATGTTATGGTAATTTTACGATGTTGCAGAAAATGTAAACAATATGTAAAACTTTTGCGTATGATGATGTAATAAAGTAAATAAAGTCAGGCATTTCACCTTGGTATAAAAGAAATGACGATGATAAAATCTGCACGAAGTATGAGTATACGAGGCCTATTTAAAAAGAATCCGACCTTCGGCTGGGAGGTTGGGATCCTAATCCCCTTCAAAGTATGTCCCTTGCGCCTGCACACGTTTAGCCCACCGATCCTTCGACTGTTGGAACACCTCTGGACGTCTTCTTTTGAAATGGTTTGTAGCTCTTCTCTACTCTCAAAACGGGATCCTTTCAGTGGCCCCTTTAATTTCGGACACACCCAGAAGAGTCGCAAGGAGCCATGTCTGGAGAGTAGGGAACTTTGTGAACGACTGGAATACCATTTTTCGCTATGAAAGTCTGGATCAGGTGCGATGAATGAGCTGAAGCATTTTCACCGTCCAGAGGGCTGGTTTTCGTTACTGTTTGTCCTTCCGGTGAGTATTCGTGGTGCACAATTCCACGGCTATCAAAGAAGACATTCAGCATCGCCTTGATTTCGATTCGAGCGAGACGGAAATTCGACGAATACTCACAACACCTCACACAGCAGCTACCAAGGTGTTCATCTCCACTGTGGAAAATGGCGCCGTTTTACCATCATTAATTTGCGAGGCAAAATTCAAGTTTTGATTCTTTTTAGGCAGGCTACGTATTTTCTGGAATATTCGTCGATTTCTTGGAAAACAATTATTTAATTTTTATTATTTTTACATAATTACGAATGAATTATACATTAATTATAGATTTAGATATAATTTTCTATATTATCAAAACTCACTGATAAATTGTTCTGTTATAATAAGTCAGTCACTATTTTTAGACAATCACAAACTTGTTTTGCAACACATACGGAAAACGTGATTATGAAATTCCATGCAAATTCCAAAACTAGCTATATTCGTTTTAGAAACTTGTATTCATTGCAGAATCACAAATTTCCCGCAAAAATAACCATTCTCTGTTTCAGAATTAGAATGTCATATTCTAACACGTGTATTAATAGAACGAGCAAATAATTTTTGGTGACATTTTGTTGTTTGGAATTAATATGATTTCAATAAATACACAAAATATCTAGGCTATTGATAAAATATAAAGCACAAATCACTGTCACCAACTTAAAAATTCTCCCAAAACTTTCCTGTAATGGAAACTGTCAAATATGTATTTTTATAAAGATATAATGTAAATGAAAGCCGGAACAGAGAAAATAGTATAAAAACAAAAGGCTATTCAAGCCAAGCACTCGTTCACTCACTCGCCGCTAGGCACTCCTGTCCGAATTTCAACCTCGTGCTATACTATTAATTTTACTTATTTCATTTATAGAATCAACGAAAAAATCGCTTCTGGCTTTGGCGAAAGCGGAAGTAGAGTTTAGGACCTTTTCACATCAAAAAGTGGCATTTTCGCCCTCGAATTTGTATACATATATACGTATGTATAATAACTTCATTCTTGCCTAATGACTTAGAATCTACATTTAATTTCAACCATATAAATAGAATAAAAAAAATACATTTCACATTTAGATAGATACATAAATTTATTTCATTTTTCTTCTCTTTTCCGGATTGTTTGTCAAACATTCAAAGCTTAGCGTTTAATATTTCTTCCAAGCTGCTTTCATTCCTTCTTCACATTCATACAATGTGCCATATAGGATTTCTTTTTTCTTCTTACACATTCGTTCTTCCTTTAACCATCGTTTGTTTGCCCACCGAAATCTTGTCCTTAGATTGATAGGGTTTTTATTACTTTGATTATATAATAGCCGTTTCTTTCGTAGTATTTTATGCCCATTTTGTTAATTGTTGATTGTTGTTTGTTCCTTTCTCTTTTCTTGAGCTCTTTCCAACAATGTGCTAGAATTTTCATCTTTCAATATTATTCTTTCATCATATTTTAATGCTCTTCTTCCTGCTTCTATTCTCATTTTGGTGTTTGAAAGTCTAATCCCATTTTCCATCGTAGGTATTTGGTTTGTAAACTTTCTATTTTTTCATGTTTCTTCCTCCCCAATATTTCCGTTCTATATATGAGTATACTTTTAACTATGGAATGAAAAAGTATTAACCTTGCTTGGTATTTTTCTCCAAATTTTCTGTTACTTATGTTCCATATCTGTGCCATTGCCACGGCAGACTTTTTCGTTATTTCTTTAATATGCTGTTCTGTACCATTATTTCTCTGAAAGTAATAACCCAGATACTTTTTTTTTACCTGTTCTATTTCATTTTCTTTCCATTCCCATTTCTCATTTCTATCTTTACCTCCCCCCAATTTGTAATATTAAACTATAGCTCTAAAATTAATAATAAGGAAAATAAGTATTTATTTCTATTAATCAACTGTATGTATAACATGTTTTTATAGGTATTAGTTAAAAATCTAATTAGTTGATTATGGGAATAAGTACAAATTCTATTTTCTCTAAACAGGAAATATACATAATAATTACGCGTGTATAGCTTTCTCTGATGGCAAGAGAGAAAATTTTAACGCATTTCTTATTTGTTACTTAATCTAGATAGGAATAAATTTATTCGGTCATTCTGTTTGTCTGTTCATTATATTTTTATTTAATTAGTATGTTCAAAAATCATTATCGAAATTTACAGACGAAACACAAAGCTCTTAAAATCGTCGTCTTTTCGATGTGTATTTTTAAGATTAATAAAAATATATATATATCATTAAAATTATTGAAATTTCCGAATAAATAGTAGACTGGTACATCTAGAACAGAAAAGGATAACATATCGAGATTATATGTACAGGATGTAAATTTAGTTGTTTAGCTGCCAAAGTTTCTATATTCATTTATAGAAAAAAAATGGTGCGTATTATAGAGAAAAAAATTACTAATTTTTTGATACCAAACACATTACATTTCTGGTCCACATAAAGCTACAAAATAAATTTAAATATTGAATTAAGAAAAAATCTCATTAGCCATAAAACTGACAGTAACAAAATAGTTGACTTAAGGCAGCTCATTTAATAAACGTTTATTTGTATTTTATTTGTTATATAGTTATTAATATTTAAATTACACTTGGCAATAGTTCACAAAATTTCAGTCTCTGAATCAACCTCTCGGTCATTTATCAGAGACTGGCCCACTCAACCAGAACCACAGACACGTTTCGCTCTTATTGGAGCTTATCAGTGTGGTGTACTGACGCCTCTTTCGAGGCACTGAGACTGGTTGAGCGGACAGATGATAAACATCTCACAAAGATTTCAAGCCTGCAGAGGTAACTAACCACATGCAGAGCCATCTATCAAGAAAACCGCGAGCTTAGCTAGCAGAATAATAAAGAAAACTGTACAAAGTACAAATGCGATACTTGGTGAACTGCTCTAAATAATATTTAAATTACACTTGGCAATAGTGCCTCGAAAGAGGCGTCAGTAGGTACACCACACTGATGAGCTCCAATAAGAGCGAAACGCGTCTGTGGATCTGGTTGAGCAGGCCAGTCTCTGATAAATGACCGAGAGGTTGATTCAGGGACTGTAAGTGTAATTTAAATATTATTTAGAGCAGTTCACCAAGTATCGCATTTGTACTTTGTACAGTTTTCTTTATATAGTTATTATTTTGGTATTTCTTCATTTTAGTAAAAATGACAATGTTTTGTTACTGTCAGTTTCATGATTTTTTCTTAATTTTTAAAATTATTTTGTGGTTTTATATGAAATTGAAATTTAATGTATTTGGTATCAAAAAATTCGTAATTATTTCTCTATAATATGGGCCAATTGTTTTTTCTATAAATTAATATAGAAACTTTTCTATGTTATAGCCCTATGACCCGTTTTAAAAATTACATCCTGTATATAAGGTATTTATTTATATTAAAATTGGTAGATGTTGATTTTTTTATTGATTTTCCTCATATAGATAACATTATTAAACTAGTTCAAACTTGAATAAAGCTTAAATGTGTTATATATAAATTAGGTCATTCGCTTTTTAAAAACTGGTTTGTATGTTTATTTATAAACTTAACAGTATCTTTCTCGTCTCGTATCTTTGTTGTGTATTTGGAAATGACGACACTTAGTGACAGATATATCTAAAATAGCAGCGTATTTTGCATATGAGGTCACTGTCTCAACTTGAGCATATCACACCCACTATACACACAGATCTTCATATTGTAAACAAAACTTGAAGGCTAAGAAAATGGAGCATATCAATTTTATTTTTCATTACTTACTTTTTTGTAGAATGTCTTATTTTTGAGGTTTGATTTTTAGAGTATCTCGGGTAGGATTAATGATAGAGTACGATCGTTTGGTCATTCCACGGTTTTTTTTTTTAAGGTAAATTTAATAATCACCACAGTAATTATCTAGCATCCTTTGTTTTAGAGCTACAGGCTAGGATTTGTTTTTAATAATAACAGATTTTTTTTGTGACAATGCATATATTTAGTATCTCTGCAAAGCTAATTTAATACTTTCCGAAAATATTCCATTTAAAAAATCAACGATTATTTTGCTTTCCGCAAAGCTAGAAATAGAATTCAAAATCTTTTCACATCAAAAAGTGGTATTTAATTTCGCAACCAACTTTATAATTTAAATTGTCTAAAATTAATAAAAAAGAAAATAATTTTCAATCACCTATACCATTTCAAATGGTATCTCAAGAACTATAAGAGTTACAAAGACGGTTAAATGGACAAACAATTTCTATGTTACAAGACAAAATTAAAGAAAACAAAAATATTTTTTTCGGCCGGTGGTTCTCAAAATACGGAACGTAACTTTTTTATTTTAAAGAAGAACATATATTAAATATTGAAAGAAGCTTTCAGAACTCATAATAATTAAATAAAAACAATATAAACAATATTTGGGATTATAGTTCTGTAATTTTTTTTTATTATTTAACGACGTTTCGAAAGCGAAGTGCTGTCTTCATCAGGTAATAACAAAGTAAAACATAAAAACCATACAAAGATAAAAACAGAAAATTATGAATGAATAACAGTTAACCACGACTTATTAAGCTCATAACCTGTATTTAAATTAACGTTATTTGCGGATTTCTTGATTTCGAACTATTCCTAAATATTGTTTTTATTTCAAGAACATAATATTTTTTATTATTATTTTATGATACTTTATCCATGACTGTCAAATAATACACCCATAATTCAACTATTTTTTTTATCAATTAATGACCTTCGTTACTGTTGCTCATTGAATAATATTGACAGTTCGATGGAATAATATTATTCAATCGTTATGTCAAATTCAAATCTTATCTTTCAACAAGTATAAACAAATTACTTTTAATAAGTATTTTTTTCCACATAAATAGCCAAAACTATATTAGGAAAAGAATAAATTAGTCTTCCTTCAAGTTTATTTATTGAAAAGTACTACCGGTTTTGAATCTTTTGGTTCTTGAGTCATGACTCCCTTTTATGCTCATGCATTAACCGTTTTGTGATGGGCGTTCTTCAAGACTCAGGTTTTTAAATTTATGGAAGTTTTCACTATGTACTTCTGAACTTCTGTACTTTTGTTTAATGCCGATGGATGGACCTATTAAGGTTCGATACCGGTAGTACTTTTCAATAAATAAACGTGAAGGAAGACTATATTATTCTTTTCCTAATCATACCTCTACACATTGGGTTTCTTTTTTTCAATTATAAAATTATACTAGTTTTCTCATTTTTTATAGTTTTGTTTTCTTCTTAAGTTTAAAATGTAGCAGAATAGTCGGTTTTAAATTTTTCTGCTAAATGTCAAATCATTTCATAATTTTGTAATAATAAATACCTAACGATCAACGCTAACTATGTTTATGTCCGTAAACATTTTTTTTTTAATTTGTTAGGTTATTTCTGATTTTATAATAGTACAGTATGTTATTATTTCACAGTTGTGGATAAAGTATAGTATTCTATTCGCCTGTAATGACTATTACTCACTCGAATGATTTACATTACATGCTCATAATATACTATTAAACCCTTGCATAAATATTTTTTTTAATAGAAAAATGCATATAAAGTTTTATATTCATTTGATTAAAATATGGCTAAAATAAGACTGCCACAAACGAAAAAAAAAAAAAATGTACATGTTATTTTTTTTACATAGAATTAGAATGCCATGAAAGAAATACTTGAATATTTTATTTGCGTTGCTATTTATGATCAAATAAAAGAATAAAATATTCACTTCTTTCTGGTAGGGCACTCTAAATCTACGTAAAAAATAATACGTATTCATTTTTTCCATTCGTGGCACTCTTATTTACGCAATATAATTTCAGACTAGTGTCAGCCATAGACAATACACTCTTTAGACCTGAAACTCATGTGTACTTGAACTGAACATTACACCTGGTGATTGGAATAGAACTAAAATGTAAATTAGGCAATCCGCTTTTAATTTTATTCAAAATATTTTAATTTTGTTATTTAATATAAATGTATTTTCATATTAAAATGTATGTGCACAAATATAATGTTAAATTATATTTTTTCAATAATATGCATGATAACATTTTAATTTCAAATTATATTCGACAATTTATTTCATTGAAATAATTATAACTTGGTTGAAAATAAAACACGGATATGAACACATAAAATTAAACAATATTACATTAAAAACTCGGTCGGTAGAAACACAGAAGGTAAAATTAATAATCAAAGCAAATTAAATAGAATCAAAAACACTAATATTTTCAAATGTCAAATTCACGTGAAATTCAAATGTTTCCCATGCATGGTTATTTTCCACTTTAGAAAAACACGTGGACCAATAGTTGCATCGATATTAAATATATAGGTTCTTAACGCGACGTTAGCGACATCTATTGGCCGGAATTGAGTACTACTGACAAATGCCTGGCACTCGCCATAGTTCCCAAAGGTTGGTGTCAGCGTTCATGACATGTGCCATCTCGTGTCATTTTTATATGCAATGTCAAGTATAATATTTATCCGATTTGGAAAACAGGTAGATAATACCTTATATTTCATACCTACTGACTATAATATACAAAGTTTCGATGACATTATGATACTTTTTTAATATTTTAATAATATCATGTCATATAACAGCAGTTGAATATTGCCATTTTTAATTTCAGCTATTCAGTAATTTCGATATAGAATTTTATTATCTGCAACCTTTAGTTGAAATATTTTTGTCTACAATTAATAGATACTAAATACTGCAAAATAAAAATATTGGCTCGTATTCCGAGCGCAATTTTATAATAAAAGCGCTTTTATGGAGCGCGCTTTTTCATTATATTCTTATGAGGAGTATGCTCCATAAAAGCGCTTTGATTACAAAAGTGCGCTCGGAATATGGGCAAATAATATTGAATTCCCCATAAGTCAGTTTTCAAGTATACACGCGGTATACATATTTTGCTTTTCTATCTGCATATTTCAATATTTTTTGAAGTATAACATTAGCATTAATTTTCATGTTATATTTTCCTAGAAAATATTTTATCACTTTTTAAAGTATAATTATCGCAGCAATAAAACTAATTGCAAAATATATTTATCACATTTGAACAACTGAAGTGTAGTGATTATTATTTCATATTGCATGATTATAATTACCTATTATCTTTTTAAAACACGTAAATAAATAAAAATAGAAATAAATGAAGTAATATAATATGAATAAAGTTATTTTCTTTTCCAATGTCTTCTTGATTTTCTCATTATTTTACTAAAACAATAATGAAAGGTGGAAACAAAGGAAGGTGGCAAATGTCATGCCTTTCTTGACTTTACAGCGAGTTAATCACGTGTCTTAAGAAAAGGTGAAAGTTATAATTATGTTTACTAAGTAAATGCAAGAAGTACACAAATAAGCGAATAAACGTACATTCGCAAATAAATGTATTAAAGGAGAAACCCTAAGTCAAGATATTCTAGTTGTAACTAGGTCAAAAGGAGATATGATTACTTGAGTAAGAGATTATTTTTTATTTTAATTTATGGAGGACAGATTTGGTCAAAATATAGCCGATGAGATCATGAAACGTTTGGGTTAAATCCGAATGTCATTGTTTTTTATTAGAGATCGCGCGGTTATGTTCAGCACGAATCCGGTCGACGTCAAACATGAAAACATTTTCCAATTTTGAGAGGTCGTGAGGTGACGCATGCTAAGCGCCCTCAACGATACAGATGTATCCACATTATCGAAATCTGCGAATTAAACACGCAAAATAAAAAGCCCAGAAATAGATAACGTGCAGTGATGACATATAGAATGTTAATGAACTTTTACTAATAAACTCATATCTGATATCTGTAGATGCAAAGTTTTCGAGCCGCAGGCTCTTAAAACAGTAATTATCTTAATTTTAGTTGGCTGTGAACTGTTACTTCATTTATTATTTTGTTTATTTTCATTTTTGGCATTGAAATGCAGCCGTATTATAAATGAACATACTGCTCGCGATTATGTTAACATGGTATTAATGTAAGGCCGAGTATACGGCAGCACAAGAAATTCAAACAAATCCTGAGATTTTTGAACGAATAATGTGCTCCAACGGTGCGTGTGTGTGTGTGTGTGTGTCTTGTGTGTGAGTGTATAATAATATAGAATAATCTGTCGTAATAAATCTCGTTGCCCAAAAAACAGTTGAGATATTTAAATGTTTGTAATTGACAGATAAGTGCAAAATGTCAGTGTCAAAAATCAGAAACTTTACTAAAATCAGAATTTTGAACATATTAGAATAGTAGGACAAAATTTCTCATAGAATGAAAGAAGAGATACAATTTCAATTATTTGTGTGTACAAGAAATGTTAAATTCGTTACTTATATAGCGCGAGCAGTTATGTGACTTTGTTGTCAATTGTCATATTTTTTCATTGAAAATTTCAAAATATTCTGATGTTTATTTGTCATCAATAGTCGAGAAAAATAATACACATGGATTTGGAAAATCATAATGTTTTGAATGAAAACCTATGATACTTGATACCTATGTACATTATTACTAGCTGTATTTTGACACGGACCCCATATCTGCTTGCCAGGGTCAACAAAGTCACATAACTGCTCGTGCCCTATGCAACATAAAATGAAAATGGCGAGAGGTATTGTGCTGGCCACAACAGATTTTTTACCTCCCGCTACTCTTGGTAAAGAAGGTATAGGGATCGTGCTAAAAATCGCATATCGAGATTTTGGTAAATGACCACATTTTAAGGTCCCTAGAATCCATTTTTAACATTTTCACGATGATGTATGTGTGTATGTATGTGTTTGTGTGTGTATGGATCCTCTTTACGCTCTAACTCAAATACTATCAAACAGAAAGTTTTGAAACCATGTATTTCTACCTTACTCTAATATGGAAAGAAGCCATTGGATTTTGGTGGCAATCTGATAACCGGAAATGGCAGTTTATTTGAAGCTCAAGATAGTTTTTCTTTAAAAAATACCTTTAAATGTAATTTTTTCGCAATTTGTTATTATAAAAATTAAAGATTATTCCATTTTCTATAAGTTTGCTTTAATAATTTTTCTATATATTTTATGGATAAATTCATAAAGTAATATAAAAATTATATCTCGGAGCTTATGCTTTAAACACATCTCCGTGGTTACATAGTTCATCTCAAATGTATGTAACTGACAGATAAATGTAACTATTAAAAAAATAATCATTTCAAATTAATAATAGTAACGTTTTAAAAGGAAAATTGTAAATAGAACAATAGTATTATGGAAAGGAAATTAATATACATAATTTCTAGCATTAGTAAATATGCAGGTATGTATTTAAATAAAGAAACAAATAAATATATTATCACGGCATATTATCCATTGCTGGGTGTGCTAATCTGATTTATACACACATTTCGGTAATGATGATGACATATTTGTATTGTGCGGGCGTTTACCACAAGGGTTAATTTTATGCCATTTAAAATTCGAATTATTTGGCGTTGATCGGGATCGAATCGGATTCCCTAGATTCGCGACCAGCCATCAGGTACGCGGCAACGAGATCCCATAGGTAAATGGCGGGAGGTATTGTGTTGGTCACAACAGATTTTTTCATTTAAATTTGTATTTCAAATAATTTTTTGACATGTCAAACTGTGCATTTGTTGTTCCATTTGCTATTACCGAGGCAACTAATTCGCTTTTAACACTGGTGTCATAAAATGACATTTTTAACTGTAAAAACAAACATTAAAAAGTTTACTTTAAATAGATTTGTTGAAAAAATACAGTAAAAATATTATCTCTGTATTTTCATAAGCATGTTTGGGAAAATCATAATTTGTTATGGAATGATTATAGAACAGGCTTTATATTTATTTTATTATGTCAATATCTGCATAGTACTTTGTGATGTTATAGTAGTGCCATATCTCCTTCTCGTTCCAGTTTCTCACAGTTAGTTATCCTAGTAATTAATTAATGTTTAACCTTGTGACCATTTTATCCACTGGATTCACGTTTCATGTTTTATATTTATCTAGCGTCACATATCTATATCTATAGCATGACAACATACAGTAAAGAAAATAGAGCATTTGAAAATAGTAATATACTTTAAAATCATAACCACGCAACAATATTTGCAATACGATGATGATTCTAAATGTTTATTTGACATTCTGACGCAAAAATTAAAAAAAAAGCAATCGTATACTGTTTATAGATTTTTGATAATCAATGAACGTTTTTACCTTCCGTCACCTAATAGGTAAGGAAGGTATTGTCTTTGGTCAAAAAATTCGGTGGTGAGTTTTCATTGAATTTTTAGGGTCTTTACAATACGATTTTACTATTTTTACAATGATGTCTGTATGTGTGTGTGTGTGTGTGTTCGTGTGTGCGCGTGTGTGTGTGTATGTGTGTGTGTGTGTGTGTGTGTGTGTGTGTGTGTGTGTGTGACCGCGGTTTCGTCAACGATATCTCCAATACTAGAATTCCAAAAATTACAATTCTTGCGTATTCCTCTTCCTTACAACCATATGCAGACTTGATTAGATTTTGGTTAAAATTGGTCAACCGGAAGTAACCTCATTTGAAGATTTTAACAGTTTTTCTTGAAAAACTCAGTTAAATGTTATTATAACTTAAAGAATATATTATTGTCTATACGATTTGATTGCAATTTATATTTGATATTCAACAGATATAGAGTTAAAGAAGAATAAAGATATAAATTTCATATAAATTTCATAATTCAGCCAGCTATGCTAACTTAACCACGGAAACTGCTAATATATTCAGGTAATTCAAATTGACAGATGTCAGTATCAATAAAATGTAAATGTATGAAAGAATAAGGGAAGTAACTCTAGTGTTAGAAGTTTCTAGATATAAGAGAGACGATTACATATTGGTTTGAACATGTCATGAGGAGAGATGAATATATTAATAGAAGGTGGAAGAAACATAGGAAGACCAAATATAAGATGAAAAGACTGTATTGTAGAAGACTTGAGAGAAAAGGAACTGAATGAGGAAGACACGCAAAACAAAAATGTGTGGAAGAAGAAAATAAAAAATAGCGACCCCCTAACGAATGGGAAAACCTAAAGAAGAAGAAGAAGATGTCAGTGTCAAGTGCAATTTGCATAGTTTGTTTATGAAATAACTTTACTGGAAATATAGGATCTTTTGCAAGAACATTTATGTATAGGGCGCGTGCAGTGACATGACTTTGCTGACTTTGGCAAGCAGATATGGGGACCCGTGTCAAAATGACAGCAATTAATTATGTCCATAACTGACAAGTGTTATAATTTTTCATTCAAAATTTCATAATTTTCTTATTTCATGTGGTTTGTTTGTTATCAGGAGTATGGAATTCAGTTGCCGAGAAAGAGAATCACATAATACCAAAAATTTAGAATCTTTTGTAAGAAAATTTATGTATGGAATGTGTACATAATACACAGGATTGACGGAAGGTATTGTGCTGGCCACATCAGATTTTTTTGATGATACTGATTAAGAATGTGGAAATGATTATGGACAACTTAAAGTTGAAAATTATGTAGAAAAATGTTTCCTAAAATGACTAATTTATACATTTCAAACATTTCTGATTGATATACGAAAACGACAGCATTCATACATAGAATAGACAGTTTGCATTGCCGGTGACAAACATTTTAAATTTGCGCTTAAATAAGCATGCGCCAGACAACTGCTCAACATGCTCCATGGTTAGAGAACGAGCGAACAGATCGGGCTCTGTGCGCACCGAACGGCATCGAGCGCTAAGACCGCTCAGAGCGTAAAACCGAACGCAGCCTGTATCTCCGAATTGATCCCACGTCATCATTTCCTGTTGCAAGAATTACTATATTTTTATTTAGCATCTTTGTCATACACACATGGCATATATGAGACTTTTATTCGCTATCCCATTATCGTAGTGGTTTTAAGGGGGTATACGCTATCTCCGTCCAACCAACGAAAAAAAAAAAAAAAAAAAAAATAGAGACGGTTGTGTAACCGCGCTAACATTTTTTTTTTTTTAATATTTGAATTATTTGAATATTCATGTCATTCTGTCAATCTACATTTATTCAATGAAAGAATCTATGTTAAATAGTGTTATTTTTTATATCAGTTAGTGGATGCTTATTTCTGGTAACAAATGTAATCAATAATTATATATATATATCCGGATTCATACAGCTACTGCCATCTCTCCGCTCCCAAACGCCAGCCTTCTCTATCCTCAGCATCTTCTATTTCAAGTTCTCTGGTTGACATAGCTTCTCTCATTCTTTCATTCCACGATAATCTCGGTCTTCCTACCTTTCTTCTACCAGGTGGTTTCCAGTTAAATAATCTATTTGGCCATCTATTCTCGTCCATGCGCAACAAGTGTCCGAACCATTTTAAACTTCGTATTTCAATTCTATGCAAAATGGTCTGTTCCGCCTGCATCCTGGTTCGAATTGTGTCGTTTCTGACTCTTTCTAATCTGGAAACTCTGGCCGATCTTCTTAAGTAGTCCATTTCTAAAGCCTGTAGTTTATTTTGGTAGTCTTTATGAATCAATAATTATTATATGATTAATTTCAACAAGTAAGTGTACTATTGTACTTAATGAGGAATACCAACAGAAAAACAAACGTAAATGATTTTTTCAGCAGATTTAGAAAATGGGAATCTTTGGTAGTTGTTGTTATTACTAGAATTTTATGATGGGTAGAGCCCTAATTAATTTGATTAAATTGTAATACGATATTAACTGTTTTTATTTTTATGTTTTTCGCCAATTCTCTTCGTGTCTAAATGACCCATTTCAACAAGAATCTAAATTTAAAACTATTTCTTGTTATACCTAAAATATATACGAATTTAAATTTGGCTTATGTCTTCCGGTCACGGGAATACGAATTTCATACAATAACTTAAACTATATTGTTTTCAATATTGTGTACGAAACAATATTGTTTTCAATACAAGTGTCACGAGAATAAGGCTGTAAGATGATTTTAGCGTCGATAATTTGTGTTTAGTTGTGTGTTGGTTAATTTTTGGTATTATATTGTGCATTTTGCTATTGCAAACACGGTGGTTTAAAGATTGCCGACAATTACTGCAACATATTGCCTTTTGGACAATAAAAAGAGGTATATTTCATCCATTATACTTATATCGTATTTATTCAATTCCTTTGTATATTATATTCGCTAAATAACTACTTATACTTCGTATTTTGATGAATAATAAAATTGAGACAATATAGGTTATACATATTATAATACTGTCAGTTTTGACATTACAACATAATTATTCAAATGATTTATTATTGCGAAATAAATGTCTTACGTCGAATATTGATGAATAAAAATATTCACACGGTATAAGTTATATTATATACTGTCAGTTGTCAGTTTTGATTTGTTTCTTGGCGATTTGAAGCATGTGCTTACGATTGATGACGTGGGTCTAAAGTCGTGGAAATGGACTTTACCTAATAATATTTTTTGCACCATCGGGTTTTTTTTTAATGTGTACCGATAGGGTTTCCAAGGCAGTAATCTTTATTCACAAATTACTGATCGGAAAGTGATGTGATCACTTACAACGCAGACTACACAAACGAACATATGTTACTCAAAAATTACAAGTTCATGCAGCTAAAACCATAAAACGAACAGACCATATAACATTTAACAATAATTGACGAGTTCGTTTGTTGTTGACAGAGCCTTTTAAAAAAATATGCATTGTATATCAATAATTTAATTATTAGGTATTGAAACGCGGCTGAATTTGGTGTGTATCATTATTATTTTTAAAATCTTTAGTATCGTGTTTCTACATGTATACAAAAACAAAACGCACGTGTAGACCTCCTAAGAACTGATAAGTATGATGCAGAGAAGATTTGCAGGTCAACTCAAGAGGGTAATAAATCGCTATGGGGCGCCGTGTCTGGGGCTGTCCCAACGTAAGCTAAGTAGGTAACGACAGAGTAGGAATGAGTGTTTTAGCGTGGGAATGTCGAACTCGAATGGATACAAAAATTTACAATAATATTTAGAATGTTTGACAATTAATAAACAACTAATATAACTAACTAACATTAACTAATTGATTTAACATTGCACCAGCATGAGAAACAATGTAGGAGGATGTTATTAAGTAAATTTCACAGCTGTTCGTAGAAGCCGGCCCTGGCAAGGGAGACCGAAACATATGGATACTAGGTAAAATAAAAACATTAAACAAAATAATCAAAGAAAGGTTTAATATGCTCATTACCGATATAGATAAACATTCCTTATTTATTTAAACATTGTTATTTTGGATGAATAAAAACAATTTAGGTAAACCAAGAGTTAGATGAACATTTAGAGGTGGGAGTTAAAATCAACACGACCACATGCTATCTCTCTCGCACTCAACAGGCCGAGGTCTAAGGACATCCTTGTTTAAGTAGGGGTGAAAACTATCACTACCTCGTGGCATCTTTGTCTTACACACAGAGTACAGATATTTGCATCTTTGTCTAATATATAGGGCATATGTGACTTTTTGAATGCAAATAATTAACAAATCAACAGGAGAGAATTCCTTCCACAGCCAGGCATCAGGGACCAAAGGTGGCTACTTGAGATGAGTTCGAGCAAATCAGGGTTAACAATTATTAGCTGTCTCTGTCCAACATACAATCTTCATATACAGAAACTTCCCCACTACGCCGAGTCATCAACAAATGAGGTGCATATCATTAAGATGATATTCTCAGAAAATTCTGTCTGTTGCAGTTTCACCTATGGACATCTAATCTTCCATCATTTCCACCCCCAATCTCTAGGGGTGGCGCTTCTGTGTTTAAAACTGGGTGCACCGCACTCGGAAAGGCATCTTGGTTTCGGCCAGGATCAGCCTCTGTAGTAGCTTGATCTGCATTACGATCATTGTGTAATTTTTGAGGCTTTGGTATTGGTGTTATACTGTGGTATTGCTGTCAGGTGTCGGCTAAGCTCTCACCTGCAGCGTTGGGATATTATTAAAACGCATTTAACGGTCAGTGGTGTCAGGATAACAGGGGACTGCACGCTCCGCAAGGTCCAGTTGCAATTCTCCAACCTCGTCATTTACTGGCCGGGCGGTTACACGTTGATAACAGGGGACTGCACGCTCCACACAGTGGTCCAGTTGCAATTCTCCAACAACGTTGATAACTGAGCAACTATAAATAAAACGGTCAGTGGTGTCAGGATAACAGGGGACTGCACGCTCCGCAAGGTCCAGTTGCAATTCTCCAACCTCGTCATTTACTCCCCGTATAGTTGCTACGTTGATAACAGGGGACTGCACGCTCCGCAAGGTCCAGTTGCAATTCTCCAACAACGTCCAATAGCAAAATTAAATATCCAAGTATTTTGCTATAACACCATACTATATCACGTATAAAATTTGTGTAAGACATCTTGTATGTCTGTGCATCTTTGTGTATATGCACCCATTGGTCCCGTCATCCACCTGGGGGACCCTGTCAGCGGCCGTAACCACGGCTAACCGAGGCCTACGTCCCGCGGCCGGTGTACCGTTCCGCCAGTGACCGGTCCACGCCCGTGGCCATACCCACAGCAATCCCGAGACGCTGCCTGCGCTGCGCCCGGTGCCGCTCCACGTACGAGTCCGTTGCCAGCCACAGCCCAACCCAGGGCATTCTCCCGGCATCCCCGGCCATAAGTATCAGTCATTATATTTGTACTGTATATTTCTTGAATGCCAATGACTGAATAAACGTTGTTTATTGTTGAATCTATGTTATTACTTGTTTTATTCCTTACACTACCACGACTTCAAATCAAAGATTCTGGGCACTAGTAAAATAACACAACGTAGGGTAATTAGACGATCACAATAATTAGTTGTACGCTGGCGGTTTCATACGCTGCCGCGTTACAGTATATTCGAATTAAATAAAGATATGTAATGTTTAACCATTTTGTTGTCGATTTTGAGAGCAAATGGATGTGTGTGCGCACCTTGTATTTTTTGGTACGCTAACTTGCAAAAAAAATCAAGTAACCAGGTTTTTATTATTATTATTATTATTTTTACCTTTGATCAAAAAATTCGATGAATAAGCACGTTTTGAGGTCCATAGAATATGAATTTACTATTTTTACGATGATGTCTATATGTATGTGTGCGTCTGTGTGTGAGTGTGTATTTAATGATCACTTCGGATCGCATAACTCTAATACCACGATTCCAAAAATTATAATTTTTTCATATTCCTCGAGTTTAGATCCATATGCAGACATGATTAGATTTTGGTTACAATTGGTCAACCGGAAGTATCCTCATTTGTAACTTTTAACAGTTCTTCTTGAAAAAAAGCAATTAAATGTCATTTATTGACATTTAATGTTATTATAAATTTTAAAAAATATATTATTCTCTATAAGATTGGATTACATTTTATACTTCATATTCAATAGATATAGAGCTAATGAATTATAAAGATATTAAATTTCATAAATCAGCCAGCTATGCTAACCATGCAAACTGCTAATATATTCATATAATTCAAATTGACAGATGCCAGTATCAATGAAAAGAATATGAATGTGGCAGAGATAGAGTAAGGAATTAAAGGATAAGGGAAATGGCTCGAGTGATAGAAGTTTCTAGATAGATACAAGAGAGAGAATTACATTGGTTTGAACATGCCATGAGATGAAGAATATATTGGAAGAAGAGTGAATACGTAGTTTAGTAGCAGAAAGTCGCATAAACAGAGAAAGACCAAAGATAAGATGGAAGGACTGTACCTATTGCGGAAGACTTGAGTGAAAATGAATTGAATGAGGACGACACGCAAAACAGAAATGGGTGGAAGAAAAAAAAAAGCTAAAAAAGAAGATGTCAGTGTCAAGTGCAATTTGCATAGTTTGTTTATGAAATAATTTTATTGGAAATATAGGATCTTTTGCGAGAAAATTTATGTATGGAATTTATAAGTAATACATCACACAAGATTGACGGAAGGTAATGGTGTTGACCACATCAGATTTTTTAACTATATAAGTAATGTCAAAACTGACAATGTTGTCAATGTCATCACTATTTGATCTATTTTGGACCAAGTTCATCGTTGTGTTTAATTTACCTACTATTATTTTACAAATATATTTCAGAAAAATGAAAGAATAACCAACATTAGTGATATTGACAAGTTAAAAATCAAGATCGACTCAATACAACAAAAAATAGGTGTACGTGATTTTTTTTCTACGATGTGCAAAAACTGAATGTTTAGTACAAATGTATGTTGTGTACATGATATGTAACAATCTATAAGATCTTACTACCCTGAAGAAGGTGCAAGTGTGCACCGAATCGTTAGTGTTGTAAAAATAAATGCTGTTTGACTGAGCTTTCGAGTAATTGTGAACATCTTACCTAAATTTTATTTTAGAAAATATGAATTTGTTATAATTCAGAACGCTATAAAGGTACGGAACAAAAGTAATATTAGCCTTGATTTACGATGGGGATACTATGTTGAATTACATTTGAATCTACGCTTTCTTTGTAACTGGATTTTATTCATATAGGGTTGCGCGACGAGTGTTAGGGGACCGGTTTTGATTTGAACGGATTAATTCAATTCCAACCGACGTCAAGCTTGATACTTGAAAATTATTTCCAATTTTCAAATAGCATAGTAAGCCCCGTGGTACTGTTTCGTCAACTGTTTTGAGAGCCCGTGAAGTGACGCCTTTTAAAGATACATAAATCGTTATTATTGAAATCTGCGATAGGAGCATAATGGCATACAAAAAATCTGTTGTAGCTAGCACAATACCTCTCGCCATTTCCATTTTATGGTACATAATTAACGAATTGAACATTTCTTGTACACATAAATAATTCAAATTGTATCTATTCTTCCATTCTATAAAGATTTTTGTCCTAATCTTATGTGTTCAAAATTCTCCATATTCATTGACGGTATTAGCAGTATTTCTTAGAGATATATGTAGTATTAATATACCTATAATTTTAAATATTTAATTAATAAGAAATATTAAATATGCTTCCCAGAATAAACTGTTAGTATAGTCAATAAAACTGTTGATTTTGACACTGACATTTGAATTTATCTGTCCATTACAAACATTTAATATTAACTGGTTTGCATGGAGTTGTTTGGGTAGCGAGATAAAAAAAATATATCATCACGGCATATTACCCATTGCTGGGTGTGCCAATCTGCTTTGTACGCAGATATCGGTAATGATGAAATATTTGTACCGTGCGGGCGCTTATCAGATTGAGAATTTATTATTTGTAACAACATAAATTTTCAAAAATTAATATTTAGAATTATTTTAAAACACGTTAGCGGTTACAGCGGGCCCTAGGGACCACCTCAAAAATGTCCCTGTAGGTTACGGCGGTCATAGGGCCCGCTTTATTACTCTGTAACAAACGTTACTGTACAGGCTTGTGGACCTCTTTGAACAAGCATCTAACATACTAAGGGGACCGCTAGGGATTCAAGGAAATGCCGGGCAGTGCTAACTTTTTATTTTCGTGAATTTTTTTTTTGGTGAAGGTTTTTTTTTTGAAAAATAGATTTTACAGTTTTAAACTATTTATTTGTATATAATATGTTTGTTTTGCTAATTATTATTTATATTTAGGCACCAGTTACAAAATCAGACAAAAAAAAATTTTAACCCAGAGGGGCATTCTTGCCAAAATACCGTAACCGCTAACGTGTTAAGAAAATTCTAGAGACCTTGAAACGTGCTTATTAACTAAAATCTGGATATGCAATTTTTAGCATAAATCCAATCTTAGCGAGAGGTATAAATGGGTAATAAATCCTGCTGGGACATTTTTGTTTATAATATTAAATATTTAAAAATTATACTTGACGAGTTTTACAAGATTTCAGTGTGTGAATCAACCTCTCGGTCATTTGAGACTGGCCCACTCAACCAGAATTACAAACACGTTTCGCTCTTATTGGAGCTGATTATTTAATTAATTAATTGAGGATTAAATGTTATGCTAAAAATATCTGTTGAAAGTGTTTTTATGTTTTCATTTAGATTCCATTACATTAAGGAAAATTACTTCATTACCTTGCAAGTATAGATTACGTTATACATTGCCCTAATTAAAATGCATATAAGAAATGCTGCAACTACATTGGTGTAACATAATATTGCAAGGTGTTTATATGAACGTACATTCAAAATATTTTTAATTGTATAATTATACTACTATGTCAAAAAAGTACCGGGAATTGGTCAATAAAACACAAAATATGAATTATTCATCCAAATTTATTTTATCGCCTTCAAAGTAGGCCCCTGTGTAAATAATACACTTATGCCAACGAATAATCCAATCATCAAAACATTTTTTAAACGCATTTTCACGAATCGACTTCAGTACTCGCCGCGAATTCACTTTTATGTCTTCTATCGACTGAAAACGGATGCCTCGAAGTGGTAATTTGAGTTTTAGAAAGAGGAAATAGTCAGCTGGAGCCACATCAGGGGAATACGGTGGTTGTTCGGTAAGATTTGTCGAGTTTTTGGCCAGAAATTCATTCATAATGATAGCCTTGTGAGATGGTGCGTTATCGTGATGCAAAATCCATGAGTTTTCTTTCCACAAATCTGGTCTTTTTCGACGAATTTGCTCTCTCAAACGCTGCATAACTCTCAGATAATATTGTTTAGTCTCACCTTCTGGCAAGAATTCCGAGTGCTTTAGCGATGTTAAGTGCAGTTAAAGACGTTGATAGCCGACCTGAACGAGGCAAATCTTCCACATCTCGACTGCTTTTGAATGCACTGTACCACTCATTCGCACGAGTTTTTGATAAAGTCGATTCACCGTAAGTCTTATGTAACATTTTCAGCGCTTCGGCACACGAAATTCCATTTGCAATGCAAAATTTGAGACAGATTTTTTGTTCGATATTTTTATCCATTGTAAACATCGCAAAACACACTTGAGATGAACTGACAAATGGAGCACTAAAAACAAACTAAATGACAGATGGCGCTCAAACTCCGCGTGAGCATAGAGGACAGTTGTGCCAACGTAGCGACAAAAAGAATTTCGACACAGCCTTTAAGCGGGCTTTTTTAATATACAATTCCCGGTATTTTCTTGACAGAATGTATACCTATTTATTTATCTGTTTCAAATTTATTTTATTATTTTTGAAGTGTTTTGACAATATTAAAAGGATTATATTTTTATATCGCGCTTATAAAAATTAATTCAACTCAAAATATGATAATATTCTGATAAAATTACATGTAGGTTTTATGAGACAAACAAATGCTGAAATTGCTGTCTAGTACGTGATAACAAGAGAATGGAGTGTTATTATGACAAATAAAGATAAAATGTTTTGTTTTGAATTATGTATAATTTACCTACATACGAGTAATGAGTAGGTACATAATTTTCAACGATGATTTAATTTCAATGACAATATATTATATGTATTTGTGTTGTAAATATTGAAATTCCATGACTTTTATTGATGAAATTCAATTTTTTCTGTAATATAATTACTTATAATTTTAACTCGGGGTTGCAGTTGCCATGTTGAGAATCCGGTTTCTGCAACCATTCGCGTTGCAACTACAATATTTAGTCTGTATTTTGAAATAGAGTTATTTACTTCTTTAAACGGTTTAACTTCTAAAATTAAATATGGTAAAGTGGAACGCGGACGATATAAGTCAATATCTGAATATTTATGAAAAATATTATATTCTATGGAATAAACTAGCACTTACACTCACAGTATTCCGAAGAACTTTTTCACTTATTGCAGAAATTACAATAATATAAGTATCTCGTTCTTGAATAGAGCTGGTGAAGATATAAGTTGACAAGTGTAATGAAAATATTAGAAACACATTCGCCATGTTTCACAAGATTTCAGCACTCGGTTATTTTTCAGATACTGGCTGAGCTCAGTCAGTAACAGTCACAGACAGTTGCACCACACTGATGAGCTCCAATAAGAGCGAAACGCGTCTGTGGTTATTGACTGGCCTCGGCGAGTATCTAAAAACTAACCGAGTGGTTGATTTAGATGCTGAAATCTTGTGAACATACTGACTGTGTTTATAATTTTTTATTAGATATTGTTCCAGAGAGTTCGCTATTGTACTTTCTTATTGACAAATGACAAGAGTAATTAATCTGTTCAATAATGAAATAAAACAATATTTGGGTTTATTTGCTACTTTACCTTTCATTGCCAATGAAATTTGATATACAGACGTCATATAAATCTAGTTTAAAAATCCGTGATCTTCTTGACAAGGTTTGTTCATAGAACATATTTCCAACGGTTGGAGTTTGAGTTTGAGTGCGCATGCGTGGTTTCAAACTGGTTGCAAATCAAACTGTTTGAATTCTTCTGTGAACAGCATTATGTCACTTAACTTTTTAAAATGAATAATAAATGTCTCTGCTTAATTTTGGTAGTAAATATATCGATATTATCGATCACTGTAGTGACACTTGTCAGTGAGTCAGTCTTTTATTATTTTATTTATTAATTTACAATGATTTACTTACCGTAAAATATTTATTTCACTAATTTAATTTATTTGTAAGTATATAACCAAACATTAAATGAAATCAAAACCTTTAATCAAAACAAATACAAATGTATTGTCAAAACAGTGTAAGTGCGCATGCCTCAAATTTAAAATTTCCGACCGAGTTGGAAATTATTCTGATAGTTGGTAACCGATCAGCAACCAGTCAGAAAGTTTCTATGAACATTGAACTAATAATTAGAGTTGGAAATTTGTGACTCTGCGAACGCTTTTATGCAACTGCGCATGCCTCTGACGGTTGCTGACGGTTTCAAATCGTTCTATGAACAAACCTATTATTAAAGATATAGTTCCTCTACGTTGTTCTGGCATTTATACTCGTAAGATTCCCTGCCAGTGTGGTAAAGTGTACATTGGTCAAACGGGTAGAATTGTTGCAACAAGATTAAAAGAACACGAACGACATATAAGATCAAATCAACCAGATAAATCTGCTGTTGCTGAACATGCTATTCCAGACTTACATGGAATTGATTTCAAAAACATAAAGATTTTAGCAAGAGAAAATAACTGGATGAGAAGACTAATTAGAGAAGCCATCGAAATCAAAAAATCCTGTAATAACGTTAATTTAAATACAGGTTTTGAGCTTAATAAGTCGTGGTTACCTGTTATTCGTTCATAATTTTCTGTTTTATCTTTGTATATTTTTTATGTAACTTTTGATCTATGTTACCCTCATTTTGTAAACTTGTTGTCTTGACTACATTTTGTTATTTACCTATGATGAAGACAGCACTTCGCTGTCGAAACGTCGTTAAATAATTAAATTTATATAGAACTAAACCCAAATATTGTTTTATTTCATTATATTATGAGTTCTGAAAGCTTCTTTCAATATTTAATCTGTTCAACTTTGGTTGATCAAACACGTTTACCACTTTCCATCAACCAAAGTTGACTAATGTAATTTCGATGACACATTTCATTTCTTTCTCGAATGTCCCTCTTCATAGATCTCCAAGAAATTGTTACCTGAAGAGTCATATAACTTTTTTGTGATATGACCACTCTACTTAAATCTATCCAACTATCGTCAAAAAATTAAATGACATGTTTCATTTCACCGCACTGGCATTGAAGGAAAGAAAATTTGTTGAAGAAATGTAAAAGACATAATAAATATCTTTTTTTCATATTATTGTATTTATAGATACTTAAAGTATTGAATCTCTATATGATTACTAGATGTTTTCTACTGAACCTTTTTTTGTACGATAACACATAGGATGAATTTACAACTGGAATTGGTTCTAAGGTTCTTTTCTAATCAACTAATCGCATATATAATGTATATTTTTCATAATACGCATCAAAGTGAACTTTAAAAACGTGTTCTCCTTTAATAATATGCTTTACAAAGCTACTTTTTACTATTATTAGAAAAGACTAGTCGTAAAATTACGATACCAGAAAAATCATAAATAGGTATTAAATTTTGTGACAATATGGGAATAAGCTTTAAATAACCTTTGATTATATCTATGTCAGACATACGGCCGAAATCATCATTCCTTAATCATGAGGTGATCCATAGATTAACGTTGATTCTGAATCAATCAAATTCACCATTAAAAATCAAGCTAAACTACTAATCAAGTTGGTGAATTGGAACATACGTTGAACTACGGATTAAGGCTTGATTTACATTAGTGGTACAATGACGGTACGATGACAGTACAATAACGGTACAATGACGGTATGTCAATTACAAGAGACATTTACATTAGATGATACAATATCAAAAGTAGAAAATATCGTGCAATGTTTAAAAAATTATCAAGTACCGACTTGTCTATAATTGCCTTTACTCGTGACGAAGAAGAAGAAAATTACTTACTCTGATAATGTATGATATATATTTTACGTTTATGTCATAAGCAGAGAATTTTGGTCAATAATGTATGCTCATTTTGGTTTAACTAAAAGACAAATATCAAAAAGACAGAAACATGTCAGATGTCATTCACGTACTAACATATGTTTACTTCCACTCAGCTGATTTTGGTATGAACATTAACGTGATGTGCACATACCTACTCTTCAAACGAAACCTTCCACTCCCCGTTTCATGCAAATACTATGCAGTCACTATGATACAATATTTTTTCAATAGAAACAAAACTATACTGTACCGTGGTCGTACCGAGAACGTAGATGTAAATGGGTCCATTAATAGTACATTAAAACACAAGTATCATAAGGCAATCTGTTAACGTACGAGTCCAAGTTTGGAAAACGAGCCGCTAGGCGAGTTTTACAAAGGACGAGTGCGTCAACAGGCCTTATGATACGTGTTTTTTATACTATTTTTTCTATTGAGGTAATTTTACGATTAAATTTATTTAAATTGCGACGTCAAATTATGACTAGGTATTTTTTTGTTAGTTATGTTTATGTTGGTATCGCTTCTCGCTAACAATTGAAATTTCATATTTTGTCAACTATTGATTAATTAGTGTATTGCAAGATGTATTGTATTTATGATTCAAGGTCTGATTCTGGTTGTGAAATTAATATTATATTTCTTTCTAGTCCTATCACCTAAAGAAAGTTTAAAAATCCATAATTAAAAGTAATATGTTGAAATATTATCGACAACTTACCATTTTGAGGTTACCTGTCATCTGTCAGTTATGAAAGCATGACTACCAACTCTAGAACATGAAAGGCGCCAAAAATAGTACGCTTATAGATCTTCTAAACGTCGTGTTTGCAGTACAAAACAGTGCGTTTATAGAAACATAAGAACACCGAAATAGAAAAAATACATTGGAGCAACAAATACCGTACCGTCATCGTACAGTTATACTGGTGAATTCGGCTGTAAGTAAAATATTACCGAAATTGCTATATTGATGTTTATTTAAAATGTAAAATATTCCTATATTCACAATTTTAGTAAAAATTTAATAATGTTGGTGTTATGATGAATTTAATTCGAAAATTTTGACCGAACTTTTCTTTAAATGTTATTTAACAAAATAAATCATGGTATAGAAAATGAGGTAAACACTGGCGTAAAAATTAAAAAATAAGAACTATTGAAATGAAATTTAATACAAGTTAGCAAAAATGAAGTTATTTATGTTAATATTTTCTATTTATAAGTCTGCCATTATGTGAAATTCTGAAATATTTTGTTGTGCGACATAGGACATTAGCCGCTATATCTTGCAAAATTATATGTATCTTATCGCATAAGCATTTTAAATTATTAATCCATTGCATAATATTTATTTTATAAAAATATGATGAATAGACAATTTTTATGCCAATAAAATATTTGCACAGTTGTTCACAAATGTGTCAGCAATAAAAATGTTATCCTAAATTTGTAAGTAGAATAGTTATGTATTTATATAAATTTATGACACATTGCTGAATGTATAAATTAAGAAATAATTTTATTATTATAACAATATTTAGTATCGTTTCGTGCCTTGTTCTATTTTATTCATTGCGGTGTGTTACATTTAATTTTAAATTGAGAAACCTTAGCCATGTGCTAATCAATTTAAATATTTACTTTATACGCTTGAATGCTCATAGGAAAATTTCCTTTATGCATTTATATAATTTATATATGAACATGAACGGAAATACTGTGTATGAAAATGTTCATGACTGACAATGAAAATTATATGGAAATATTTAATGTACTTTCCTTGAAAATAATATTAATTAATTTCAAAACATATCTAATAATATTACTGTCAAATGAAATAAAATTATAGAATGTTACAGACGACGAATAAAATATAAATTTATTTATAATGAAAACAAAGAAAATAACATAGTACATAAATGTTATTATTTATTCATTATTTCAAGATTATTATTTACATTTATGCCTGACATTATTTGAACATTGAAGAAATTATGTATTTAATAATATTTGTAACTTCTGTTTCTATTGTTAATTTTGTATTTACGTTTTAATAACAAATTTTCATAGAATGAATTTAAAATTATAAAAAATACGTAAATATAAGATTAGGTGTAATTAGAATGTTTTGTGTGTACAAGAAATGTTAAATACAATACCTACTTATATATACCACAATGGAAAGGGCGCGAGAGGTATTGTAATGGCCACAACAGTTTTTGTATTATACAGGCTGCGTACAGTAATTTTTTTAAAGATGTTCGATAAAAGTCATGTATATTACGAACGAATTAACAAATTGGCATACATTTATCTCTCTCCTTTGTAAAGACTACAAGCGTGTGCAATAAGGATGGATATAACACGCTTGTCTTTCAAAAATTCATATTGTTTCGACTAAGTTAGGACATTCCATTTTAAAACGATGCTCGGTGTTGACAATACTTTCGCTGTATCGTAATTTTATTTATTATTTCAGATTGATTCATTGCTGTACGAATAACATTATTTTCTCTCAGTGTCCCTGACATTGACACTGTGTCAGTAATCAAATCAGTAACTTATTTTTCAGATATTTGGTTTTACATTTGCTAATAAATTTACCAGTTGACTTAGTTTTGAATTTTGAATGCTTTTACCGTAACATATATTTTTATAATAATAAAATAACAGTAGTATCGTATGTACCCTCATAAACACTAAGTAACGACACTACTGAATTTTTCAGAATGGGCGGAACTAAAATCTTAATTCATAAAATTCGTAGATGACCTTGATCGGATATCTTTTAAAAAAATTACTGTAACTACCTTGCTCAGTATATTTTTTTTATAGGACTGATACGAGTTTGATTAAATTTTGTACTTTGTACAATTAGTATTTTCAATTTACAAACTCGTGTGGGATACATGCCCAATGCATGTTTTCTGTACATTTATCTATTTTATTTAAAATTATAAGAATCCTTATTGAATGTTGAGTGGTTTGTATCGTTTAATCAGTGACTTGGCTGAATGAGGTGTTGCAATTTTTTATTTTTAAATTTAATTTTTTGTGTTCTGAAATTTAAATAAGTACCTTTATAATATTAGTAAATATGATTTTCTGTTCAAATTTCTGTATATATTAAGCACAGTAGCAATTGTAAAAGTATACTATGTTTGAATTGGCGCCTGTGACGTCCAAGAAATGCTAACCAATGACAGAACTGGAAAGATAAAAATTAGAAAATATTATAATTTCTTATTTAATTATATTAGATATTTATACACCAAGTGAGTTAAGATAATGTTTATTCATGAAAAGAAAGTTTAAGCCACGAAATAATAAGAAAAAAAAAACCATTACAATTTTGACTATTTCACTCATAAATTTATAAACAAATCCAAATTCAGGATTCTACTTAGTTACAAGGTTTTATTTCGACAAAACACCGTCATAAAAAAAATCCGCAGCCTTTGAGCCAATAAGATGCTATATTTTTATAAGTAACGAGTTTTGACAGTCAATTTTTTTTTGACGTTTTAAGAGTACCTTGAAACATATTGTTACATACCTGTCAAAATGCGTATATTTGCAGTGTTTTTAGTTTTTATTAAAAATGAGTCGATTCGAACAGGAATCTTTTCAGAACATTGAAAAAGCAATCTTAATTATAATATCTAAAAACACAATAAAATTTTATAGATTTTTGTCAAAAAACTAAATTATTACCTGATTTTTATTTTGGAAATAGTCATCCGCATACCATTCGTGGTTGAATTTTATCCTGGCAAAATTTTCCGATTGCTTTACTCGAGCCTGTTGCTAATTTATCTTGTGACATTGATCAAAAATCACTCGCTTGACTGCTCGTGATTTATTTGTCAATGCCAATCGATAAATTGCTAGGCAACCAGCTCTCGTAACAATCTGAAAATGTTTCCAGCAAAAATTTACCACTTATGACAAAATTAAAAACTAATAAATTAGTAGGTTGTGTATGACAATCGTCGTTGATAGACGTAGATAGTCAATTCGTTTATTTATACATTATAATCAAGCTTTATTTTCTGTTATTAGTGTCATGAAAAATAATGAAAATGGCTGATCTGTCTAATAAAGACTGTGGTGAGTTTTATTTTCATGCCTGATGTTATTTTAAATGCATTATTTGTTGCAGAGTGAATTAAAATTCTGTGAGAAATTAATTCACCAGCAAATAAACAGTTACTTATAGTTGTTGCTATGGAGATAATGACAGTTTAAAACGTCAAAATTGAATGAAATATAAAAATCAGTAATATGGATAGAACTAGTAGCTAGTATATAATTAATAGCTGTCACGGCTGTCACTCGTTTAACTTCTGTCGGCGGCAAATATAAGCTACTCCCTCATTGGTGAGTAGTTTTGTGACGTTATCAGGCAACAGAAAAGACGGCAATTTAAATATTGTATTTTCAAGGACATTTTTCTCAGGAATAAAGAGTAATATGAAAGAAAATAAAAAATAAAGGTAAAATATTTTTACTTATTCTTTCGATTAAAGCAAATAAAAAAAATCGTGCAACACCTCATTGTTATTCTCACGCATACATGGTCACATGTTCTATATTTATTTTATGTTGTAATGTATTGTGTCAGAATTAGGGTTGCCAACTCAAGAAAAAATCATTTCCGAGATTTTTGAAGTATTTATAGTTATATAGTATAGTTAATTGTAAAGTAAAACACTTTTTAATACACATTGGTAGGTATTATAATGGTAACCTTTAAAACATTATATAATCAACTAGTAACAAAAAATTATAATCTACCTAAGCACATTATTTATACATTCGAATAACAAATTTATTAAAATTATACTGATATTTAAAAAAACAAGGATAATTTAAAAATTCTGACTCAGAATACATGTAGCATGCATTATTAACAATGTTTTTTTTTTAAATTGTATATTTGATGACGTACATTGGTATTCGATTTGAGTTATACATATATTTTTTTCGTAAACCAATACTTGTTATTTCAATAAAACCTATAGCGACGTGTAAATTATTTTCAATATAACTTAAATAATACGAAAAATTTATAAATGGATCAAAACGTATAATTTATGAAATATACTATTAAAGTGCGTTTATTTTTAATTTTTAATAATCTTTAATTACATAAATACAGTTGGACCTCTTTAATCCGAACTAATAATTGCACAGGTTGATTCGGATTATCGAAATGTTCGGATTATCGAACAAATGACGGAAAATATCCATTTTCTTAATTCTCTAAGAATTTCCACATTCTCATAATAAAAAATGCTTTATTTTCAAATATAAAATTAAAAAACAATTGTACTTACTACATATGAATAAAAAAATAAAGTACATATAGGCATGGGCGCCGGGAGGGGGGTGCAAGGGGGTGCACGTGAAACCCCCTGGCTTTAAAAAAAATATATTTTTTTAAGAAATATTGGTTTTTTGATGACAAAAAACAGAATAGAAAATATAAATGTGATACATTTACTTAGAAATAACTTATTTTAAAACAGCAATGCAAGTCTTCTCTCCTGCTGTCCAAACTTGTCTACAACTTTATCGATAAGGTTTTGATTTGTACAGTCCACATAAACATTTTATGCTTTTTCACAAACAATTTTCAGTATTATAATTTATTAATAGCTACAAATGAAATTGCTATAAATGAGAAATAAAGAATCATTCAAATTAAAAGAGCTATGTTTGTTGTTGAAAATTAATTTAAAGAAAGGTTTATTAGATCTTCCACAATCTGTTGTCCAGAAAATACTGACTGTGTTCAAATTTTTAGTTCTAAACAAGATTTTCCAAATCTAACTTTTTTCGTAAATATTCATATCAGTTTCCCGCTATTCTTCCTAATTCATTTGAATTCTAGTAGTGTCGTAACTTATTCAATTTTTTTTGAATAAGTTACGATATGATTCATATGAATTTTAGTAAGTTCATATCATATAAACCTACTAAAATGAATAAATTTAAATTTAGTAGATCCATATACAAAAAGAGTTTATTTAAATCAAATAAACATATCACTGATTGTAGTTCAGAAATGTAATTCGTTGTTTTTTTTTCGAAAAAAAAAAACGACTGGGGGGGTAGAGAGAAAATCTTTCTGCACCCCTCTGAATAAAATCCTGCCGGCACCCTTGATAATATTACATAAATCTCTACAAAAGTCAATAGTAAATCTAAGAAACTGTGAAAAAATCGATGATTTTGCTCTGTTTAATGTTTGCTTCTTCTGCCTTTTTCCGATAGAATTAGAATGTGGTGTTCCGATTCATCATTTTCTTAAGCCCACTTCAAACACGTTTCAAAACTTCTGAGTGCCTCTTTGTGCTTTACATGTCCTGGTATCACTTCTACTTCTTCGTCGGTGCTTGATTCATTCTGAATATGATTCAAAATATCCATATCATTTGTGGATTCCCATGATTCTTCATGTCCGATAGCCCACTCAAGAGCTTTTTGTTGTGTGACATCTTCAGAAATTTGGTTTATTAGCGCAGTAACCTCGTTTATTTGTCTTTCTATACCCTCCAACTCCATTCTGTCCTTCCACTGCAATAGTGGAAGATTATCGTCTTCAGTCCAACCATCATCAAGAAGTGGTGTAAGAATTTTAGTCCAGGACTTTTGGATAAGTTCCGGCCTCACATCTTCCCATCCTCTTCATAATCCAATATCTTTCGAATTAACTTTCTTCAGTTCTGCAGAAATATCTGCACCTTCGGAAGCAACATTTTTTTTAAAAGCCTCTTGCTGTACGAAATAGATTATGAAAGTGTGAAAAGCCACATGAATTTGAACCATGGACCATTACTTTGACGGGGTAACGCTCTACCAACTGAGCTATGGCCGATCTATCCAATGGCTGACATTATCTTCCACTTTAACCGCTAATGTATCTCTTTTTGGAGAATACAGTTTTGTATGACGTTGTATAAATACATATAAACAAATTCTAGTAATTCTACGGTCTCGTGACCGCGTACCTGAGTGTCTGGTCGCGAATCTGGAGAACCAGATTTGATCCCGACTGGCGCCAAATATTTCGAATTTTAAATTACACAAAATTGACCCTTGTGGTGCATTCTTCACGCCAGCAATGAGTCCCGGTTAAGTGACCCCTGGTAAACGCCCGTACGGTACAAATATGTCATGATCATTACCGAAATCTGTGTACAAAAGTAGATTAGCACACCCAAAAATTAATGCTGAATTATTTGTGAACGATGGTAGCTCGTTGCACAATTTCGTTAGCTTAACAAAATCTAATTTCAAAGAACTACTTTATTTGGTAGCTCCTAAAATCTCCGAAAGGAGTACAAACTATCGTTGACAATACCGTACACACTGAGCGATGTTTTCCATTTGAAATGGATAACATGGATACAGGCAACATGCAACAAATTTCTTTGATATCATGCCGCACGATGTTGACGAGTTTTCATTAACTAAAATAGGTATTAAAAATAATCACTAAATTATTAATTCTAAACTCGGTAAAAATATGTTCTACACGGCACTAAACACAGATTTACAGCTTCGTCAGCATGCATTACCGATACGGCAGCCTCTGCTGTAAATGTGGTATTTTAGTGCCTAGTTAAACAAATAGTAGTTTATATATCAAGGGAGTCATTTGTCGAGAGCGAAGATGAATCCTGAGGGCGTAGCCCGAGGGATGCAATCGCTTGAGGCAAATAATGACACTTTACTCCCGTGTTATATACAATATTTTATATACAAGCGGAAAAATTCATTATTTAATAAAAGAGACTATAAACATGCTGTTAATAGTTTTATAATACATGCTGTAAAACTAGTAAGACTGAAGCACATTCCTGTGTAAACGAAAAAAATATTTTTATATTACTTTCACAAAAATCATTATTTTTTTTCCAATATAAATATAATTGATACTATTTGACATATCTTTTAAACAATATCAGTTAACTAATACTAATACTACGAAAATAAAATTCTTCTTAGGTCGCACTGCCAATGTAATTGTATCACTTTATTTCCCTAGAGAGTCATTTTTATTTCCCTCGATAAATAATAATGAAGCACATTAAGTACTGATTTTGACAAAAATAAAGTTAACATTATTTACCGGTTGTATATGAAAACTATTATGTTAATGTAACGCATTTTATATTGAAGCATGTTTATTTTAGTTTTTTTTTTTACAAAAATAATCTCTCAGCATACCTAGTGTTTTATTTATGCATGATTAAAGATAGAAAAAAGAAATGTTTACAATATTTCAACCTTTTACTACTCCTCCATTCTTGCGATTCTTTCGGACACGTGAAGGCCGGATACGAGACAGTCTACTGTATACTTAATTTAATATCTAATGGTTTCGTTGCTTGTGTGGCACGTAGCGCCGTCTTGTTGAAAGTAAACGTTGTCCAGATCAATACCATCCAATTCCGGCCATAAAAAATCGTTAATCATCTCTCGATAGCGCAATCCATTCACCGTAACTGTTGCTCCAGCCTCATTTTCGAAAAAGTAAGGTCCAATGACTCCGCCGGACCATAAACCGCACCAAACAGTTACACGTTGAGGATAGAGAGGCTTTTCAACAATAACTCTTGGGTTTTCTGAGCCTCAGATGCGACAATTTTGTTTGTTGACGAAGCCACCGAGGTGGAAATGGGCCTCATCACTCAAGATGATTTTTCGATGGAATTCCGGATCATTTTCATGCATTTCAACGACCCAACTAGCAAAGACACGACGTTGTTGATGATCGGCCGGCTTGAGTTCTTGTGTTAACTGGACTTTATAAGCCTTAAGACCCAAATCTTTATGCAAAATACGGTGTAATGACGTTTGTGGAATGCCTAATTCCAAAGAACGACGAGGAATGGACAAACCTGGGTTTTCTTCAACACTTTCGGCTACAGCAGCAATATTCTCGGCTGTTCTTGAGCGACGTGCACGGGTTTTATTCTTTACATCACTAACTTGTCCCAACAGCTCGAATTTTTCCACCAATTTCTGTATTGCGGTCCGACAAGGTGCTTCACGACGACTCAAAAATTGTCGAGTTTTACGAACCGTCTCTGCCAAATTTTCACCATTTTTATAGTGAATTTTAATAATTTCAATGCGTTGTTGAAGCGTGTATCGTTCCATTTTTATTAATGGCGTAGTTTCTACTTGTCAAATGTCAAAAAATGACAGCTTCAAAAGCGACATCTACCGAAATAGCAGGCTATTCAAAATAACACCTCTTATTGGAAAACCCTTTATAAGTATATATTTTATAAAACTAATGGCCAGTCGCACAGCTCTTGGTTAATGTCTTAATTACGAGTTTAACAAAAAAAGTGCGTAGCGAAATATTGATAGTAATATTTCACAAACTCATTTGACATTTCGTTTCAATACGATATTGTTAATTTAACCAACGGTTAACAATTTAACTATAAGGTGCAAATGGCTAAAAAACTTTTATTTTAAATATGTAGGTACTCGTATCGTTATCATATCTTCATTTTTACAATAATAAATGTGTCATTCTTTTTTTATAATTTATAAATTGTTTATCACATTCATAAATAATCAGTTTCCAATAATCAATTAATCTACCTATTGTGAAATTCAGTTTTGTTTTTTATAAAACTCTGGGGTTTCGAGAAACCCACTTTGGTATGTCTCTACCAAAGAAGTGTTTTTTGTTAATTTTTTCTTCGATACTATTACAAAGATTAACGCATTTGTATTATTTCTTAACCCACCCACACCCACCTAGGCAATATCGCATCCCTTGCTCTTGATATAAATTAGTGGGACCATTATGATTTCACAAATGTTAGTGTCACTTTCGCTTAAAATATTGCACGGGCCTGTTCTAAATAGTTTTACAGAAAAATATCTTCAAATAGGTATAATGTTTTCCAATTTATTACAAAAATTAAAGATTAATAAACTTGATATTTGCAACAATATTTTTCCTAGATGTTTTAAAAAATAAATTAATAAAATAATTCATTTTTAAAAAATTTGCAACCTACACTTTAAAGAAAGCCTAAACACAATTCTTTGGTTAGGTATTTGACATATTGAAATATAAGTAACTAACAAATAAATATCACTATTAAATTCAAATTTATTTCAATAATGATAGAGTTTTGAAAATAAAATATTAGCTAAATCGAGAGTTAAATATTGGATTAAATTGGAATATTGATGTATGAAAATGGCCGTATTTATTTGGGAACTTTGAGTTCAATCTTGAACTGATCTCGAACCAACCTGGGTTACTTCCAAATACATGATCCATAAATTTTTCAAGTTCTGATATTTGGCGGTAAATTCGAATTCGCGTCATTTATTCTCATTATTGGTGTAGTAGTTTGTCATTAGTTGTCTCAGCAGAGTTGCATCATTGTATCGAAGTTGGCATTATGAGTGAATTGCAGGTATGAAATTTTGTTAACTTTGTTTTGGTTAGTATTTATTTCATAATATTAATTGCAGCATTTAATAAACGATTTAATGGCTCCAATATCAAGCAGCAGTAGCAGTAGCGACGATGAAAACATTTTTGATATAACCTCATCTTCATCAGATGGTTCTTTTTATCCACCGAAGAATAAGAAAACTTGGATAGAGAATTATTCCAATATAATCGCAAATTACCACGACATGGACTTTAAAACTCACTTTAGGTTAAAAAGACCCAGCGTTGAAGTTTTAATAAGTGAGTATAATAATTATATAAATACTACCTATCTCTGTAGATATGTTCAGTACTAGCAACGTAATGCCTTCAAAGACACATGGAGGTAGACAACAAATTTCTTCGCAAGACAATATACTTATAACAATTTGGTATTTGGCAAATACATTTCTACTTGGGAGATTCAGCCTATCCAGTACTTATAGTTGGCTTATTCCACCATACAAAGATAATGGACGTTTAACACCCCAACAAACGGAATTTAATTTTCGTCATTCGTCAACGAGAAGGGCCGCAGAAATGTTCAATGGAATTTTAAATGCCCGAAGACTTAAATATGTCGAAATACTTTCAGTACTGAAAATAACTGAAATTATTTTATAACGTTGTGTGTTGTACAATTTTTTAAAAGAAAATGATAATAATGATTCATATGAGGTACAAGAAAGAAGACGCGGAAGAAAATCAGTTGGACGATGAAGAGGCAGTCAGGAGAGAAATTTTGTTCATGAAAATGTATACAAAATAAATATTTATTAGAAAATAAAAACAAACATAATTCTTACTTTTAAATAAAATAAATAGCACTCTGCTTTTTATAGTACCTATAAGATAATGGTTTACATATTACATTTTTTTTATTTAATAGTTCTATTATTAATTTTTTTTTCTTTTTTTAAAGCAATTCTTTCGTTGTGCCTTTTTTCCTTCAAAGCTTTTTTTTCCTCTTGGGAGTTTCTTCCACTCTTTCAAAGCCTTAAGTTTTCTTTCTTCTTTCGTGTTTTCCATTAGTTCCTTTCTTAATAGGTATTCTTTATATGGGCTTGTTGCTTTCTTTTTTATTCGTTTTACTGGTGTATGCTGCTATTCGATAAATGGTTCCTTCGGAGGTTCTTCAGCTAATGATGACGATGGTGTTGGTGTTAAGAGAGTATTATTGTCAGGTTCCGGCATGTTAGTATTAATTACCTCCTTGCACTGTACTGTTTTTTGATGTCCAAAAATCTTGTCCATTTCTTCGAAAAAATTAAATTTGATTGTACCTCTACCTGTAGATTTCTTATTGTCTACAATGGCCTTATATGATTTAATTAAATTTTTCATTTTGTTTTGTACTTGATGTTCAGTAACATATTATTAAATTTTAATTCAGTGACAATACTTTGCCACACTACTTTCCTTTTCACAGGATGATTCAGATTTTCTTTGTGTTTTTTATACGTGCTTAATAAAAAAAGCGTATCTGTATCATTCCATTTCTTTATATTTTTGTTGTCAGATTCCGCTTGATTAATTTTTGTACCAGAAACTGCTACAGTTTCTGAATTTTCATCACAATTGTGTGTCATAAATTCTTCTTGGGTCATTAAATTATTGCAGTTAATACATAAATATTGCACAGTTGATCTGTGAGAATAATATTTTATTATTATAAAATATTATAAAGAGAAAAAATACTCACATTTTAAGAAAAACTCTTCTTAACTTGATTTTACTTGAATGTCAACAACTCCACGCGTAATACACATCTGTCAGTTTTAAGAAATAAATAAAGAACGCATCTGTTTAGATGAGAGAAGGCGGGTTGAGCCTACTAACCCAGCAAATCTGCTGGGTGAGTTGGGTCAGTTCAGGATCAGTTCAGGGTTGCTTAAAATGTGCCAACTAAACACAACTAACCCACCAAGTTACTCTAAAAGTCCCAAATAAATAGGGCCAAATATGTACCTACCTACCGTATTGTTTTTAAATAAGTCCGATCAAGGTCATCTACATCATGAACGAATTAGCAAATTGACATATTTATCTCTCTCATTTGTAATGGCATGAAGCGTGTGCGATAAGACTGGATATAACACGCTTGTCTTTCAAAAATTCATATTGTTCCGGCTAAGTTAGAACATTCCATTTTAAAACAATGCTCGTTGTTGAGTTGATGACAATATTTTCGCTGTAACGTAAGTTTATTTATTGTTTCAGATATATTACCTTGATTTATAGCCGTGCTTAAAGCGTTATTTTCAGTATCACTGACACGGACACTGTTTCAGTATCTTATTTTTCACATATTTAGTTCTACATTTGTTAACAAACTTACCAGATGACTTGGTTTCGAATGCTTTTATTTTAACATTATAATAATAATAAAATACCAGTAGTATCTAATGTACCCTCATAAAAACTAAGTAAACGACACTACTGAATTTGTGTGAATGGGCGGAGCTAAAATCTTAATTCATACAATTCGTAGATGACCCTAATCGGACTTCTTTCAAAAAATTACTGTACTTTGCATAAACTAAAAATTGAATTAGCGGGATGTAATCAATTTTATTTTTATTTAAAGTTTAATTTTATTCACTTTTTTCTTAGCTTTTATAATTTAGCCCTTATAATATGTACATACTTCTTTTCATTGATTCCTTCAATGTGATTATAAAGTGCTTATTAAATAAGTTAAATTTAAAAAGTTTTGTAACTTTTTTGTTCTAATAATAAACGCGAAACACATTTGAAATTTATCGCATTAATAAAACAAACATAAATAAAAAATATAGCAACATATAAACTTATATAGAAAACATGGCAATCCTACTGTCAAACATGTAAACAACCCCGCCTACCTTTTTGGTTCGGATCTTCCTGGCTAGACTACTCGCACTCTCCAACAGTAACAAATTCTTGATGGGCGGCATTCGATCCCCTGCACCTCTGTACACCATTTTGAGTAGGAACCGCATGACGACCTCTACGAAGGCATGCAGCAGCCTGCAACAGGCTTCGCTGTAGCTCACGCGCTTCACGCTCATCTCACGCACGCGTCACGCACTCGGTCACGCGCATAAAATACCAGCAACAGCCACTCACAGACACTCAGCCTAGACTGAGGAAGTTCAGTGAAGTTGAGGTCGGGAGAGAGTGATGAGGGAATGAAAAGAGAGTTAGAATAGAGTTGGGTATAGTGAACGAAGCAGGAAATTTGCAGGAAAGAAGGTTTGATATATGAATATGATGGAAATTAAGAATGATAGCAGCGATATAATTAATATTAATGATTAGATAGTACGGTGTTTGATGATTTTAATGTCAAAGAGAAACGTATGCTCTTGCTATAGGTATACAGTGTCCCAATTAGAGCTGCCATTATTGGGATCTCGATAACTATAAGAGACACAATGTCGGTTAAATGGATTATTTTGTGCACCTATAGGGGGCCATCTTAGATGTGCTTTTGTTTTTCCAAAAAATCTCATAGGGCACTAGATAATGGCGAAAAACTAATTTTTACCTCCCGCTACCCTTGGTAAGGAAGGTATAGGGATCGTGCTAAAAATCGCATATCGAGATTTTGGTAAATGACCACGTTTTAAGGTCCCTAATCCATTTTTAACATTTTCACGATGATGTCTGTGTGTATATGTGTGTGTGTGTGTGAATCCTGTATACGCTCTAACTCAAATACTATCATTCAGAAAGTTTTGAAATCATGTATTTCTACCTTATTCTAATATGGAAATATCTGATTAGATTTTGGTGGCAATCGGATAACCGGAAATGGCAGTTTACTTGAAGATCAAGATAGTTTTTCTTCAAAAAATACCTTTAAATGTAATTTTTTTCTTAATTTGTTATTATAAAAATTAAAGATTATTCCATTTTCTACAAGTTTGCTTTAATACTTTTTCTATATATTGTATGGATAAATTTATAAAGTAATATAAAAATTATATACATAGGTAAATGGCGGGAGGTATTGTGTTGGTCACATCAGATTTTTTCTTTTGCAAATAACTTTTAAACTATTAGTAATCGAGAAAAATAGAGAGGTTATATATTTTTATTGCCTAACCAGTGGCGTAAATTTCTGAGATATAACACAAAGTTATATTTTTTTAAATGGAACTCATATCATATTTTAGTCTCAAAAAATATCTATTTTTTTCTCTTTTCAATGTGTAAGGGTTATTATGTTTCGTATTTGTTTAACGTTATTTTGTAATTATTTCACAAAAAACGTAACTATTATTATTAATTAATTATATTCTATTTGATATATATAATTCATTTTATGACTTTCTTGCTCAATCTTTTTATTTTAAACTCGCTTCTTCCAATTTTCACTATAACATGACAAGAGCGACCTGATAAATATTTTTTTGATTTGAATTTGATTGATTTTTGTGCAAAATTTTCTAACGAAATAAATTATTTAAATAAAAACAATATTTCTCAATAGAATTCTTACTAATATTTCCAAAATATCATTAAATTGACTATAAAATAAGGAAAAATAAATAAATTTCGAAGTAAAACAAATACAAAACACAATATATTCATATTCAATTATTTAACTATTTTACAATTTACATTGTTTATAGCACGTCTTTAAATACTAAAGTACATAAGTAATTTATTTTAAATTAATTTACCATAAAAATTGGTGTACATACCTATCAAATCATTTCATTTATTTATTTAACCATTATAAAGAAGAAAAAAACAATATTTTAGACAATATTAAGCAATGCCTGTTTCAACAATGTTGGACAAATATTCTTCAATTGAATAAAAGCAATGTTCAAGAAGATACATTTTGATTTTCCTCTTAAATGAATTATAGGATAAATTTTTCACAGAATCTGGTAGAGCATTATATAGATTTAAATTTAAAGAATTTTGTTGAGATCTGGCTAACCTGAATCTAGGTACACGAATTAAATTGGAAGATCTTATATTGTGACTATGAGTATTAGATATCAAGGTAAAATTATTCATGTTATTATGGATTTCTAGGAGAGTGTGGTAGATAAATAAACATGGTAGCGGCATAATTTTTACTTTTTTGAAAAGTGGTTGGCAATGCTCCCTTGCTACAATATCTAGGATTATTCTAACTGCCTGCTTATGTAATTTGAAGATCTCAATAGCGTGAGGAGAGTTGCCCCATAAAATAATTCCATAGCTTATTAGCGAGTAGAAAAGGCTGAAGATTAGTGTTTCGAAATTTAAGGAACGCTTTAGATTTCTCAAAAGAAAATTTATGCTTGCAAGTTTGGCACGTAAATATTTAGAATGTGCGAAGCAGGTTAATTCGTCATCTATGTTCAAACCCAGTTTTAACTGATTTGCCTTTTGTTATTTTTTGGTTTGAAGATATTATCAGTTGTTGCGTCTTATTGTGATTTAACTTTAGTTTATTTGTCGCAAACCAAGCTTCCGCCTGTGATAAATTGGAATTTACTATTTCCGCTAAACGCAATAATATTTACATCATTGAAAAGATAAAAAATAGGTATTTTTTGAGACTAAAATCAGTTATGGGTTTCATTTAACTTTGTGTTACATCTCGAAAATTTACGGATATTAAAATTTATTTCGCACGCTACTGGTTAGGCAATAAAAATATATAACCTCTTTATTTTAAACATTTTTCTCGATTACTAATAGTTTAGAAGTTATTTGAAAAAGAAAAAAATCAACAATATTCAGTTTTTCGCCATTATCTAGTGCCCTATGAGAATTTTTGGAAAAACAAAAGCACATCTAAGATAGCCCTCTATAGCTACCCAAAAAGTTCCATTTACCCGACATTGTCTCTCTTATAGTTCTCGAGAACCCAATGGTGGCAGCTCTAAATGAGACACACTGTATATAGATGTCTGTTTATCAGCAAATATCTCGCTTAGTATTACTTTTAGCGATTTTGACTATATAATATAAATTATAGCATGATAATATTTTTATATAATAATAGAAATACCTTAATATTGTTACTTTCGGTTTTCAAATAATTGATAACTTTTATTTTTCAAATAGAACACGCTAAAATTACAGTGGGGTCTCCACTATTTTTTATTTTTAATGAAATTTCATCTAAACTGAAAATGATTTGTAGTTTTAGAAAGCCTTTATTGTTATTCGTTAAGCCGTAATTATTATTTTAATATTCTGTGACGTAGATATAGAGATGATTTTATTTTCAAACATTGGACTTCACTAATAATTGGGCACGTAAATTGATCTTTTTCGACAGTTTTAAAATTCTTAAATAGGTATGTTAAAATATCTTTTGTGCAGTAGCGTCTTGTGCATTTTATAATAAGGCAAGCAATGATAAATAAGGGGTAAGCAAAAATAAAATTGTGAAAAATGAAGTAAATTAATATAATTTATATTAATAATAATAATACTACCACTAAATATTCTTCACGTATCTCACAAGCATTATAAAAACTTCGTGCATCTGAGCGTATACGGCAAAATATGTCCAGTATAGAACGCTACATGTTCGACAATGTTCGGTATACTGTAGGTATAGGCGGTAAATGTAGTCGAAGTTCGGCTTACAGACACGTTTTCATCGTAAAGCTAAGATCGTAATAGTTCGTACGCCAAGGAATTAATTGATTAGCGGTGCGGTAGACAACAACAAATACATTTGTGTATTTCTATTTTCTTTTGAGTTTTGATATATTAAAGATCTAAATAAATAGTATATTGTAAAAATATATTAAAAGTTATAAAATATAAAGGCATGCATTTTTTGCATTGAGAAAACGCCACTGCTTTTGTGGTTAATAATTGGAAATATAGGCGGTAATAAGGCTATTTAATAAAATTGGTAACAAAAAACTACGAATATTGTAATCCAAGGTTTGAATACCACCGACAGCCTATGTCATTCAACAAATCTTTCATTTTTTTTTTGTTTATTTCCGCTGTTTTTTGTTGTTATTTTCTGCATTCATATATTTGAAAAAAGATTCCGTACCTATTTAAAAAAATCTGATGTGGGCAGCACATGGCCTCCCGCCAATTTAATGTTTAAAATAATATCACTTCCGGTTGATCGTTTGTAAACAAAATATAATTTGTTGTTCCAATAAATACAAAATCTGTAATATGAAATTTTGGATTATATTTTATTGTTTTTCCTCGAAAATCTGTTGAGAACTCCAAATTAAGTACCACTTCCGGTTTATTATATATTGTCCAAATCTAATATGTTATTTCAAATTATATATAAGTATGAAATACCAAATTTGAGAACTTTTGGATATTATTTTAATATATTTTTTCAAGAAATTTGTTTAGTGCTTCCAGTAAAGTACCACTTCTGGTTTATTAATTTTAGAAAAAAAATCTAATATGTCGTTTTCATTAATACAAAAGTCTTAAATACCAAATTTAAAAAGTTTTGATTATCAATATATTTTCACGAAAAACAGTTCAGCGCTTCAAGTAAAGTATCACTTCCGGTTTATCAATTTTTGTCAAAATCTAATATGTTGTTCCGCTTGATATAAAAATCTTACATACTAAAATTGAAAAGTTTTAGATTATATTTTAATGTAGTTCTTTATTAAAAACTATTATGAGCTTTAAAGTATCTCTTCCGGTTATCCAATATTGCCCAAATCTAATATATTGTTTCAAATTATATACGAGTTTGAAATACCAAATTTGAGAAGTTTTAGATAATGTTTTAATATATTTTTTCTATAAAATCTGTTTAGAGCTTCCAGTAAAGTACCACTTTCGGATTATCAATTTTAGAAAGAATGTAATATGTCGTTCTCATTAATACAAAAGTCTTAAATACCAAATTTGAAAAGCTTTGGATTATATCATAATATATTTTTCACGAAAATCCCTTTGAGCTTCATGTAAAGTACCACTACCGGATTATCAATTTTAGTCAAAATCTAATATGTTTTTTCCCTTGATATAAAAGTCTTAAATACTAAAATTGAAAAGTATTGGATTATATTTTAATATAGTCCTTCATTATAAACTGTTACGGGCTTCAAGTAAAGTATGTCTTCCGGTTGTCGAATATTACTCAGAATCTAATCAACTCTTTATATGAATGCAGAAAGCTTAAATACGGAAAATAGATTTTTTTCGCTATAAGAGTTATCGTGGAAGAAAAATCGTCACACACAGACGTCATTGTAAAAATAGTTAAAACTCACTATCAAATTTTTAGACTGAAAACCTTATCTCCCTTACCTACGGTATAGCGGAAGGTAAAAAGGCGATACCAAAAGGCTGAAAGTAGTGATAATTTGGAATAGAGAAAATGTGTGACGTAGATAATATAGAAATAAGGAAATGCAGAAGCGTAGTTGTGGGGGGGGGGGGGCAAGGGGGGCAGGCTACCCAAGCGCCGCATTTGGGTGCAACAATATCAGACTTAAATGACTACAATAATTTTTTGAATACATTTTATTGAGGGGGCAGGGGGCGGAACTATAAATACTTTGCCCCGGGCGATGAAAAAGCTAGCTACGCCACTGAGGAAATAATATTAATAAAAACTCGGTTATTTTAAAAACTAACTTTATAAACTTTGATAGTCTTAGTTTTAAGGTCTAGTTTTAATATAAATGTCCCATGATTTTTTTTTTAATAATGATACAATGTCACTGACCCCATACTACCAGGAGTGACAGCACGCACTTTAGAATTCTATCAAATGATGCATTTGTTTTCGATTTTCGCTGCAAAGCGAAAATTTGGTAGCATGCGTGTCTCAAAATATTCGCCTGCAAGCGTACGACTCGAGGCGAAAGTATTAAAGTAACGTCCCAATTCAATTCAAAGACAATTTATATATAATTTATAAATTTATTATATACAATCGTCCAAATATTTTCTATGTTATTAATATAAAACCCAAAAATTCCTGAAACGAAAAGCTAATATAGAATTCTAAAGTGCATGCTACCAAGATTCGTAAAAGTAAAATCGCATTCGCGTGTTTTCTACGATAGAATTCTAAAGTGCGTGCTGCCACTGCAGGGCCCGTATTCTTGAGCGTTTGTCATTTCGTTCGTATTCGCGTTCGTTTTCATGTTAGTAGTCACAGTACGAGTAATCTAATCTGTGTTTCAAAAACAATATTGGATATGTCATTGTCAGTGTCAACTGTATTGTAGCATTTATTCACATCATTTACAAGTTAAAAAAAATATAAATCGTTAATAAATATATGATAAAAGTGATCTCTTAGCTTGTAAGTGATCTGAATAAATGTGACAATACAATTGACACTGACACTGACATATATAATATTATTTTTGAAACACAGACTACTCTACTATCACTACTAACATGAAAACGAAAGCGAATACGAATACGAATGTTATTACGATATTACGAACGCTCAAGAATAAGGGCGTAGATCATATGTTTGAGTCAGTGCGCATGATCTGTTAATCTGATGTTGCTTTAATTTACCGTAAATTTATTTGTTTGATGTTTGCGATGTATGTTATACACGTGCAACGTCTTAGCCAAGTAAGTGAAATTTATAAATTTTTAGGACATCAGTATAGGAAACAGAATTAAATTAGTAAGAATAATTCTAATGAAGAAATAACTCTGATGTTTTTAAAAAAATGTTATATTTTATAAGAAAATATTGCTTTCTGGCATTCTGACTATCGACTTTGTCTTACTGACATCCTTAGGCCTATAGCTGGAAGATAATTACAATGTGTAAATACAGGCTGGTGCTTAGGGGTGGTTAGGGGTGAACATAGGGATTTAACATGGGATTATAATTTTATGCAATTTCCTGATCTCCTGTTCATTTTACGGCAAAAACTGGAGTACGAAGTTTTATAGAATTAAAAGTTGCGTGCATACAGAACTATTTTTAAATGTTTTATTATGTGTTGCTACTAATTGACGGAACTTTTTAAATTTCTTCTTAAAATTATGATGAAACCTACCACGTAATAAAAAAATGAAAAAAAAAACAGTTTTATACAGGGACCGGGAATGAAAAGAGTTTTCGTTTCGTTTCGATTCAGCTCCGATAAAAATAATATCGTTTCAGTTAATATCGTCCCTGCTTAAAAAAATCTGATGTGGATACCACATGACTTCCTTGTACGATTATTAAACTATACATATTTTTTTAATAATTAAATTACAAAATATTGACAGGCTTAAGCCAAGCCCTAGAAATATTTTGATTTTTTTTATTTTTTTGTTCTAATCCATAGCAAGCTTTATTACAAAAAAATAATTTTTAAATGTACATATCTCGCTTATATAAAAGGCTAATTTAATAATACTTAATGTGCAAGACGCAGAAATTAATTCTCTAAAACTTTTATTTGAAGCATTTATTTCTAAAATCAAAATAAAATCATTTTATTCAAGAAAAACTGTTCACTTCCGGTTAGCCTATTTTAACCAAAATCTATTATGTTATTTCGATTGACATAAAAGTCTTGTATACCAAATTTGAAAAGTTTTGGATTATATTTTAAAATAGTTTTTCATTAAAATCTATTATAGGCTTCATGTAAAGTGCCACTTCTCGAAATTGTGTAATAACCAGAAAGGGAGGTGCACAACTAGATGTTATAGGAGTCCTAAATACAAAATTTCAACTTTCTACGGCTTACCGTTTTTGAGTTATGCGAGATACGTACGTACGTACGTACAGACGTCACGACGAAATTAGTCAAAATGGATTCAGGGATGATCAAAATGGATATTTCCGCTGAAATCTGAAAACCGAAATTTTTCGCGATTCGCGATTACAATACTTCCTTTACTTACGTACAAGGAAGTAAAAAATCTGTTTCCGTTCAAACGAAAAATGAACCAGTTATTTCGTATTTTTAATAATTTTATTTATTTATTTATTTATTTATTTATTTATTTATTTATTTATTTATTTATTTATTTATTTATTTATTTATTTATTTATTTATTTATTTATTTATTTATTTATTTATTTATTTATTTATTTATTTATTTATTTATTTATTTATTTATTTATTTATTTATTTATTTATTTATTTATTTATTTATTTATTTATTTATTTATTTATTTATTTATTTATTTATTTATTTATTTATTTATTATTATTATTATTATTAAAAGGAAGCAGATTGGCACACCCAGCAATGGGTAATATGCCGAGTTTATTTTTATAATGAATTTAAGATTAAAATACTTAATTCAGTAAATATGAGACAAATGATAATTAAATTCTTTAAAAATTAATTAAAATAATGTGTGTATTAGGAAATAATAAATAATAACATTATTAACCGGAATAATTTTTTATTTCGGCTATATCGTTTTCGCACCAACAATAAGATTACGAATTTCGGTTTGTTTCTGTTTCTGTTCTGGTTTTTTTTTTTCATTTTGTTTATCGTTTTCGTTTCTGTTCCGTTTCGGGTTCCTGGTTTTATTGCATCATTAAATTCTTTAACACTTTTCACTCTACAGTTTCATATAATATATTATTTTTATCTCTTTTGCTCCAAAATTTGTTATTGTAATATAAAAATAGGAGTATATTTTTTTATCAAGATTAATATAAAAAACTATTGCATGTACTTTTAAAATTGGAATAAATATATTTATTCTATTGGCTCTAAAAGTAGCTATATTAGGATGATAAAATGTTGTTTCTGATACAGGCTGTATATCTACAGGTCAAGACTATTAATTAATATTTTTTACGCAGAGCTGAAAGTAGTCTGTCATTTATTTATTTATTTATTAACCACTCTACAGGATATGTAATCCCAATTACAGAGGGTATATAAACAATACACATCAAATAAACAATATGAAATAGAGTAGACATATAAAAACTATATATCAAGTAATTGACAGTAAACACCCAAGAATGAAAAAATCGAAAATATACATACTGAATATTAAGCTAAATTACATAAAACTGGTAACTAGTTTACATTTAAATGCATTGAATCTATCAAAAAACAAATCAAATTCTATATTTAAGTTATTTATTGTTTTGCACATGCGGACAGTTGGTGAGTTGAGTTCATAATTTGTTTGAAAACGTTGAATAAAGAACACTGAATTACATGTAGAAGATACTCTTTTTGTACAGAAATTCAGACGTGCTAATATATTACTGACATCTATCATGTTATTCAGTAGTTTGTAAATGAAAAGTACGCACAAAATATTTCTACGATGTTCAAGAGATGTCAAGTTCAAAGTGGACAATGCTGAATACAGATTTCGTATATATTCCTTGTATATTTTGAACCAACAGTATCTCGTGAATTTTTAATATATTATAATATATTAGTTTAATATTAAATTAAACGTGATCTACGCAACCAGAAATACATGATTGGTGTACAGGTCTCCACAATAATATATGCATACCATACAAATTATATTTTTGAGAAATATAGGAGGTAGAATTTCTTTGTATTCCTTAATGGTATTTATATTTACTTTTAATGATATCAATTTTAATTTACTTATGTAAAGTACCCACAGTATAGTAATGCACGTCACGTATGATGTATGATGTTTATATTACTACACGAATTATTGATTTTTATATTTATGTATATGGTTTCTATCACTAAAATGAAATCAAAATTAAATGTTATATTAATAAGCTGTAAGTCGATAAATTATAATTATTTTATGTTTTCTTTAACGGTTATTTTTTTATAATTCAATAATTTTATGTTATATTCGTTGCATAACTTCTACTTGGATGAGATTTTTAAATATGAGAATTTACAACAATCAATATATCCTTTACGAGACAGCAACTAGCAAAACATTTGTATATCTCAACAATCGTATACATGTTATTTGATATTGTATTGGATTTTTAAGATAAAATTATGCGATTTACATATCTTTTACTATTATTAATATAATAATTTGAAAAAGATACTTACGCATACATTAAGAAATACGAAACCCGCCGTATAACCATCCATGTTGTATTTAAAAGTTCCACTAGTTCTTCATTAGAGAGAGGCATTTTGTATGTTTTCTGATCTTGAAAATTACATAAAAAGTTCAGTAACACTGTAAATTTTTTAATGAAACATTTTAAAGAAATTTTACTGAAAATTTTGACGTTTTCTTACCCAAAAAAGTTTGACATTTTGAAGGTGTTACCAGGCAACTATAAAAATAAATTATTTTTGAAAAGAAGAATATTTTATATACTTCGTTTCAGGTAAGAATGGATCACTACAATATACTAGGACAAAACCATGTTTCCTGCCCTCTCATTGGTCAAAATACAAACCAAGTTCACATATATCGACAAAATTGTCAGCAGTTAGCTACATATTGATTGTGTCTTTGAAATTTTCAATATTTAGGAAGTTTATCTTTTTATATAAAAAAATATATAGTATAGTTTGGTTCAGAAAAGAAGACTATTCGAGGTCATTTATAAGCCGTCTGATATAATACTTGCACTGCATTTCGTATGCATAGGCGTACAACATATTATATTTATGGATATATTTTAATTGAAAAAAATAAGTACAATTCATTTGAAAATTATGTTTCTGTTTATATAATGACTTTCTCAAATATTTATGTTCTTCACCTATATATTCTTGACATGGAATAATAATTTGATATAAATGTCAACGTCACTGTGTAAACATTAGCACAGAGGGCAATGTAGTAAATAATGGAGTATTCTAATGTAGTATAACTTAAGGTAAAAAATGTTATATCATTGTAAATTATGCTAAAAAATAACAGAATCATGCAAAAAAATCAAAATTTAATTTTTGTAACATGTGTTTTCTTCCATTTTATTTTGGCGGTAAAATGAAATCATGTGGTCTGTGACGTATGAGGGACTGATGACATATCTAACAAATTTTGTGTATAAAACTACACCATTAACAAGAAATACTTTTTCTGCCATTGACGCGATGTCAACTGTCTTGTTTGTATTAGTTTTATTACATTTTATGTTGTTACAAGTTTTCTATTAATATAACATTTCTAAATGTCATCAGCTATTTGCTCGTCACATCCGTTAAAATTAAAATTTTCAGGTAATACTTAAAAATTCATATCTCACTTAAATTAAATAAAAAAGAACTCAAAATTTTAGATTTGTAATACAAAAACGTGAAAGTTTTAGATAATAAAATAAAAAAATCTTAGAATACCCCATTAGATATTTGTAACCTCGTTTGTAACTATATGACATACGTCATTATTATTTGTAATGTGTTACAAAGTAATGTTACCATTTACGTACCTTATATCTGTCACATAACATAAATTACATGGACATACGTCAAATAATCTTACTCTTTCTAACATAAAATATTGCTAAGCTACTATTATATAAAGTGTTGTGTATTCTTTCTTCCTTGAATAGTCATCTTTCATGAAGCCAACTATATGAATAAAATTTGATTTTGCCCATTTAAATTCTTTATTCAGTAATTTAATGTTTGTTAAACAGGTCGATATTTATGCGCTATCTATTTCATATTTAACTGAATCGAAGTATAAGTTCTTTCATAATTAGCATAAAATATACAGTTAAGTGTTATGTACTTTGTTTAATGTTATTGAACAAATATTATCTTGTAAATGATCAAAATTGTTTTCCACTGCGTATATGAAACGAAACGCCATATACATTTAATCGCCCGTGACGTCACGCTATTCATTTTAATCAGAGTAGTAGGGATAAGTTCAGGGACTTTTCCATGCGTAAGACAGAGACAACGCTATAGTTTTCGCGGTAACAAATTGTCTCATTCGTGCTTTTACGTCACTCGTTCTATTTCTGATTACTAACCTTGTTTTTAAGCGGTTTACCTCACAGAATATTCACTGTGCATCAACACACTGTTTCAATAATATTTTCAGCAAATACTAGTTACTAAAACATAAGTTTTCAGTGTTTAAATCAGTGACAATTATATTAAACAAATTATTGCTTTAGTGAGGTTATGACAACAGTGCGCATGACTACGGTAACGATTTTTTCGTTGCAGTGTTAGTGAGTGCGAGTGGTATGGAAGACTACAAGATGCCAGCGCCACCATCGAAGAAAGTAGCGGGCAGTGGAAATATCGTTCCGCCGGTATTGAGGGATGTAGGGAAGTTGGCAGCAGGGGTTGCAGCTGTCTCTACAGCCAGTGGCTCCGCGACCGGTGAGTGACACAACTATATTCTATTGGTTAAGGGTGGGTTTGAGTATAGTTTGATATAGTTTCAGAAACGTTTCAAATTTGGTTATGTCGAGAAAATAAAATTTAATACGGTTTGTTTTTATGATGAATTAAATATGAATATATAATAGTAAATTGGCATACCTAAAAATGGGTAATAAACCGTGATAATGTATTTATTTAAATAAAATAGATATGTTCAACTTATATAAAAATTAAATAAGAAAGCAAGAAGCAAACGTAAAATATTTGAATAAATAATGCGGAGTACATGCGTTTGGTTTTAAATGAAATTTAATACATATGTATATACATTTTAATTACACTTTATGGAAAATTTCGTCTTCCATGTTTAAATTGCGTGTTTCAATTTAATTTATTTTACTTCTTAGCACTAAATTATGTTTCGAAAAGTTTATTATTCTGTAAGCAATTAATTTGGTATTGAATAAATACATAGTCACTATATTTAAATTTATATATTTTTTTATAGATAGCAACAGTATTAATTATCTTTCAATTTAAAAGTACTTCAAATTAAAGATAATTCTCTTGCAGAACCTACGTACAATATACCCAAACTTTTATATACTCCAATGTTTTTTTTATTGAATTTGAAAGAAATATTTATTTTAATGATAAAGTATAAAATATAAAACTGGATTCATTTACAAATATTCAGTATATTTGTTAATGAATTTATGTATTCAACATATTTTTGCAAAATACTAAAGTAATATTTTTTAATAAAAAATGAATGGTACTTACAATTAAATACGATAAAGAATAAAATATTCTCCGTGTTTGTCGCAAACCAACACAAGACTGACAAAATTGAACGAAAATACACCGGTAGGCGATAACTTTTGCTCTTCAAAATAGATATGTTTAAAAATAGATAACTTGTTTTTAAACTCTTGATATTTGCACCTTATTTATCGCATTCGTAAATAAATATATGTTAACATGTTCGCGAATTTGAGGACCCGCGTTCGATCACGACTGACGCAAAAAAAATACCCCTGTGGTGCACTCTTCAGGCCAACATTGAGTGCCCGTGAGGTGACGCCTGCTAAGCGCCTTCACGGTACAAATATTTCATCATTACCGATATCTGTGTACAAAGTAGAGTGGCACACCCAGCAGTGGGTAATATGCCGTGTTGATATATTTGTTTTATTATATTGTAACATGGTATGTGATCCTTTCTACATCAATGTGGTGCATAGGGCTTATGTCTAGTATTCTAATAATTTTATTTGCATCCATGTAATGGTTGAAAGATTTGTAATTAATTTATTGCAAAAATCAATTTAATGTGCTGTTGGATAAAATATTGTTCCAATAAATTGTGCATTACATTACATTTAAATACATGTAGTCAAGACAACGTTTAGTTATTTATCTGATGAAACGTCATAAAATAATAAAAAAAAATCTGATGTGACCAACACAATACTTCCCGCCATTTAATTTTTATTAATTTAAATATATACACCTATGGGGTCTCGTGGCCGCGTGCCTGAGTGTCTGGTCGCGAATCTGGGGAACCGGGTTCAATCCCTACCAACACCAACAATTTGTAATATGTATATTTAAATCCATACCTGCATATTTACTAAGGCTGGAAAGTATGTATATTAAGTTCCTTTCCATATAACTATATTGTCCTATTTACAATTTTCTTTTTAAAATGTTACTATTGTAAAGTAAAAAATCTTTTGTGGCCAGCACAATACCTTCCGTCAATCCTGTGTATAATGTATAAATTCCATACATAATTTTTCTTGGAAAAGATTCTAAATTTCCAGTAAAATTATTTCATAAACAAACTATTCAAATTGCACTTGACACTGACATCTTCTTCCTCTTTAGCTTTTCCCATTCGTTAGGAGTCGATATTTTTGCGTGTCGTTCTCATTCGGTTCTTTTTCTCTCAAGTCTTCCGCAATACAGTCTTCCATCTTATCTTTGGTCTTTCTCTGCTTCTTCAACCTCCCATTACTAAACTACTCATTCTTATTCAAATATAATTCTTCATTTCTCCTCATGACATGTTCAAACCAATGTAATCGTCTTTCTTGTATCTTTCTAGAAAATTGTAACACTAGAGTTATTTTCTTACCGTATCTTTCCGTGTTTCCCCAACATCTACTTCAACATCCTCATCTCTGCCACATTAATTTACTTTTTACTCATACTGACACCTGTCAATTTGAATTATAGGAATATATTAGCAGTTTCCATGTTTAGCATAGCTGGCGGAATTATAAAATTTAATTTCTTTAAAATCCTTTAACTCTGTATCTATTAAATATGAAGTATAAAATGTAATCAAATCGTATTAGAGAATAATATATTCTTTAAGTTATAATAATATTAAATGTCAATAAATCAAATTTAACTTTAAATCTTCAAATGTGGCAACTTCCGGTTCACCAATTATAACCAAAATCTATTCACTTGTTCTTCTGGATGTAAACTTGAGGAATACAAAAAAATTATAATTTTTGGAATCGTGGTATTGAAGTTATGGGATCCGGAACTTTTGTCAGACACACACACAGACACACACACAGACACACATACATACATACAGACATCATCGTAAAAATGGTAAAATCATATTATAGGGACCCTAAAACATGCTTATTCAGTAAAAACTCATCACTGAATTTTTTGACCAAAGACAATACCTTCCTTACCTAAAGGTGACGGAAGGTAAAAAGAACTAAACCCAAATATTGTTTCATTTTATTTTATGTTTAGCCTATTTTATTATAGGGATCTATAATAATGTTGCTAGGCAATCCTCATAAACATTTCCAACCCGTGGGGTGGAAGCGTGGTTTGTCATTTCCCATCCAAGAGATGGGAATGATGTATATCCCCAACCTCTAATGGTTAGGAATCGACACATTATGAATAAATAACTATTATCTACTCGCATTAATTTATACATACAAAGATTATATTCTTGTTTATTGATACACCTTAAAAATCAAGTAACCTGGTTTTTATCTTTTTTAGCTATGCACATACAATTTTTCAACTGTCAATGGAGTTGTCACTATCATGTCACTGTTTCATCTATGGTAGAGCAAGTCTTTCATTGTGTTTTAAGTTACTATTAAATTACATATAAATATATTTCAGAAAAATTAAAGAACAACCAAGTATGTATTTCTCATTTTCTGTTAACTTTGACACCTTAATTGACACTAGTGACATTGACAAGTTAAAATTAAGTCCGACTCAATACAAGAAAATTAGGTGTACACGATTTTTTTGCAAGCCAATGTACCTTGTTAATATGTAACAAAGTAAACGTAATTACACAATTATAGTTTATTTTTTTGTAACTGAAGCTTTGCAGCATCACATCACTTCAGCACGAGCCGCCACTGTCGAGGTACTATGAAATGCCAGTGTATTGTTTTAATAATTGTTCATTTTTTGCAGTATTTTCTTACATATTAATTAATCATTCATCCTTTAATTAATTGTCTTCGCAAATATCTACTTCGTTTACATTTCGTCTATACTTCTCTTTGTACAATGTTTATATAGTAGGTTTCCAACGACGATTTCAGAAATTCTCATACAAGAAATGTTTGTTTTACTAAGTTGTGGCTGTGGAAAATGTTACTAATGATATGTAATTGATATTTAATTGAAATTAATGTTTGAGAAGCAAATTTTGAGTTAGAATGGAAATGAGAGTTTGTAATTAAATTAGAGAGGGTAGAAATTCGTTAGGTCAAATTGACAAAATGGGGTTTATAATTAAAATACAGCAATATAAAGCTAGATTATAATTTAGACATATTGGGTTCGAAAATGGTTAAAGGAATTTAATTTCGTACTAAATTTTATCTCTAATACTCATGTTACAGTATACCTAAGTAAAACTGCTATAAGTCTATTAATGTTTGTTAAATTTTAAAATAATCTCGGATTTTAATACTTTTCTATAAAGTTGACCGTGTATTTAAAATTTAAATATTTGAAATATGCAAAATTTTGTATTGATTACAGGGTATTCCAATATTAAACAATGAAACATGAAATTTAAATAAAGAATATAAAAATAAGTGGACCAGTTCACGTAAATAAAATCTCACCAATGCTTCGCGGTAGCAGTACAATGGTTTTAGTTATAATAATGAAATAAGGTTCATATATTATCTCTCGCTAAGAGACGTATTGGATTCATGCTAAAAATCGCATATCCAGATTATAATGAATAAGCACGTTTTAAGGTTCCTACAATACGATTTTAACATTTTCACGATATCTCTGTGTGTGTGTGTGTATGTGCGAATGTATGTGTGTGTGTGCGTGTGTATGTGTGTGGGACGTTGGAAGGACGATTACTTAAAAATTATAAGACTTAATATTTGTTTAACTACGTATTTCCTAATCCTAAAGAGTTGAAAAGGTTTTGGGAACAATTAGACAGCCGGAAGTAGCAGATTCTTGAAAATTTTTTTTTGTTGGTAATATTGAAGAAAATTAAATTCTCTATCAGATACATTTAAATATTTTATTATATCTCGCATAGGTTTGGAAATATAGTATATAATAATATAGAATAATCTGTTGTAATAAATCTCGTTGCCCAAAAAACAGTTGAGATATTTAAATGTTTGTAGTTGACAGATAAATGCAAAATTTCAAAGAAATATGATGCCCCACCTCTGTGTGTTCTGATATTTTTTACTACAAAATGTAAGAAAATAAAACCAAAAGTATATTGTATGATAACTCAATATATATTCTTTTATTTAAACGTAAAAGTAGACAGTTTAAAGAACAAAATAAATTTCTCTCAAAAAAAAATTAAAAAGTAGTTTTAGACATCTTTCCCGGACTGTGGGGATAAGATGCCCTTTAAAAAATGCCTTATATACCTTAGTGTTAATAGTAAGAAAAACGTAGATGTCTCATTTTTTCTTCATTGATAAGGATTTACCGCATAAATGACAAGGGTTTTCATATTTACAACAACCTTCATGGCACCATTTTTACCTCTCGCTAAGAGTGGTATTGGATTCATGCTAAAAATCGCATATCCAGATTTTATTGAATAAGCACGTTTTAAGGTCCCTACAATCCGATTTTAACATTTTTACGATGATGTCTGTGTGTGTGTGTGTGTGTGTGTGTGTGTGTGTGTGTGTGTGTGTGTGTGTGTGTGTGTGTGTGTGTGTATGTGTGTATGTGGGATGTTGGAAGGACGATTACTCAAAAACCATATGAGACGTTAAATTTGTTTAACTACGTAATTCCCAATCGGACATTCATGGGAAGATCTGAAAAGGTTTTGGTAACAATTGAACAACCAGAAGTAACATATTCTTGAAAAAAAATCTTCTAAATAAAGGGTTTTCCAATAAGAGGTGTTATTTTGAATAGCCCGCTATTTCGGTAGATGTCGCTTTTGAAGCTGTCATTTTTTGACATTTGACAAGTAGAAACTACGCCATTAATAAAAATGGAACGATACACGCTTCAACAACGCATTGAAATTATTAAAACTCGACAATTTTTGGGTCGTCGTGAAGCATCTTGTCGGACCGCAATACAGAAATTGGTGGAAAAATTCGAGCTGTTGGGACAAGTTAGTGATGTGAAGAATAAAACCCGTGCACGTCGCTCAAGAACAGCCGAGAATATTGCTGCTGTAGCCGAAAGTGTTGAAGAAAACCCAGGTTTGTCCATTCCTCGTCGTTCTTTGGAATTAGGCATTCCACAAACGTCATTACACCGTATTTTGCATAAAGATTTGGGTCTTAAGGCTTATAAAGTCCAGTTAACACAAGAACTCAAGCCGGCCGATCATCAACAACGTCGTGTCTTTGCTGATTGGGTCGTTGAAATGCATGAAAATGATCCGGAATTCCATCGAAAAATCATCTTGAGTGATGAGGCCCATTTCCACCTCGGTGGCTTCGTCAACAAACAAAATTGTCGCATCTGGGGCTCAGAAAACCCAAGAGTTATTGTTGAAAAGCCTCTCTATCCTCAACGTGTGACTGTTTGGTGCGGTTTATGGTCCGGCGGAGTCATTGGACCTTACTTTTTCGAAAATGAGGCTGGAGCAACAGTTACGGTGAATGGATTGCGCTATCGAGAGATGATTAACGATTTTTTATGGCCGGAATTGGATGGTATTGATCTGGACAACGTTTACTTTCAACAAGACGGCGCTACGTGCCACACAAGCAACGAAACCATTGATCTTTTACGGGAAAAGTTTCCGGACCGTGTTATCTCTCGAAGAGGTGATCACAATTGGCCACCGAGATCTTGTGATTTAACACCTTGCGACTTCTTTCTTTGGGGCCACGTGAAAGAGAAGGTCTACGCCAACTGCCCAGCGTCGACTCAAGACCTCAAAGATGGAATTCGTGAGGCTATCGAGGACATAGGACAGCCACTTTGCGATTTGGTTATGGAAAATTTCATGAAAAGGATATTGTCCTGTCAGCGTGGTCGTGGTGGTCATTTGCCTGATGTTATTTTCCACTATTAACGGCATACCTTCCTCTTTATAATGAAATAAACATCCGATCATTTATATTAAAAAATGGCATTTTTCTTTGAATATCAAAATAACACCTCTTATTGGAAAACCCTTTACTATTTTTTGAAATTTTTTCTTGGAAATATTAAAGAAAATTAAATTCTCAATCTGACACATTTATTTTTACCTCTCGCTAAGAGAGGTATTGCATTCATGCTAAAAATCGCATATCCAGATTTTATTGAATAAGCACGTTTTAAGGTCCCTACAATCCAAATTTAACATTTTTACGATGATGTCTGTGTGTGTGTGTGTGTGGATGTGTGTGTGTGTGTGTGTGTGTATGTGTTTGTGTGGGATGTTGGAAGGACGTTTACTCAAAAACAGTAAGACTTAAAATTTGTTTAACAACGTATTTCCCAATCGGACATTCATGGGAAGATCTGAAAAGGTTTTGGTAATAATTGGACAACCGGAAGTAGAAGATTCTTGAAAATAAAACTTCTAAATATTATTTTTTGAAAATTTTTCGTGGTAATATTAAAGAAAATTTAATTCTCTATCTGATACATTTAAATATTTTATTATATATTCCATAGATTTAGTGATAAAAGAAGTATAATATATAAAATAATCTGTTGTAATAAATTTGACAGCCGAAAGAATGCCATGAAAAATAGTTGATAATTTAAATTATTTGTAACTGACAGATAAATGTCAGTGTCAGAAATAATGAGTAATGAATTAAAAATGTACTTGGAGAATCCCTTAGTTCTTGATCTGTGACTATTATGGAGATGACAAGTCTAGGTTGAAGGACTTAAATTTGTTTCAAACATTATGGGACAATGTACACCAGTACTGTAGACTAGAGTAACTTTGAATTGCGAAAAAGCTATCAAATTCTTCTCAAGTAAGTTGTAAATATTGACAAAATCGGAGTGCAATCTATCCGTCACTTTATTAAAGGGAATTAAGGTTATTTAGATATAACAAGTATGAAAAAATAAAATGTAAAAGAAGATATATAAGAATAGATGCACAATCCAGATATATACATTTTAGACCGCCCAAAATTAATGTTTTTACTAGAAGAATATGAAGAGAAAGTAAACAAAGTTGTTCGAATTGAAAATTGCTGTTACCAGCCTAATATTTATATATGGTAAACTCTACTTTGTAATTTATTGTAACATAATTTATGGTAAATATCTTTATGTTGAGACATGCTATTATTGAATAATAAAGAAGTTTATACGTCATAGATTTATATGAATATATTATTTGTATTTATAAAAATAATCTTTGCTTTATGCATACAGCCAGGTAAAATATACGGCGAGAGGTTATGTGCTGGCCACATCAGATTTTTTTTATTATATCTCGTATAGGTTTTGAGATATAGTATATAATAATGTAGAATAATCTGTTGTAAAAAAATAATCTTGTTGCCTAAAAAACAGTTGAGATATTCAAATGTTTGTAATTGACAGATAAATGCAAAATGTTAGTGTTAAAAATCAGATTTTTCTGGGAGGTAAGAATACATTTAATATATATTATTGTATTATTAATTAAATATGTATTTAAATTATAGGTATGTTAATATTACATATATCCTTAAGAAATACCGCTAACACTGTCAATGAATTTGAAGAATTTTGAACATATTAGAAGAGTAGGACAAAATTCCTCATAGAACGAAAGAAGAGATACAATTTCAATTATTTGTATGTACAAGAAATATTAAATTCGTTACGTATAGTTTATTTGTCATCAAAAGTATGGAATTTACTTGTCGAGGAAAATAATCAACATAGATTTGGAAAATAATGTTTTGAATAAAAAATTATGATACTTGACACCTATGTACATTATTAAAAGCTGTCATTCTAACACGGGCCTCTATATCTGCTTGCCAAGGCCAACAAAGTTACATGACTGCTCTCGCCCTATGTAACAAAAATGAAAATGGCGAGAGGTATTGTGCTGGCCACAACAGATTTTTTACAATGCAGACATTGTATCTACTCATCTTTTCTCTTTGTATTTGTGTACTTTTCTCCACATCTAACACATTCAGAATCATCTTCTTCACTCATTTTGTTATGTTCATCCTCATAAAGCACACTTTCATCTGTTCCTGTATCCGAATCTACTTGTAAAAATTTTCTATTCTTAGGTTGTTTCTTGTTTGCATTTTGTGAATGTTGCTTCTTTAGTTTTTTATCATTTTTCTTCTGCATCTTTCCCGATTGTCCAGATGCCCCAGCCAACTACCAAATTCAAAATTAACGCCAGAATATCAATGATATCATAACATTAGGCGAATTTTCGCGACGAACCAAAGCGGTCTGGTTAATAAATTTTATGAACCAGTACGTTCTCGCGACGAACTAATGACATCAAACATGGACCAGGTTCGTCGAATCACGAACCGAGCTAACGAGCAGGTTCATGAATCTGGTTAATCGGTTCTCTCTTTCTAATCTCAATCCATCTCAGTCTACCTTTGTTTTGTTTATACACTTGAGCGTTTGAGATTTTGATTTCAACTAGAATAAATTACAAACATGGAAAAAGTCATAATTTCCAATGGATTAGAAATGCTTGAAGTGGAAGTTGACAGGGGAACTGGTGATATGTTAAATAAAAGTAAAAGTTAGGTTAAAGTTTTGTTTACAAATAATACAATCAATTATTTGCAGATCATGTAGTTACAAAATATTTCGAACTATGTAAAGATCGCATAATAAATAACTCATGTCGATCTCCATAAATTCATCTATTATATAAATCATATATTTCTCCATCGTTTAAAATTAACCGCCGAATGATGCAACAGGTTTAACCAAACTGATTTCTCGCGATATCCTATCTTACGTCATAACAGTGACGTTTTCATGAACCAAACGTATAACCGTGGTTCATGTTTGGTCCGTCGCGAAAAATCGCCTACTATAGTTGGAGGAAGAAATATTTGGAACTGACTTATGCAGGGTTTACAATCTTTTATGGATGGTTGGGTTTGTTTTTGGTCAGGACTCATAAATTATTCGAACTTGAAGGCATCAATTTTAGGGTAAGAAATGGGCCGTATTTAATAATGATGTTAGAAAAAGTGTATTTTAAACGCATTGTTATTTGAATACAGATTTAAAAGTACATAATTAGGAAACATCTTATAATATTTTAATCTCTTTTCACTTTACAAATTGACGTTAGAAGAAATACACTTAAAACGAATTATTATTTTAATACAGATTTAAAAGTACATCTTGAATGCAAATTTCGGGTACGGCCCAGGACAGAAAACTCTACCTGGCTCCGAGTACCATTACCGCAAAGGCCATAAAACTTTATAACGACCAATTGGCAGAATCTATAATGAGTTCCAAATATTTCTTCCTCCAACTATAACCTATACTTCAATTATATCTATTGCAACACTAAAACAATGATGAACGTACTACAACTTAATGTACGTGTCGAAATAAATTATGATCAATTTTACGAAGCTGATGAAATTAACTTTTGCAAATAATAACGTGCCTAAATATATATTTTTTCGTGTACATACACGAATTACTCATTCGCACATGCAACAGCCACAGCTGAGAAGCTACTAATGCAATCTATCGAAAAGTAGTAAAGTTATTCCACTGGGGCATTTTCCCCGGCGGGGCATCTATCCCTGACGGCTGGCGCGCGTTAAGTTGAGACTGACCTTCAATGTGCAGAATTTAAAATTCGTTATTGGGAAAGTCGATATGTAATAGTAAAAAAAATTGGTATACAGGGAAAGGAGCGCCAGCTATACAAAATTCTATATCATAGTATTTATTTTCTTATAAAATTGATGTCCTTGAACCTGTAGACAAACATGGCACCGCTCCATTCAAGTGCAATATATGCAGTTGCATTAGAACAAGGCTGTGGCACTGTTCTGATATTGATTCGCAGGCCTGAATTATTTTTCTTGTGTGTGTTCAAGTTTAAATTGGTTGTGTATAAACTATTTGTTTTATTGTACTGTATACAAAAAAGATTCACAAATAAGATTTTAAGCTAATTTTGTAAAAAAAATATTGTGATATTTATGTACAATCAAATTTTAAAATTGATTCACATTTGTTATAATAGGTTTTTGTTCGTGTCCCTACTTTGCATTTATAGTTTATTGTCATACGTAATATAACAAGTGATATGATTATTATCGATGATATTCTCGAGTGAAACCGAGCTGCAGATTTCACGAGTCCGAAGGACGAGTTGAAATGTGTTGTTTCGGTTTCACGAGCAATATCTTCGATTATTAATCATATCACGAGCTTATATTTAATGAGAGCATATAATGAATTTTGCAATCTAACCTAACCTAACTTTTGATATACATATTCATATTGTATTAAAACATGGTACTTACGAGTTTTATTTAATATTTCGGAGTTTGAATTATTGTTATTATTTATTTTTATACTAAAAATTAACTGTCAATGTCATAAATAAAGAAAACAAATCCCTTAGTAACGACTATAAATACGGTGTTTATTTCCTTGTTTTTTATCATCGCTGTGATAAACGCGTAGCTAGGGAGATTCTGAATGTTGATTGGCGGAAAACATGCCACGTGACTAAGGAATTATATTCTCACTTGGATACACTTTGTTCTTTGTGTGTACGCGGCAGTATAACCGTACATGGTACATGAAAACCTCTTTTTCAAGGCTTGACTTTGCGGCTCATATTATTTTTCAAATTCTAAAACAATTAATTGTACGTTTTATGTATTATTTGTTGGACCTTAGTATTCTTAATTCGATTCACCATTTTTTTGCGTGTGATTTTTAAAGTGTCGATCACTAGAACGCACTTCCACTCGGATGGAGGGTAAGTGCCGTAACGTCCGTAACTTCATACTAAAATGTGCATTACGATCGGTGAGGTATGTGCTGAAAATTCCAGAAAATTATACGCTATTAGATTTCTACAGCAAATAAATATCTTTATTCTCTCAAATTGTATAAAATAAACAAAATTTGACTGACACAAAAACCAAAAGGTAATATAAAGATAATAAAATAAAAACATTACTGAATGTTGTAGGACGAATTTCTATTTTCACCTACTTCCGAAGTTGCGCGATTTCGATTTCTTAAATTTTATTTTAATTTATAAATAGACAAGAATAGGATTTATATTTTTGTATATGAAACCTAGAACATTTTAAATAAGTGCTATTTACAATTTAATTTATTTTTATTTCTCAAGTGTTTAATATTAAAGTTGACATTTGACAGTTGAAGTAGCGATTTTTTCGGAAGTAGCGCTACTTCAAGAGATGAGAATACGGCCTGTATCTCTTAAATAATTCTTGACTCTTTTCAAAACTGAAAACGACCGTTGGAAATAGGCATCATTAATAATATTTTTAATAAGACATTCGGAAAGGTTAGCCGAGTCCATTTTTGTGACATCATACATATTTTCAAGTGATGATATATTTGTAAAAATAAAAGACATTGTTTTTATTAGCATAGTTTGTATTGAAGGCTCCGCTTGTTGTTCTATTAAATCAAAATGATTTCTTATTTCTTGGATGAATGTATTAAGTGACGATAACAAGGCCTTTTAAAATATTGCAATTTTGATCTTGCAAACTGTTACTAGTTGCATTAATGCGCGACAGTAATTTATTCCAAACGGTCATTAGTACAATTTCATAATTTTCAAATTTGATTACTCCCTCAGCTTCACGTTTAGCAATATTTTTTGTGGTATCTAAATTTTTAACTTCAGTTAAAGCTTTGTTGATATTATTAAAACCAATTCTGAGTTCACCTTACCTTAATTATTAAATGAGAATTGGTTGAAGGTTAAAGTCATTTAATAAATGATATGTTTCAAACTACGGCTTTTGCAATTAAATTGAAATCGTAGCAATATCAAAGAACAATAACTTAATTAATTTTGAAACCTGTCTGAACTTAGCCAACTAAACAGTAAAATATATACGGTATTAATTGTTATTTTATCACAGAACTTTGAGAATAGATTTTCAAATGCATTTCAGTAAATTTGCTACTCCATTTTCAATTGAAATCAACACGTTGACTATAAACACATAAATGAAATGAGATGCAGGTGTACAATTAAAAAAAAAATTATCAAGTGTTTTTATTCGACGTTTGTAAGTTGTACCTACCTGCCTAATGAAAAATATTCAGCACTTCATGAACATGCCCTCTGTTCATGACGTCTACTTTTAGTAAAGAAAAAGTAAAATTTTATACAGGCCTCTTGAATATATACTCTTCATCAGTACTATTACTATAGTCAGAAAAATTGACTGCTTGTATTATAACACTGGATGCCAACGAGCCTTTATTTGCTCCGCTGACATGAAGACATGCTCTGTATAGTAAAATAATCTTACTGTTTTTTTAACATAAATGCTATTTTTGTTGAAAATCATATCTTATAGGAATGAAAACTGCAGCTTCAAACATCATTTCAAACAAATATAGCATTTATGTTAAAGAAACAATAAGATTATTATACTATACTCAGCACCAGGGATGGAAGACGTAACGTAACGATACCCGATAACATTGTAATAACGTTTCGTTTATTATAAAACGATGGTGCCCAAATGTAAAATATAGAGATGTAAATGATCGAAACCGGTCATTCGAATTAAGAAAGAACAGTGTAAATAAGACATTGTCTTGTTTTTTTAATACATTGTTTTTAATTTTAATTTTTAATGAATTTTTATTACAAACTTGAGAAAAATACGGTTATTATAACGTTATAATAACCAAATATAAATAACGTTATTATAACGTTACATAACGTCATTTTGTTTTTTATTAAGTTATTTATAACGTTATGTAACGTTTTTTTTTTTATAACTAACATTTTATTTATATGGGTGAAGTGTAAAAATAAGAGAAATATTATTAGTTGAAAAAATAAGTTTATTAAACGATAAATAATTAAGATTAAATATTAGAAAGATAATACAAGTAACTAACACTATGATTAAATAATTATAAACACTAAGAATATTATTAAATACTTAAACACTAAGATTATTTATTTAAACAACATTTATATCACTATATTTATTTATATAATTACATTTATTTATATTAACAACTCGTAGAATGTTTATTTATATCACCCATTTCATTGCTCGTTGCTTCTATATCACAGACCATCTCCGCTGTCGTTGGGACGGTATTTATACAGCCCAGTGTCCTTCTGGAACTTTCTGACGCCACAATGGTACTGAATACAATAGATTTAGGTCACCGGTGTAATTAACACGTCTAGCCGTTTCGCCGCCGGGGATTACGTCATCGCTCGGGAATATTTTACCAGTAGCGGCACTAGTATACTCTTAAGTCAGGGGCGCACGTTACATATCGTTATGAAATAACGTAACAATTCGTTAACGTTATCCCATCCCTGCTCAGCACAGAAAAAGCGGTTCAGTGTTCACATTAAAAATGTTATACTTTTGTTTATAAAGTAAACGTTGTTTTATTATACTCATTGCTAATATGGATTACTTTGTTTGAAATAATAAATAAATATTAAGTTCTCTATATGTATATGATGCGACCATCACCAAATTTTCGTTGAACTACTTTATAAGAAATTTTTGTTGACTAACTTTTCTCTGAAACTTCCTACAGAGAGAGGCTTAATATTTCTCATTTATCGATATGAAACTGACAAGTCCTCATCTTCTGGATTGAAAATGGAAGAAAAATCCTATTTGATTGTGCCCGAATCGAAGTTGAGCCAATGTTGAGCCAGAAGCTCGAACTCTTTCTTTGTAGAGGTTGTAATTTTAATGGCCCTAGATTTGGAGCTGATTGAATGTATTGGAAATTTTGATGAAGAATTATAACTTATAATGATGTTTGCGAGTAAGATTAAGATACTTCAAAAACTTATTTAACTTTAATTTTCAACGTACATTGTATGAAGTTTTGTAGTAGTTAAAAGTTATAATCAGAAAAAACAAACTAAATTAATATTTTCACTTCATTCGGTACACATTATTTCAACAATGATAATTTTGTTCAATTATTAGATTGGAGACAGTGATTTGTGTTTTTTTATCTTATCCGTTGCCTAGATGGACAGTAGGAGGGCTACACTTCCCAAGGGACTCTTTGTTCTGGTTTACGGATGGTTCAAAACTAGAATCAGGGGAAACTGGAGTGGTTGTATTTGGTTCAGGTTATCAAATAACCAGTCCCACCATATTTCAAGCAAAGATCTACGCAATAAATCTCTGTGCACAAATAAACCTAAAAATGGTCTCAAAGGAGCAACAATCAACATATTGTCAGACAGCCAGGCTGCTTTAAAGGCATTAAGTGCCTTCACTTGTGAGTCAAAGCTACTCTGGAATTGCATGCACACCCTACAACAACTGGCCAAAGATAACCACGTCACTTTGTGCTGGGTACCGGGATATGAGGGAGTTCTAGGCAATGAAAAGCTCGCTAAAAAGGGAGCTAAACTATCGTTTTACGGGCCTGAACCTTCTTGTGGACTCTTGAAAAGCCATATAAAGAAGTAAATCAAAAACTGGGAGGAAGCAGCCATAGCCTCACATTGGAAAGATATCCCGGACCTTAGTCAGTCGAAGAAATTCATTTCACCCTCGTTGACAAACGCCAAAGAGCTATTAGCTCTCAGCAAGAAGGACCTTAGATCTATGACAGGTATCTTTATTGGTCATTGTCCTCTGAAATACCATCTATGCAAGATTGGTATAGCTGAAAACAATATCTGTCGACTCGTCGAAGAGTACGAAGAAACTTTGGAACATATTGTATGTGAATGTCCAGCTGTGGGCGTAAGTAGATTTAACCATCTTGGTAAAAGGTACCTCGCGGCAAATGAGATCGGGAAACTGACTCCTGGAGAAGTAATTCGTTTCTTAAGAACTCTGAAACTACTGCCAGAAAACTAAGATAGGGCCATGTTACTACAGATCTTACAGGTCGCAATGACAAAAGCGGTTAGCACTTAAAGCCCTCAACTTAATGAATGAATGAAATGAATGCCTAGAAATTTAGTGTATTTATTCCAGTCATGTCAGTCTCTAATAACACATATCACCAAAAATCGTTTAAAAATGAAACTCTTTCTAACATCAATATGCGTGCTAGAATGTGATATTCTAATTGCGAAACAGAGAAAATATTGTTTTGATATCAGTTAAAATAATAAATAAACATGGACAAAATAACATTACATGGTCAGGTTAAGTTTTCGGTGATCAAAAAAACATCATCAATCAGTAATAAACACTATCAAGATTAAAATGATTTGCTGCCAGTTAAATCATTACGATTAATAAAATGAAGTACTGACATATATGCAACCAGTTATACAGTAAAAGCGTGCATACAACAACTACTATAAATTTCTAGTAATAATTCTCTAACTTTTTATTAAAAAGACGACAAGTATTATGGTTTCATTTTAAAATGTCACATTGTAAATGTCAGTGCTCTTTTTTTATTTATCCTTCTCGGTTATTCCCTCGCTTATGTTTGCAGAATATAAAATTTTCGTCGCCATTAATGTCTTTGCCTATGTCTGGTTTTCATTTAATTGCGGGACATAACTCAGAAAGCGAGTTAAACGCGACGTTATTGATTCATGTAAAACGAATTTTAATTGTCGCTATGGACGTTTGAATTAGTGAACATCAATAGAAGATAAAATGTTTATAGTTGTTTAATGAGTTCACCTCTCTTCTATGTCGATACCACCCAAGATGATCAAACACAAACTAAGAATTTTTTTTTTATATCTATCAGGATATTTCAAAAAGTGACTGCAAATTGATGGTATTTCAGAAAAAGATCTCCACAAGTATTTTAAACTTCCACGAAGGGGAGACATCCTCGTAGACGGTGTTGACAGCATTCAATAGATGAAATGGGCCTATGTATGAGGAAGATGGCATATACATCATAAAAGAAATAAAAAAAAAATCTGTTGTGGTCAGCACAATACCTCTCACCATTTCCATTTTATGTTATATAAGTATTGTATTTAACATTTTCTTGTACACACAAAAATTCTAATTATTTCTATTCTTTCCTTCTGGAAACGTCTAAATGTCTGAGTTTCTCCCAATTCATTGAATGGGCGGTATTTCTTATGGATATATGAGCTCAAACTCATAATAATTCGGCCAGTTTTCATTTTCAATAAAATATAAAATCTGCACAAATGGTTAAACATTTCTACAAAATTCTTTCGTCTACTTTAAATATAAACTTAAAACTTTAAAATAACTGGGGGCCAAGTGTTAAGCGTCATCTTCTAGTTCAGATTTAGTTTCTACCGAGACCCTTTACTTTTGACACAGTGAAAAACAACTTCTTTAAAATCCAGTGCGTACAGCAAAACATGTGACAATACTCACAGAAAAAATTGCAAGGTTTAGGGATACAATGCGTAATACAATTAAAGTTGGTATTACCCGCCCTGATCACATAATTATATTATGTGATCAGGGGTATTACTAATAAAGGCGATGTAACCCAATATTAAATGGCGCAATATTTGAAAAACATATTCAGCTTTTGTAAGTTTAAAATCTATATTTTAAACTAATCGAAAGAAATTTGTAGAAAAATTTCACCATTTGCGTAGGTTTTATAATTTATTTGTTGAAAATGAATTATTATGAGTTTGGTCTTGTATGAATTTTAACTATAATTTTAAATATTTAAATAATAAAACAATAAGAAATATTAAATGTGCTTCCCGGAAAAAGCTTTCAGTAATGTCAGTAAAATTGTTGATTTGTTTGAGATTTATCTGTCAATTACAAACATTTGAATTTGTCAGTTGGTTTCTTTGGTCTAGTTTGGACTGTGCGATTTATTCATCAGATTATTCTATATATTATATTTTTTTATCTCTAAATCTATCTAGAAGATATAGAATTTAATGTTCTTAATTATTTGTAATAACATAAATTTTCAAGATATAATATTTAGAAGTTTTTTTAAAGAACTACGACTTCCGGTGGTCGAATTGTTACCAAAACCGATTTAGCTTTTCTATTAATGTCAGATTGAGAAATACGTAATTAAACATATCTTAAGTCTTATATTTTTTGAAGAAACGTCCTTCCAACATGCACACATACACTCACAGCTACCCTCAGATCTACACCCACATACACACACGCACATGCACACGCAGACGCACACACTTACACACACACACACACACACACATACACACACGCACATACACTCAAGCACACGCGCACATACACTCAAGCACACGCGTACACCCACACAAGCACATGCGTACACGCACACACACACACACACACACACACACACACACTCACACATAGAGAGAGAGAGAGACTATCGTAAAAATGTTACAATCGGATATTGGATACTAGGGACCTTAAAACGTGCTTATTCACTAAAATGTGGAAATGCGATTTTTAGCATGAATACCTCTCTTAAAATGTAAAAAATATTATTGATTTTTGTGCAGAACTGGAATCTGTCACTTATTATGAATATTGCAATATAAAACATCCAAAAATATAACATTCTTCCATTACTCACATATAGGGGAAAAAAGCAAAGTAGCTGACTGGCAAAAAAATGTGAGAGTGTAGAAAAACAGCGTAAAAGTAACACGCACACATACAGACATCATTGTAAAAATAGTAAATTCGTATTCTAGGAACCCCAAAATGTACTTATTAAGTAGAAACTCACAATCAATTTTTTTGACCAACGACAATACCTTCCATGCCTATAAAGGTGTCGGAATGTAAAAATATATATGTATATACGTACCAAATAATGTATATGATACAGTTAAACCTGAAATCTGTAAATGCCAACAGTGACTAGTTAAGGTAAGTATTCACTGATTTGTCTGTTCTTAATCCGTAAATGTCGATTTAAAAAAAATAAAAAAAAAATTTAATAGTTACTGCCAGCACTCACTGCTCCAGAACGGTAACAGTGTTACCTAGGATAGAAAGTAAGGTTATGCGATCAGTTTTAATATTGGTTTTACCGGTCTTACCTAACAACCTGTAACGCTTTCAGTTTTACTTTCGCTTTTATCAGTCTTTATTATTGAGTAAAATACTAGTACTGTTAAAATTCACTAGTAAGTATTAGGGTTTGTCTTGAAGTTATCACATTTACTAGTGCAAATATTAATTGTCAACATGTACTAGTGAATGCTAACAGTCACTGTATTTCCTGCTTTCACTGTAACAATACAAATGGGGTAAAAACATTATTATGTACAAATATTTTTATTCAGGAAAAATAAATAAGAAGAAAATGTAGGATAGCCGCATTATCAGATTGGAAGCGTCGTAAATTGTATGAGTGGGTAAAAACGTTTGGAAGTGGACGAACATCAGTGAGGAGGTAAAAAAGAGATCTTGATTGACGGCGCCGTCAAAATATTTATTTACAAACTAAGTGACAAATTTTGGGGGTGTTGATACACTAACATCGCTAAAATATCATATCATATAATAAATTTTATTATTGTTAAGACTACCTCCACTGTGAAATTGACATTTCCAGTTGTTAGTAGCGTGCGTAATATATCACTTCCCAGCTTTTCTTATCGAATAAAGAAGTGTAACGATACGAGAATACCATTGGAATGAAGAAAACCTAAAGAATCGTTAACTTAGTAACTAAAGTAACTGAATTATATATCACACAATGTTATTTATTAAAGCACCCTCGTACCTTTGTAAACAAGATGACAAAGCTGTAGATATCCTAAAGATCAGGTAGCAGAAAGTTTTATGGGTAATCATAGGACTGCATTCATGGCGTTAGTAGTCCTTGGGTGATATGAATTATTACAGTTAGCTATTATATCGGTAATTAGCTCTCATTGTAGTTGTCACTTTGTTGTCAATTTAATGAAGTCACATTAATATTCTATAAAGAAATTGAATTAATTTTAATTTGTGATTGTAGGTATTTTTAGTTGATATGGATAATGATTTACATGGAATCAAGTATTATGTGGTGCTAAAAATATGGAGGACAAATGGAAAAATTTAAAAGATTTAAATAAATCTAAAATAACATTACATTATGAAAAATATTGCTAGTAGCCTAAATATATGTATCGGGTTGCTTATATGCATAATTTACGAGGGTGGATTGAAAAGTTTCCGGAATAACATGAAAAAAAATCTGTTGTGGCCAGCACAATACCTCTCGCCACTTCCTTTTTTTTTGGTTACATAAGTATAGTGCGCGAACAGTAATGTTACATTTTTGGGCTTGACAAGCAGATGTGTGGGCCCGTTTCAAAATGATAATTAGTAATTATGTACATAGATGTCAAATGTCAGAATTTTACATTAAAAATTTCAAGATTTTCTAAATTTACGTAGTTAATTTATCACCAGGAGTTTAAAATTTACTTGTCGTATTCCTTAGATATTTAACATTTAATTCTGCTCCACATGGAATTGGAAAATCACTAAATTTAGAATGAGAAAATATGATATTTGACATCTATATACATAATTACTAGCAATCATTCTGACATGGGCACCCATATCTGCTTGACAAGGCCAACAAAATCACATGACTGCTCGCGCCCTATTGTATTTAACATTTCTTGTATACCTACACTCTACACCAAAAATTCTACTTACGCATATATCTATTCCTTATATTTAGATTGTTTAATTTTAAATTCATTTTATGAAGAAATTTTGTCCTCTTCTAATTTTTCGAAATGTTTCCAATTCATTGTCAGGATTGACAGTATTTTTGAAGGATATATGTAATATACCTATAAATATTAAATATTTAGCTATTAATACTTTAAGAAATAATATAATGTATGTACTTCCCAGAAAAAGTCTTCAGTAATGTCTCCGGATTTCTGACACTGACATTTATCTGTCAGTTACAAACAATTTAAATTTTCAACTATTTTCCATGGCCATTCTTTCGGCTGTAAAATTTAATATAACAGATTATTTTACATATTATATTTCTTTTATCTCTAAATCTATAGAATATATAATAAAATATTTAAATGTATCAGATAGAGAATTTAATTTTCTTTAATATTACCATGAAAAAATTTCAAAAAATATTATTTAGAAGATTTTTTTTCAAGAATCTTCTACTTCCGGTTGTCCAATTGTTACCAAAACCTTTTCAGATCTTCCCATGAATGTCCGATTGGGAAATACGTAGTTAAACAAATTTAAAGTCTTATAGTTTTTGAGTAACCGTCCTTCCAACATCCCACACACACACACACACACATACACACACACACATACACACACACACACATACACACACACACACACACACACACACATCCACATACACACAGACACAGACATCATCGTAAAAATGTTAAAATCGGATTGTATGGACCTTAAAACGTGCTTATTCAATAAAATCTGGATATGCGATTTTTAGCATGAATCCATTACCTGTCTTAGCGAGAGGTAAAAAAGTATTTAATATGGGCTACATTTTATTCTTATACATAGTCCTCTCTGATGTCAACAAACTTAGTTCAGCGTTTTCGATTTCTTCCCGAAAATGGATTTCTTTGAGGTCCTCAAAATAAGCATTTACTGCATCGATGATTTCTTCGTTGAATCGTAATATCTTTCCAGCGTTGAACTTTGTGAGTTTTGGGAAAAGATGGTCGAGTACGGTGGATAGTGGATGATTTCAAACCTCATTTCGTTCAAATTTTGTTGAACAATTCGACTTGAATAAGCTGGCACATTGTCGTGGTGAAACAAGATCTGTTACATTGCCATTTCCGGCCGTTTTTCTTGAATTACTGCTTTTAGCTGGTCTAAAAGTGTGGCGTAGTATTATCCATTCACAGTTCTTCTTTTACCAAGATAATCAATTAGCAAAATTCCTTCGGCGTCCCAATAGACTGACCCCATCACTTTCCCTGCCAACTGAATTAATTTCGCTTTCTTCGTGACCGACTCACAATGTCCAATCCATGCTTTCGACTGAATTTTCATCTGGAGTGTAATGTGTACCCATGTTCCATCCATGGTTTGAAATTGACCGAATTTTTCTTAAACAACTCCAAATTTTCGGCTGAAGTTTGGGATTCGAATGCGTTTTTTCTCCGAACTGAGCAATTGCAGCACCAACCTAGCGCACGTTTTTCTCATGCCCAGCTCATTGTGTAAAATATATAAACTACATTTTCTTAAGAGATCCCTATGGCTTCCTTAATCTCACGTACTTTCATTTGGCGATCTTCTAGAACCATATCGTGGACTTTATCCACAATTTCTAGTGTGATAGGCGATTTTGGTCGACCTGAAGTTGTGTGTCCAGTCACTCTCAAATTCGGAAATCCAGAAACTCACAGTGGAAAAGAAAAGTGAAGCATTCTTAAGGACAACATCCAACCTGGTTTTGATCTCCGTTGCAGTCTCTCCTTTCAAATTAAAAATCTTGATCTCCGCACAAATTTTGTTTTTATCCATTACCGATTTAACACTAGGTAGGTCGACACAGACGTTTGTCACGATTAGACCGATTGACAGATTTTATTGAAATTTCGTGACAGTTCATAAAAGAAAAAGATAAAGTTGCTTTCCAAAATCCAAGGCCAAGGCGTAATTCCGGAAACTTTTCAATCCACCCTCGTAGATAGACCCACTCATGGAAAAAGTAATAATTATATTTCTTTGTCTATGCTTCCACTCCTCAGCTAGCGCTAAATACAGTCCCGAAGCGTAACATGACAGTTTGTCCTTTCCTATCTATAGTAGTATATATTTATAATCTGTGCTAAAGACTGTACGCAAACTAACCATAGCAACAAATATAAATTAGCTCAAAATTCATAAAGTTCATAATTTAATTTATTCTGTTTGTCAAACAATTGTTATACTTTAAAATTATGTGTAAAAGACGTGATAATACTCGTGTTTTATACAAAATAATAAATAATTTTCTGTCCTTTGAGTGTACGTGAACGTAGGTACAAAAGGAAATATAGGGTAATAATAGCAGATTATCCTGTCTGGTCTTTGTAAAGAACACAGTCATATTTCATCTGCGTCGCCTGGGGGATGCTAACTCATGTAAGTTGGGTTTTATTAGTCTCCAGGGGCATAATCTATTGTTATACTCACACTCACACTACTATACTATTCTCATTTCGTTACAGAAAAAAATATTAAAAGAAACTCAAAAATAATTTTATAAGAGGCGGACAATTATTTTCTTCTTAGGCTTTCGCAATAATAGGCCACGTTTTTTTTTATTTAAGCTTGATTGGCTTTGCGTCCTCAAAGGACACTCTCGCCATAGTTTCTATATTTTGGTTTTGTTTATAATTCTATTTGACATTTAGAAATATAAGTAAATAAAGATCGGCATAATCGATTCTTGGGATTTGAAGTTACATATGCTATGTTGACTGGTAGGGTTTGATGAGTTTTTATTATTTTCTTATATAGTATTTGCGGTCGCAGTTGAATATCAGGTGGTTAATATCTCCTGTTTAGGCCACGGTAAAAAAAGGCTTACATATTGAGTACTGTATATTAATTTCTTTCTTTCACCTTCTACAAATGGCGAACATTATCAACTTCATTGTGCACAGAGCTGGGATCAGTACTCAAAAATAGTTATTTGTGTATCAAGGTTATAAAAGTGATCATTTTTGGCCGAGACGAAGGCCGAGGTCAGCATATCAGACGAGGTGAACACAACATTTTTAGGCAACTATCACAAAATTATCAATTTTTATTTAAAAATTTATTTCATTTGATTGATTCATGTCCACATATCACCTGTACTGCGGTGCTATCATCTTGACAACTTACAAAACAATCTGGTTCCTGTCAAAATGTATTACAACCCAAAAATGACAAAAAAAAAACTACAATAATTCATTTGTTGAGCAAGAAAAGGAGATATAGCGATAACGGTAAAGATTTTTCTAATACTCCGTTTAAAAATTATGAAGTTGCATGTAATACAACAATAAATTTATTTGATATTTAAACAAACGTTTGACAATTGATTTCGTAAAGTAAATGCGGCCGTAAAGTAATCTTTGACAGATGTTAAAACAAAACTGATACTTACGGTTGGCAAAGGATACGTAAAACAACTATTTATATAATAGCTGCCTAAAAAAGTCTTTAATTACTAAATACTTAAAGAAATGTATTTGAAATACTAATGTTCATATTCATGAACAATCGTTAAATTTTTATCCAGTAAAAACAGTCGACACTAAGAAAAATTTGATGTCGCCAATACAATACCTACGTATTTACTTATACTGGAAACTGTATTCAATTCATTTCCATATAATTATTATTCTATTTACTATTTTCTTTATAAAACTTTAGTATTATGAATTTGAAACGATTAGTTTTTTACAGTGACATTTACCTGTTAGTTACATACATTTGAAATCAGAACTATGTAACCAAGGAGTTGTGTTTAAAACGTAGGCTCCAGGATTTTTTAGTACGATCTCTATACCTCCCTTACCAAGGATAGCGGGAGGTAGAAATCAAAATATATTTTATTCTATTTCTTGTAACGTGCCGTTTTAAAACTTTACTACGAGTGTTTATGAATATGCGCATAAGTAATACTGTAAGTACTTTTTTCACGTACCTGCAGTACAAGTACTAAGTATTTTTATTGTGAAATCAGTTAAAATACGTAACCAATTTGTTTATGATTTTCACCCAATGAGACAGTTAGTAAAAGTATCCAACAAATTTATAAATCATATATACCTATTTAAAAATTAGTATATCGTGTACCAAGTGCATAGAGCTTTCTGTCCACATGCGTGTAAAAAAACTTTGCGCACATAAAATAGTTTAAGTAGTTTGGTTTAAATGTTCACAATTTAGCAAAAAATAAGATGGGCGTAGTGTTTAAAATAAACTCCATAAGACAGTGGTTTTCAAGCGCTGTTCTGCGGAACACATGTTTCCTAAGCACTTTGGAAGTGTTCCGCGAAAAGTTTGGCAATTTTAATTTAACTACGCTTTGTGAATTAAAAGTTAATATGAATGAACCGAGTGAGAACTGCAACAGAATTTTTTTTTAATGAAAATGTGTTGAAAGCCTAATGATGGGGTCCTATGAATGGTAGGAGGCAGGATTTGTGGCTTTGCCACTTAATATAAAATTAAGAAAATAATTACTTTGCTTTTCATAATGAAAACACTTTATTCGCTCTAGGTCTTCAAAAAAAAATTGTGGTGTGTTCAGTGGAACTCAGATATTTTTAATTATTTAAACAACGACAATAAATACAAGTAGACAGAGTAAAAATGAAGAAACTTTAACTAGGTATATGACAGATAAATTATCACCATTCCATAAAAATATTATTCTTTGAGAAAAGCTAGTATAGTTTGGTTCACGAAAGATGTCTATTCAAGGGTCATTTATAAGCTAACTGATGTAATATTACTTGCAGATACCTTCACTGTATTTCGTGGAACATGAATATTTATGGATACATTTTAACTGGAAAAAATAAGTGTAATTTATTTGAAAATTATGTTTCTTTTAATTAATGCCTTTCTCAAAGATTTATATTCTTCACTTATTTTTTGCAAAACTCAAAAACATGAACTTGGCATAAGCCATTGCATAATAAATCAATTTAAATGTCAACGTCAATTAGTTTAAATATAAATAATAAATAAATAAAGTTTTTTTATTCACAATCATTTTAGTAATATGTCGATTCCTAACCTTTTAGAGGTTGGTAAATACGTCATTCCTAATTGCAATGACAATCTATTGGGTGGGAATATAGATTAAGGAAAATATATAGTAGAAGATATACCGTGATAACAAGTTTTGCCTTCTTTGAAAAGGTCAGAGAACTAAATTTGACAGCCGAGAAGGTGGTGGGAAATATGAATTCATTATGAATTACTCTAGACATTAAATTTATTTCTTGATAATGTAATTAATAAAAATCTATCGAAAATAGACAATTTATTAAAGACATCATCAAGAAATACGAAATATACATATGTTGCACTATAAAAAATAATTAAAGTACTTAATATGTTAATTTCTTTATTTAAAAATGTATATATTACATTATTAAAATCAAATAGTAAATAAATATCTACAAATCTCAAACTACATGTCGACAACTAATAAAATTTAAGTACATACTACTAAGGAAACAGAAATTTGAATTATTATTATTATTACAAAAACCTGGGTTTTTGTCAGCCGTGCTCCACAATAAAGTGGTCGTCAATCGTCCGCCACTAGTTAGTGAAAAGTGTCATCGTTCGGTAAAGCAGTAGTGTATCATCACCGGCATTAAAATCTCGTTTCCCACTATTTTCCGTGATTGATCATTGTGTATTTAATGTGTTTTCTGTTGCGTCAGCATGAGCATTATGTGTTGGCGTTTCAGGGTTCTTCATATGCAGCCATAATTATAGTTCTAACTTAGCTAAGGAAAATAAAAGGTGGAAGATAAACAAAATTTAAAACAATTCACAGGTTAAATTTCTGCACGCAAATGCATCAAAAAATAATGTCAAGTTAATATTGCTATCCCGATAACATCACCTAACCTAAAATCCAATTATTATACCCTCCACGTAATTGGAACGAGAATGACGTATCATATTCAACTTGTCTGATATCGTTCGGATAGATTGTACTTTATTTTTATCTAATTGTTATTATAAAACTTCTACTGCGTACAAAAATGTAAGGATATATTAAATTCACATACCACAAACTATTCACATACCACAAACTTCTGAATTTCCTTTCGTTCGTTTAAAATTCAGGTAGAGTACAAGTGCAGTGCAAAATCGATATTTGAACACTGCGAACATCTGCACTGAATCTACTCTAACATAACCTCTTCCGGACACCGGAACCAGGAACATTCAAATCTAAATCCAGACCTCTCAGAAAGGCACGCAGACCTTGGCAAAATGAAAGGTTCTCTAATAGCCAAAAAAAGAAAGAGGCATTAGATAGATATGCAAGAAATGCGAACGCTTTTTCACGATAACTTTTTTTTAGAACAAAGGAGCTTTCAATCACGAAGACCATTTACTTAGAAAGGACAGAAAGATGGTTATTTCTCTAATGCTACTGTATAAATATTTAAGCACGTAAGTGATCAATCTATGTTAAGGGGAACACCCACTCTAGAAAATTGGAACAAACATTAGCAAAAATAGAAGGTACATTAATTTAGTTATTTTTACATTATTTCTTGGAGAAGTAACTGAAGAATATATGATAAGAGATAGAACGGTAGAAATTCAGGAATTATTTATTTGTAACGATATGACCTAGTAATATAAAAAAGACAGGTACTATGTAGCTACTTGGTAATAAAAATTGCATTACGTCAGAAATATTGTAGTGAATAATATACATACAAATGGGAATATCAATTTATAAAATAAAAACGACTAAAATAAAATAAAATAATCTGTTGTGGCCAGCACAATACCTCTCGCCACTTTCGTTTTTGGTTACATAAGTATAGGGGGCGAGCAGTCATGTGACATTGTTGGCCTTGACAATCAGATATGAGGGTTCGTGTCAAAATAACAATTAGTAATTTTGTACATAGATGTCAAATGACAGAATTTTTCATCAAAAATTTCAAGATTTTCTAAATACATGTAGTTAGTTTGTCATACTTGACCTAGACAAGTAGATATGGAGGTCCTTGTCAAAATGACAGTAATTATTTACCTAAATGTCAAATATCATAATTTTTCGCGTGGTTAATTTGTCACCAGGAATATGGAATTTACTTGTCGAGGAAAATAAACCACATGGAATTGGAATATCATAAAATTCTGGATGGAAAATTGACACTTGACATCTATGTACATAATTACTAGCTGTCATTCTAACTCGGGCCCCCATATTTGTTTGTCAAGTCCAACAAAGTCACATGACTGCTCGCGCCCTATAAATTTCTCATGTCTTTTCTTTGTGTTTAGATTACTTTTATAATTTTAAATTTATTTTTTGAGGAAGTTTTCATCTATATAAATTAAGAAAGTGTGAAAAGATAATGTCAGCGGCATGGATTTGAATCATGGACCATTACTTTGCCGGAGTAACGCTCTACCAACTGAGCTATGGCCAACCTATTCAATGGCTGACATTATCTTCCACTTTAGCCGCTAATGTATCTCTCTTTGGAGAATACAATTTTGTGTCACGTTGTATGATGTGGGGTTGGATTACCACTACATTTAAACATCATTGTGGACATGTCAGAAATTACTCTTGGCCCTATCGGTCCAGTTTTTGAAATGAACGTAGAGTTAACAGTTTTTTTTTTCATCTATACTTCTAAATGTTCGAATTTCTTCCTATTTCTTGACGGGATTTCTGCTGGGAATATGTATATAGCTATAATTTTAAATATTTAATTGTTATTATTGTTATACAACAAGAAAGAAAACCTCTTTTTTCGTACTGAACATGACCAGTTCTTTTAAACCTTTCCCTTAGTTTTTCAAAAGAACGCGGATTTTATGTCGTCTTCCCGGAAAATGTTGTGCATAAATTCTTGATGCCAAAAGAGGGTTTCTTTCCGCTTCTCCAAGTGCGTACAGCATATTCGTAAATTCTTCTTGCGGGAGATTCATATTAATAAATTAATTTACTTAATCCCACTGTTATTAATAATAACCTGGCTAATGAAACTACTATCATTACTGCAATTGTTTCTTATTCAAAAAACAATATCCATGGTATACTAGATTTAATTTTTAGTTGAATATATAAATTTAGAGAAATATAGTGAAAATCTCTGAAATTATTGGTTTTAGGCATAGGGTACCCTTAATAACATATGAAGATAATACAAAAATACATACAACTGAATAATAAAATATGGGGTGTTCCATTTGAAAATGATGAGTTATAGTCATTTGAAATTGAGCACATTTGATTCGCTTTATGAACACCCTGTATAATTACATTTAAAAAAAATATGTCAAAACATAGAGTAGTATAATTACAGTTATACAGAAAAGAAAATTCTTAATTTTTACTATTAAAATAACTTCAGTAAGCCTTTATAAAGCAATGCGTGTATTCGGTCTTTTTTAGAGAAAAAACGGAATAACTTGGCAACGCCGTGGAAAACTAAAACAAAATAATTTCTACAAGTTATGGCTGTATTACACTTATCGATAAATCAACCCATTTATTTACGAAAATAAATTGATCAATAAATTGATGAAATAGAACGAGTTCTATTTTCCGTCGCTTTTTAGTGAAGTTTTGGTTACTTTTCTAGTGCCAATTCTATAGTCTTTAACAATTCAAACCGTATTTGATGTATGTTTGTTTGTAAGGTTATAAGTATGCATATTCAGTAGTTTTACTCATTTTTAACAAATAGGCTACAAGAAAAACTATACTCTAAAAAAATACAAGAAAAATGAATCTTACAAACATATAAAATAATACATATTAAGAAGTTGGTAGACCTGATTTCAACAAAAATAAATTGATGAAAAATCGTTAAGCGTAAATTCTCAACGCCTTTTAAGATAAAATGAAGGATGTATTGATAAGTGTAAAACCGCTATTATATTTCATTTTATAAAGTTTTTTTCAGGTTGATGCCGTGCGTCTTCTGCCTAATCATATTTACTATAGTAGACGCTAATATGTCTAGAATTAGTTTTACTTGATAATTTTTTTCTAAATTTATTGTCAATTATTTATTTTTGCTTAAATTTGAACATTTAGGTCTAAGAAAAGTACTTAAAAATTGGTAAAAATGTTACTTAGAAAAGTTGTGAAGAAGTAGAAGAATCTTATTTTAAATTCAAAATTTTATACAAATTGGCACTTATATGGAGATAAATAGACCTACCAAAAAATTGACAATCTTATAATTGACTCATTTTAAAAATAAACTAAGGTTTTAATTCTTATTTTTGCTTATTTTTAATTTTCAAGCATTTTTCAAGTATTTTTACAATTAAAGGTGGTTTACCTGAACCAGAAAATAAAAACATTGTCATTCTGGTCACTCGGTATATTATAGAAATTATATATGCACAGTATTAGTACTTTTAAGACATCCAAATTTTTTTTGTAAGATTAATATTAAAAAAAAAAAATCCATATGCTACGACAAAAATCAATCACACTCTAAATGAAAAATAAAAGCAACAATTTGTCTATATGCATGTATTATTATTTTGGCATTTATAACCTTTTCAATTTAAATGCTTCATTTATCTACTCGATTATTCTATAATTATTTGTTATTGTTAATAATCTGGCCTCATATGTAAATTCCTATTATAATATGTCATACTTGTGAAATATTACTGTCAATTTTAAACCATAATACGTATTTCCTGCGTGTATGGAACTGGCAACTGTCCACTATTAATTCATAATTGTTAGGGTGAAATATCTAGGATAGGTTGTAGGCAGTAGGTTGTGGCTGACAGCCGGAATGTTCGGGATTATCCTGACCCGGAACGCGGATCTGAAGTTAGAATGCGGGACACAAAACCACCAGATCTGACACCCGAGATACCGATCGATCAGAAATAAACATAGGGACGTGAAAATCCTGACGTTTTCTGGGATATGTAAGTTACGAATAGGAAATTGCAGACTATACGAAATATAATACAGTAAATAATAATGAAGTAAAGCTTCAATAAACTTAAGAGAAAAACATTACCTTCCGCCAATTTAGCGTATTATGTATAAATTCCATAAATAAACTTTCTTGCAAAAGATTATATATTTAAAGAAAAATTATTTCATAAACTATGTAAATTGCACTTGACACTGACATCTTCTTCTTTAGCTTTTACCACTCGTTAGTGGTTGCTATTCTTGAATTTCTTCATCCACTCATTTCTATTTTGTCGTCGTCATTCAATTCCTTTTCTCTCAAGTCTTTCGCAATACAATCCTTCCATCTTATCTTTGGTCTTCCTCTGTTTCTTCTACCTTCTATTACTAAGCTATTCATTCTTCTTCCAATATATTCTTCATCTCTCCTCATGACATGTTCAAACCAATTTAATCGTCTCTCTTGTATCTTTCTAGAAACTTCAAACACTAGACTTATTTCCCTTATTCTTTCATTCCTTACCGTATCTTTCTTACATTCATTTACTTTTCGTTGATACCGACATCTGTCAATTTGAATTATCTGAATATATTAGCAGTTTTCATGGTTAGCTTTCTGGTTGATTTATGAAATTTAATATCTTTATAATTCTTTAATTCTATGTCTATTGAATATGAAGTATAAAATGCAATGAAATTGTATAGAGAATATAATTCCTTAGTCACGTGTCATGTTTTCCGCCAATCAACATTCAAAATCTCCTTAGCTACATATTTTATTACAGCGATGATAAAAAACAAGGAAAATATTACCGTATTTATAGTCGTTATTAAGGGATTTGTTTTCTTTTTTTCTCATTTATTTTAACCAGATCAATACACATAGTATTATACATGGTAGTGTTGTAAGAATGTTTATCAATTACATAGCATTATTTAAAATTGTAACATAATACATTTATTTATTGTTATTTTATTGTCTTCATTTGATTCTATTCATCTTCTTCACTTGTTGTCAGGACGTCTTGGGCCAGTCTCTTTTTCAGTCGTGTGGTTTCGCTACGCTGTCCTAGCTTGTAATGTGATGCCCCTGGACATAAATGGATTGTATTTATATACTTCTTAGTTAATTTTTTTATAAATTCCTTTATGGGAGATATTCCTAGTTCTTTGTGAATTTGGTTATTCCGTACGTACCACGGGGCATTGCTTATTATGCGTAATATTTTGTTTTGCATAATTTGGATTTTATTTAATATTTTTTTGCTAGCACCATACCATAAACTGCATCCATATGTTATAATTGGTCTTAAAATTGATTTATATATTAGCAATGAACATTTTAGCTTTAGCGCAGATTTTCTGTTTATAAGTGGGTACAGCATGCCAAGTCAGTAGAGATAATTGACGGGTTCTGGAACAGATAACGATCTAAGATTGACGTCACAGATAAGAGATTTTAAAGATAAGGATTGATGACGTCACAGATAAGAGTGACGTCACAGATAAGAGTGATGACGTCACAGATGAGTGATGACGTCACTGATAAGAGTGACGTCAGTAATGAATTATAACCTAGGCTAATGAACCATAACCTAGGTAAAGACATCGACATTGACCATGGGGGTAGTTTTTTAGCTGTGGGGGGTAGTTCTTGAGGAAAGAATTTGTGTGTTGAGGGCAGTTTTTTGGCAACCCTTATGTGTTTTGAAGAGACAAAGAGACAGAGAGGGGCATAGAAGAACGACACCCCGCTGGTGGTGGGGTTGTTCTTGAGAAAGAATTTGTGTGTTGAGGGTAGTTCTTTGGCAACCCTTATGTGTTTTGAAGAGACAGAGAGAGAGACCGAGAGACAGAGAGACAGACAGAGAGACATACAAGAACAACACCCCACTGCTGGATGGTGTGATATTGTTGCAGACTTGTTTTAACCTGTTTTTTTGTTATCAACATGGACAGCAGGATGTATGCTGATATGAATTGTCGGTGATAATTTTTTTTCAAGAATTTTTACAGGAAATGGCGTGTTGACGTCACAGATAAGAGTGACGTCACAGATAAGAGTGATGACGTCACAGATGAGTGATGACGTCACTGATAAGAGTGACGTCAGTAATGAATTATAACCTAGGTTAATGAACCATAACCTAGGTAAAGATAAATAAGAGATTTAAAGATAAGGGTTGATGACGTTACAGACGACAAAATGGCGGTTATTATGTACTTAGTGACGTAATACAATATGTTAGGCATATAGTGACATCATCAATATGGTTGTTCTGGCTCACTTTGCGTCGGATGGCATGTGTTCATCGACATTGACCATGGGGGTAGTTTTTTAGCTGTGGGGGGTAGTTCTTGAGGAAAGAATTTGTGTGTTGAGGGCAGTTTTTTGGCAACCCTTATGTGTTTTGAAGAGACAAAGAGACAGAGAGGGGCATAGAAGAACGACACCCCGCTGGTGGTGGGGTTGTTCTTGAGAAAGAATTTGTGTGTTGAGGGTAGTTCTTTGGCAACCCTAATGTGTTTTGAAGAGACAGAGAGAGAGACCGAGAGACAGAGAGACAGACAGAGAGACATACAAGAACAACACCCCACTGCTGGATGGTGTGATATTGTTGCAGACTTGTTTTAACCGTTTTTTTTGTTATCAACATGGACAGCAGGATGTATGCTGATATGAATTGTCGGTGATAATTTTTTTCAAGAATTTTTACAGGAAATGGCGTGTGATATGGTATCTGCATCCGTTTCCTGTGATAATGTTTTGTAAACAAGTACAGGATGTTTGCTAATATGAATTGTCGGTGATAAAAATTATTCCAAGAATTTTTGCAGGAAGTTGGTGTGTGATATTGTTGCAGACTTGTTTTAACCTGTTTTTTGTTATCAACACGGACAGCTGCAGGATGTATGGCTGATATGAATTGTCGGCTTGTATTATATAAAGGCAAACGCATTTTTTTAATTATTATAACGTTTTGCGCTGTTCGTACAATAATCCAGTGTTAAAATGGTTCTTTGGGAAAACCTTACTTCTTCTTTTAAAAAACGAATATTTTGTGGGAAAATTTCCAATAGTGAAAATTATTTGGAGCCCACAAAATTTTTGAATGCATGTTTATTTATTTTAATAGAAAAAGTGGGTGAATTTATGTTTCAATATAAATCACCAATTAAAATGAACTGTACATTAGTGTGCGAATATAAAATAAAAAAGGGGGAAAAAGAAAATCTAATATGCATTAGTCATCAATCGAAAATGATGCCAATAACTGTTACAGACGACTTTATAAACTGGTTTAAAATAAATATAGAAGAGCCCATATTAATACATCTATCAGAATTTCAAGAGAGGGACAGCGGTAAAGCGCTAAATGCAATTTTATATTTACAAGTAAGTTATATTTTTGTTTTATTTTTTTTGTTTTATTTATTAATATTTTAATACAAATTACTTTATTAGGTAAATATTGCAAAGTTTGACTCAACAAACAGCGGTGGTTCTTCTTATATTGATCTTCCTCAAAATATAAAAGTAAAACACGCGGTTATAAATGTGCAAAATAATGACGAAAAATGCTTTATTTGGTCACTTCTTTCGGCTATGTATCCTGCAGATAATAATGCAGAACGCCCTTCAAAATACCCCCAAAATTATGATGATATTTTTGATTTATCTAACATACATTTCCCCACACCTTTAGCAGATATTTCAAAATTTGAAAAACAGAATAATTTTTCTATAAATGTATATGGGTTGGAGTATGATTTAAAATTAAAAATATATAACGTTGTTGGACCCTTATATTTCACCAAAAATAAAGTTGAACGACATCTTAACTTATTATATTGGAAAGAAGGGGAGAAATCTCATTATGCATGGATAAAATCGCTATCTCGACTTTTATCATCACAATTATCAAAAAGAAAAAATTATAAATTTATTTGCGAACGGTGTTTGCAATATTTTGGTACGAAAAACCTTTTAGACCGTCATGAGGAAGATTGTGTCTATGTTGATGCTGTCAAAATAGAGATGCCTAGTGAAACTGATAAATGGTTAAAATTTAAAAATTTTATGAATAAAGAACGTCATCCTTTTGTCATTTATGCCGACTTTGAATCTTTAACTGTTCCTGTTAATACTTGCCAGCCAAATCCAGCTGGTTCTTACACAAATGCATATCAGAACCACGTTCCATGTGCTGTTGCATATCAAGTAGTTTGTTCGTACGATGATTCCCTATCTTTTTACGAATCATTTCGTTGCCCCGAAGTATCTACATTGTTTATGAAACGTTTGAAAGATGTTGTGAAAATGGTGCAAACATTTTATAAAAACAGCGCACCTATTGATATGCATGATGAAGATTGGGAAGACTTTAACAAAGCTGAAATTTGCCATATTTGCCAGAAAAAAATAAATAATACAGAAAAAGTTAGAGATCACTGCCATTTATCTGGTAAGTTTATAAACTGTTTTAAGTAATAATAAAAATAACTTAATAATTGTAGGTAAATATCGCGGAGCTGCTCACAACAAATGCAATTTAAATTATAATGTACCTAATTACATACCAGTATTTTTCCATAATTTAAGTGGGTATGATAGCCACCTATTTATTAGAGAATTTGGAGTAGATGAGGAAAAAATTAATTTAATTCCCACGAATGAGGAAAAATATGTTTCATTTTCGAAGTGGGTTGATGGTATGGAACTTCGGTTCCTAGATTCGCTAAGGTAAGTTATCTACAATAATTTAAAGTTTATATATATTTATTTTATATATTTTAGATTTCTTAATAACTCATTGGAAAAACTGATTGAATATATGGAACCAGAACAATGCAAATTATTGCGACAACATTACCCACTTAGCAGTAAATTTAATTTATTAAAAAAAAAGGGTATATTTCCATATGATTATATAAATAGCTGGGAATGTTTGGAAGAAATTAAATTACCCCCAAAAGTATTATTTTACTCAAAATTAAATGAAACAAATATAAGCGAAGAAAACTATAAGCATGCACAAAATGTGTGGAAAACATTTGAATGTGAAACTCTGGGAGATTACATGGAATTATATATACAAACTGATGTACTTTTGTTAGCAGACGTTTTTGAAAACTTTAGAAACATTTGTTTAAAAGCATATTGTTTGGACCCGGTACATTATTATACAACTCCAGGTAAATAACATTTTTAAATTATATATTATATATTATATAAAACATTTTTTATAGGCTTGGCGTGGGATGCCATGCTTAAAATAACGGGAGTTGAACTTGAGTTGATAACAGATATTGACATGATCCTTTTTTTTGAACGGGGAATACGTGGTGGTATAAGTCAATGCTGTAACCGTTATGCTAGTGCTAACAACAAATATATGCCATCATACAATCCAGAAGAGCCGAATAGGCCATCATACAATCCAGAAGAGCCGGATAGTTATCTCATGTACTTTGATGCATGTAATTTGTATGGATGGGCTATGACGCAGTGTTTACCATATGGTAGTTTTCAATGGTTATCTGATGAAGAAATTCAAACTCTCGATGTTATGACTATACAAGACAATGAACATGACGGTTATATTTTTGAAGTTGACTTGGAGTATCCCACAAACCTATATGACGCACACAAAGACTTTCCACTATGTTCTGAACAACGTGCACCTCCAAATTCAAAAACAAGTAAACTTTTAACTACATTATACGATAAAAAAAAATATGTATTACATCATAGAAATTTAAAGCAGGCTTTAAAATTGGGGTTAAAATTATTAAAAATTTATCGAGTTATAAAATTTAAACAATCGTTTTGGCTAAAGGAGTATATAGACAAAAATACAAATTTTAGAAAATTAGCAAAAAATGAGTTCGAAAAAAATTTCTTCAAATTAATGAATAATGCAGTTTTTGGGAAATCAATGGAAAACATTCGTAATAGACGTGATATAAAATTAGTATCAAAATGGGATGGGAAAGGAGGTGCGCGAAAGTTGGTTGCAAAACCAAATTTTAAAAAATTTATTCCAATTAGTGAAAATTTAATATCAATAGAATTAAGTAAAATTAAAATATTATTTAATAAGCCTATTTATATTGGTATGGCTATCTTAGACATATCTAAAACTTTAATGTATGACTTTCATTATGAGTATATACATAACTCATTTAAAAGTCCCCAACTACTTTACATGGACACTGACTCGCTAATTTATAAACTTAAAGAAGATCCATACAAATATATTAAAGAAAATATACACCTTTTTGATACATCCGACTATGCATCATGTAATAGATATGGAATACCACAGGCCAACAAAAAAGTAGTTGGACTTTTTAAAGATGAAAATAATGGATTATTAATGACTGAATTTGCGGGGTTACGAGCAAAAATGTACTCTTTTACTTTGGAAACTAATCAATCGTATTCAAAAGCTAAGGGAATTTCAAATACTGTAACAAAAAAACTCACTATTGATGATTACAAAAATACTCTTTTTAATCAAACAAAAATATTTAAAAAACAAAATAATATTATATCTAAAAATCATAAAATATTTTCTGTTGAACAAAATAAATTAACATTAAGTGCTGATGATGATAAACGCTACATACAGGAAGGAACAACAAATACTCTACCATGGGGGCATTACTCGATTACACTACCAGACTCAGACATTATAATTATTGACTAGGATTTTTTTTGTATATAAATTATATAAAATAAAAAATAGTTTATATTGTATTTTATTTAATTAATTATTACATTAATATATAAATATTGTATAAAAAAATATTGCAATAAAAAGCATTATACAACACTTTTTTTGTTTATCCATGAGTTATGTGAATTATCGAAACCAAGCCATTTAACAAATACTTGTGATCCTTTCCTTTTTAAAACTTTTTCCACTAAATAAATATCTGAAAATTTTGTTTTTTGTAATTCATATTCATAAAATCCTCCTGCCACAGGTTGGTTTAAATAATCTTTTAACTTATAAGTTATAGGATTTGTTATTTGTTTTTTCGCGATTGTGAATATTTCAGTCGACCAATTAGGAGTATAACCTTTTTCAAAAATACTTTTCATCTTTGATATTCTCACAAAATCACCAACTTTAAATTTTCCGCGACCACAAATTTTTATATTATGATATACAGTTTTTAATAGAAATTTTTCATTATTATAATTTACATCTATAGGTCGCATTTTAATAGTTCTATGTTTAGTATTATTATATATTTTAATTAAATTTGGTAAAATATTAATCCATTTATATGAACCCTGCAAACTGAATTCTTGCCACATTTTATTTTTTAATGTTCGATTAAATCTTTCAACAATACTTGCTTTCATATTGCTATATGTTGAATAATGATTTATTTTATATTTTAACATTAAATTTTTAAAATTGCCATTATAAAATTCTTTTCCATTATCAGTTTGTAAATTTTTGGGGATTCTTTTTTCTTTAAGTATATTTTTTAATGCTTTTGTAATTACATCACCAGATTTATCTTTTACTGGTTTTGCCCACGCATATTTAGAAAATGTGTCTATTACTGTTAACAAATATTTATAATTTTTATTTTCATTTTTATATGGTATCATTTCAACAAGATCGGCTTGCCACAAATCATCAATTCCTTTAGTTATTACTTTACGTCTTGGATAGATTTTCCGAGCTGGTTTATGAAGTTCTTTTACAACTTGTTGCTTAGACATTTTATTTGTCAATTTTTCTTTGTAAAGAAGTTATAGCACTTAATAATTCTTGCTCTGTTTTAAGGCTTTTCTTAAATGGTTTAATTTTTTCTTCAAATATTTTATTTATCATTAATTCCAAACTTTTTGTTTCAATGTTAATATTTGATTGATTTTTCTTCTCCTCTATTAACTTATTTATATTATTTTTTAGTATTTCCATTTTAGTATTAATTGTTTTTTCAGTATTATTTACCAGAGTATCAACAAAAAATTTATTTGTTGCTTGAAAAGAATTAGTTGGTGTTTGTACATTACCAATTTTTTTCATTTTTGCATCGAAAATATATTCATTTTTACTTTTTTTTAAAAGTAGAATATTATTATGTATAAAGTTTTCATTATCATTTATTCTTTTGTCTACATATTCTTTAGTTATAATATCAGTAGAAATTTGTGGTTTACCAATATTTACAATTTGTCGTCCATCGAAATCAATTCTACCATCTTTATTAATGTGTATAATCTCATTATCCCCACTTTTTTTTCTTTTCAATGAATAATGTCCAAATTTGTCAACACTCATATTTTTTAAAATAAATATAAAGTTAATTTATTATATTTGCTTCTTTTAATTCTTCAATAATTGAAATTATTTCATTATCATGACCTGTATGACCACTTTGTTTAGATGCTAGTAATAATTGCAATCTACTAACTAATTCATTAGGATCATCCCAATATATATATTCACGTTTATAATTTGAAACGGTTAACGTTGAAGGTAATAAACCCGTACCTAAAGGAGAATATTTTGCCGGTTTTTTTCCTTTTCTTAATGATGTTCGTCTACTTGTATTGTCAACAAAATGTGGTTTTATTATATCAAAATATTTGGAAGAAGCTGCTATTTTAATTAAATTATTTGTTGAATTTTTATGAGCACCTGTTTGCTCTAAAATTTGAAAATACACATTTTTATCTTCTTCATCATAATTTACAGGATTTTTTTTAAAGATTAATTCATAAAGACCTTTTGTACCTTTATATTCTTTTTCATCTATTATTATATCATTTTTATCTATTTCTATTTTTTTTTTACCTAACTTAAATGTATTATCTTTAGCCATTGTCACACCATAAGTTTTATCTAAGTCTTTATCCTTAAATAAAAATTTTATAAGATATTCTTTACCCAAATTTCCAAATTTTAATTTTAAATTTTCCATTTCCTCTTGTCCCTGAGGAGTATTAAAAGCCGCTCTTGCTTGAGAAATAGGAGAAATATCTGGAGTTGCTTCATAAATATCTTCCCTATTTTCATAATTTTCTATTTTAATATCTGAACTTTCCGGACTCTCTAAATCAAAATCTAAAACTTTTTTTATATCTTCTTTTGTTTTTACTGGGGTTTTATTTTTTTCTACGTTAGATATTTTATATTTAATTTTATTATTAGTTTTTATTTCATTTTTATTTGAATTTTTTACTAATTCTTTAAGCGGATTTGTTATAGGTTTAAAAGTATCTTGTAATACTGCATCACTAATCATTTTATTATGTTTTAATGCATTAAATTTTTCTTTTAATACTTTACTTACTTTAATTATTTCTTTAATAGTTTCTTTATTACTCATTGCACTGATTTATTATAATTTGTTTTAAATAGAAGTTAGTGTAAGAAATTCATCCAAACCCTTTCGATAACGACCTTCTTTTTCACTGTCCTTATCTATAACTGCAAACCCATATTTATGTCTCCAACAATTTATACAAAAAATTTGAAATTTATTAAATAACATATCCGTATTCACATGATCATTATATATATGTTGTAAATTTGTTTTATCTTGTTTAAATAATATAATAAAATTGGCATTATCTCTAATTAAATGTTTAGGTACTTTTGCATATGTTTGAGCAAGATAAAATGAATCAACACAATTATGTCTTCCCATTGAAAAAAAATCTCTCATACAATCCTGTTTATCACATATTACATCATCAAAAATTATAACTGAAAATGGTTTTGCTTCAGATGGTTTTATAACATCGCTGTTTTCGTTATAAGAAAAAAACCGCATACCATCTACTTTTGATATACATTTTTCTAAAAATTTATATTTTGGCTGTTGTAATGATTTAGAGTATAAGTAAATATTTTTAAACTTTAATCCATTTGCATGTGTAAGCAAACTAATTAAAGTATTTGTTTTTCCACAATTACTAGGGCCAACTATTATACACCTAACACTATTTGGTAATAATTCACCATGTTTTTTTGCTACTTTATTTAATTGTATAATATCAAAATTGTTGACGCGAAAACGTTGTTTTTGTTTTACAAATTTCATATTGATGACTGGTTTAATATATAATCACATCTCTCCTATATATATACTTAGTCTTGAAAAGATTTTCAATGATTACATATGGTGGTGGATTATTAAATAAAGCAATTAACTCATTACCTATAGAATTACATATACCCGGTTATCAATATTGTGGTCCTGGAACTAAATTAGAAAAAAGATTAAAAAGGGGTGACACAGGTGTAAATAAATTAGATGCTGCATGCCGCGAACATGATATTTCATATTTAAAAAATAGTAATATACAAGATAGACACATTGCTGATAAAATATTACAGGAAAAAGCGTGGGAAAGAGTAAAATCAAAGGACGCATCATTCGGTGAAAAAGTTGCTGCTTGGACAATAACAAACGCTATGAAAGCAAAAAGAAAACTTGGAATGGGTATTAAGAAAAAGAAAAATGTAAAAAAACAACGCATAATAAAAACACCTAAACATGGTGGGTTTTTGCCGTTAGTAGCAGCAATTGCACCATTCATTTTAAAAGGTTTAGCAGCTGGTGCTGCAAGTTCTGCTGCATCATATGGTGTTAAAAAACTTATGGGCAAAGGTTTATATTTAAAACCGTATAAACGTGGTGCTGGTATTAAAAAAAAAAAAAAAAACTGCCGAAAAAAGCATTAAGTAGTGATGATATAATTCAATATGCTCGTATTTATAATATAAAGTTCTTTCGTGGTGTTTATATGCGAAATAAATTACCTAAAAAACCATTAAAAAATGAGTGTGCTATTATAAATTTAGATTCTCAAAAAGGTTCTGGAACACATTGGGTGGCATACATAAAACAAAATAAAAATGTGAAATATTTTGATAGTTTTGGAAATTTACCACCACCAATAGAACTAATAAATTATTTAAAAGAAGCTAATAAAATTACGTATAATTATAAACGTTATCAAAATTTTAATTCCTATAATTGTGGTCATTTATGTTTAAAATTTTTAAATAAATACACAAAATAATTTTTATTAAATTTAGTTAAATCATGGATTCGATGACGATATCGCTTGTTAGTAATAGTACTGCAATAAGTGTTGATTATTTTCCTCCAATTGATTTAGAAAATAGTGAATATGAATTAGGATTTATTAATTTTCAAGGATATATGTCAATTCCAAATATAGATGAAACTAATAATAAATTTTATTATCGAGATAATAATAGTGAAAATAAAGAACTTCAAATAATTACAATACCAGTAGGATCATATGAAATTGAAGACATAGAAACCTTTTTAAAAAAAGAATTATGTGATCCCACTTATCTTTCTAGTAACAAATTTCATACTAATAAAATAATAAAAGAAAAAAATAATGAAAAAAATTATATAAGTTTAAAAGCAAATAATAATACGCTAAAATGTGAACTCATAAGTAGTGTTACTATTGATTTTACCCAAAAAAATTGCATTGGATCTTTATTAGGCTTTAAAGAAAAAATATTAGAAAGTGAAACATTATATGAAAGTGATTTACCTGTAAATATAATGAAAGTGACTATAATTCAGATAGAATGTAATATTATAACAGGATCTTATAAGAATGGGACTCCTGTGCATATTTTATATGAATTTTATCCAGCAGTTGAACCTGGATATAAAATTAATGAAACACCAAGAAATGTTATTTATTTACCTGTGAACACTCAGCTAATACGCAACCTTAGTTTAAATATTAATGATCAAAAAGGAAGACTTATAAATTTTCAAGAAGAAGAAATAACTATTCGACTACATCTAAGAAAGAAAAAATAATATAAAAAAGGAAAACTGAAAAAACATTTTAGTTTTTTATTAGCTAACAAAGTGAAATAATTTTTTTGTTATAATGGGTATAGATTATAAAAGAACACAAGAAACAATAAACGAAGTCAGTTTTTCATCATCCAAGAAAGTGTTAACAAGAGAAAATATTGCATTTTTAAAATCAGTTGGTTTACGTGTACGTGTAAAAAAAAGAAAACATGAATAATATATTAAATGTTACATCAAGTGTTGTTTTTAATGATGTTATAACTCGAAAAGAAGTACATAGTTATCAACCAATTGTAATATCTGCATTTAATAACAACGATGAAATTAGAATACAAATTCAACAACAAGATTTATATACACTACCACATGAAAGTTCTTTATATATTGAAGGAAAGTTATTAAAAGATGATAATTCCGCACCTCCTGCTGGTACAAAAATAACAAATAATGGAATTGCATATTTATTTGATGAAATTAAATATTTAATTAACAGCGTAGAAATTGATAAAACAAAAAATGTTGGAACTACTTCTACACTAAAAGCTTATGCTTCTTTAAATAAAATTGAAAGTGATTCACTTGAAAATGCTGGGTGGGGATTTAATATTAATATTTTAGATAATAATGGTAATTTTAATGTATCTATTCCTTTAAAAATTTTATTAGGATTTTTTGAAGATTATAAAAATATATTAGTAAATGTTAGACAAGAATTAGTATTAATAAGGGCAAGAAATGACAATGATGCGTATACATCATCGGAAAATTTAAAAATTAAATTAAACAAAATATTATGGAGAGTTACACATGTTTCTGTTAATGATGAATATAGATTACGATTATTAAAAATAACAAATTCAAATCAATTTTTATCGTGTGCTTTTCGTTCATGGGATTTGTATGAATGCCCCGTTCATTCAACAGGAAAAAAATATTCCTGGTCAATAAAATCATCTACCCAATTAGAAAAACCCAGATTTGTAATTGTTGGTTTTCAAACTGCTCGTAAATATTCAATTACTCAAGATAGTAGTTGTTTTGATTCTTGTAAATTAATTAATATTAAATTACTTTTAAATTCTGTTTGTTATCCTTATGGTGATTTAAATCTTGATTTTAAAAATAATCAGTTTGCACTTGTATATGACATGTATGCAAAATTTCAAAAATCTTATTATAATAATAATACTAATAATGGTCCTATTTTAAATAAAACAAATTTTATTAATTTTGCTCCATTAACTGTTATTGATTGTTCTAATCAAAATGAAACAGTTAAAAATAGTTCTGTAGATATTCGATTAGATTTTGAATCTAGTGATCCATTTCCTGCAGACACAAGTGTTTATTGTCTTATCATACATGATTCTATTATTCAATATAATCCATTAACTAGCGAAGTTAGATTATCTATTTAAATTAATTTAAAATATAAATATATATATATATATATATATATATATATATATATAAATATATATATATATATATATATTAAAAAATCATGTTTTAATAATCAGTTATAATTTGTATTTGTTAAGAAAAAGTTGTAAAGTTCAAAAAATGGAGTTAATAGTTGATATTCAAGGTTTTAATGCAAAAAATTTTATAATAGTGCCGAAAGAAATTGCTATTATATCAAGAGATGGGAGTGTCTTTAATCATTTTTTATTTGAACCACCATTTCCATGGAATAAATTAGAATATAAATACAAAAAACAATGTACGTGGCTTTATTATAATCATCATGGACTAAAATGGGATGATGGGTATATACCATATAATAAATTATGTGATATTATTTTACCAATTTTAAAGAGGGGGTCAAAAATATATGTTAAAGGTGATATAAAAAAATCTTTTCTTGAATCTTTTAATTTAAACAATGTTATATCAATAGAAGATTGTAAATCGCTTCAACATTTTATTTCACGTAAAAATTGTTTTATTCATTTTAATAATTGTGCAATAAGTAATGTATATAAAATAAAAAATTATTTAGATGATAACATGTAAAAACATAATTATATTATTATATATTCCATGTTATAATAAAAATAAAAATTAGTTTCAATATAATAGTGTTAGTGACAACAGTTTAAATATAAATAAATTTTAAAAATTATTATAAACAATTTTAAATTAGCAAATAATGTTTTATTTATTTTTTGTATTAATTTTAAATGTAAATGCTAATTTAAATATTAGTAATTTTAAATTAATTTCAGATTATTTATATAATTATGGATATTTAAATGTTAGTGAAAATGAATTTACGTTATTAACAAACAATAGTACAAATTATATAAATGCTTTGAATTTACTTATACAAAATTATAAAACAAATGAGAGTTTTAATGTTATAAATTTTATAAAAACTCCAAGATGTGGCGTAAAAGATATAAATTTTCAAGTTTCTAGAGAAAAATGGAATAAAAATACAATTTATTGGTTTTTTTATGATACAACTAATTTTATTAAAAATATTACACAAATAGCTTTTAATCTTTGGTCAAAATACACAAATTTAGTTTTTTTACAAACATCATCAATAAAAAATGCTGATATTGTAATATCATTTGGAGGTGTTCGCCATTCTCAAATAACTAAAAATTTATTTTGTAATTATTTGTTTGATGGTCCGAGTAATGTACTAGGTCATGCTTTTTCCCCAAATGATTATCCTGTAGAAATTCATTTGGATGAGACAGAAAAATGGGTTTTTGACTTAACTAAACCTAATTCTGCGAATGAAATAAGTTTTTTTGATGTAATAGTTCATGAAATTGGTCATTCATTAGGTATTGAACATACTAATAATCCTTATGCAATAATGTATCCAAACTGTTATAATAATGTATTTAGAAACAAAACTTATTATGATTTACATTTGGATGATATATTAGCTATTCAAACATTATATGGAGTTAAAACAGAAAATAGTTTAACAACAGAAGAAAATTTAATAACTAAAACTACTAATAAAGCAAATAATAATAAAACAATAATTTCTTATCCAAATTTATGTGAATTAAAAAATGTAACTACATTTTTAGTTTTAAAAAATAAATTATATATATTTTATGATAAATGGGTGTGGAATAAAAAATTAAATGAAAAAAATTTCAATTCTCAACCATTACTTATAACCAAATGGCTACCTTTTTTACCTAAAAATTTTAATAAATTAAATGCTGTTTATTTGAGACCAAATGGAAACATTGTATTTATAATTGATGATGTAACATATAATATAAAATTCCCATCTTTAAAATTAGAAAACACAGTGAATCCATATGCAGATGTTATACAAAATATTAATGGAGCTGTTTTTACAAACATGGGAAAAACATTTATATTTTACAATAATAATTCTTATGTATTAATTAATGAATGTGAATTTAATACTGCAGAATATGGATCTATTGATTCACAATTTCCCGGTATTCCTAATAATATAAATTCAGTTTTTAAATATACAAATGGTCGAATATATTTTTTTCTAAATGATTATTATTATGAATTTGATGAATTTTCAAATATGTTAGTAAAAGCAGAAAAATTTAATTTTTCAATATTTAATATTGATTGTCCTAACATTGGAATATATGAACAATTAAAAATATTATTATCAAAATTAATAAATGTTTAAAATATGTTTTTTCTTACCCCCACCTCTACTTATTTAAGCATATATAAACAAAATTTTATTAAGCAGTTGTTAGTATTTTAAAGTAATTAATTAAAGTTGTACTTTCACTTATTTTTAGCATATATAAAATCCTTACCCCTTAGTGTTAATATTTTTAGAATAATTAATTAACCTTTTTATATAATTAATTATGGAAATATCATTAAAAATAATAGCACAGGATTTGTTAAACATTTGTTATAATACAAATTTAATATCAGAAAATAATTATAATATATATAAACTAAAAATAGAAAATTGTCATGATAATAATAGTATGCTTTTAACAATTGGAAAATTCGCACCATTAGCATATATTTGTCAAAAAATTGATGAAGAAAAATTTGAAAATATATTAAATTTATTTACTGGAAACATATTATTAAATATTTGGGGAAAACTTCCGCTAAAATATAAAAATAATTATAATATTATAAATAAACTACCATGTGTGGAACATTGGAATTTACCAACGCATAAAACACATATTGATGGGGCAGCTCCAAATATTGAACAGTGTTGTTTATGCAACAAAAATAAAATAAATTATATTAAAAGGTATAAATTAATATTTAGTTAATTTATTTTCAATATTTTATAATGTATATGTATATTTTTAGAAATAACATATATGAAAGTGAGTGCAGTCGACTATCCACTTTTCAAGACCAAAACAATAAGTGGCCAAAAAACTTTATCAACAAAGAAGACTTAGCACGAGCTGGATTTTATTATTCAAAAATGAATGATAAAGTAATATGTCCATTTTGTGATATTCAAATATGTAATTTTGAAGAAGGAGATATTCCAGTTTTTGAACATTTTCGTTGGTCTCCGCTATGCCCATTTATTATTGGAAAAACAACTAATAATATTCCAATTAATAAAACAAATACAAATATTATGATTAATATTGTTAAACTTTTAAATAATATACAAAATAGTATAATGTGTAGCTATAATAAGAAACATGATGTAAATATTTTAAAAAATATATATATGGAATTAATGAAATGTTTTTAATAAATAATTGTATAAAATATATGTTTTTTTTCTTTACAAACCCAATATCCATACTAATATCATACAAATATTTAAGGTTAAAATAAAATCATAATTATTTTTATATTATTTTATTGTAAATATTGTACATGCATTAAAATAATTCAATTTATGTTTACAATATTTTATTATAAATCTTTTACATTAAAGATATTTTCCATTAATACATCAAAATAAAACATGATTATTTCTCTTATCGCTAAATTATATACATCATTATTATTACATAAATTATATATATTATTAATAATTTCTCCATCATATTTAGTAGATTCTTTTATAATATTGTAATAATATTTAGAAAAATTTAAAGATTCAAGATAAATTATTGTACGATTTATTAAATCAGATAATTGAAACAAATAATTCATAGATAAGCTTCCCAAATTTAAAGCACCATATTTTGATTTTAATTGTATTACCTTAAAAGAATCTACTGTGTCAAATATTATTTCAATATCATGAAATTTGTATGATTGAATATTAGTATCAAAATTAAAATGTGAAAGTATTGCATTTTGACATAAAAGAAATTCAAACCACTCTTTGGGTTCAAAAGCAACACACTTTCCCAATTGATTACTATATAAATTAATAACAATTTTATAGTTATTTAATGGATCTATACCAACAGATATCCATTTAAAATTATTCAAACAAAATTTATGTTCCATAACCAGTTTTCTATCATTTTGTATTTGATCACTTTTAATTGTTATTATTTCTTCTTCCGAATTTTTATTTTCTATTTGTGGAATATTTTCCTCATTTTGTATTTGTGGAGTAGTTTCCTTATTTTCTATTTGTGGAATATTTTCCTTATTTTCATCATTCAAAATAGTATTCATGGATTGTTGAACAATTTTTTTCCTAGAACGAGTTGTATTTGTTGGATATGGCTTTCGATCACCTTTTTTTGCTTGCTAAAATTTGTTTATAAATATAAATAAAACAATAACATAAAAAAATAAATTTTCATTATCTTACCTTCATAATTACTGTTTATGGCTTTACAAATAAAATAAATATAATAAAAATTAATAACAAACTTCACTATTTATAGCTATAAGTTGCTTAAATACTATTGGTCAATTTATATTAACTATAATAAATCGTTTTCATTGGTTATAAATATTATAATATTTATCTATCCTTGTTGCACTTATTATAATTTTTAAAGTTTTTAAACATGTAAAGTAATTATATATTATCTGTAACAGGAAGTGTTATATCAACAATAATCACTTTTATATGTGGTCAGCAATCCGTATCTTTTAAATAAAACTTTTATCTCATCAAAAAGGATAGGATGTTTGCAAAAAAATTAAGTATCTAATCGCAATAAAACGGATGTTCATATCTTCTTTATCCATTATTCTACAAAATATAATAGAGATATAAAATGTTGGTGATAATTTTTCCAAGAATTTTTAAAGGATGTTGATGTGATATTGTTATCTGCACGTGTGTCCAGCAATATTGTTTTATCAACAAGGACAGGATATATCGCTATTTATTTTTATATAAATATGCTAACATGTTTTTATATATCATTCATAAGTTTGCAATTATTGAAAGCAGTTGTACTTTAACACCTAAAAGCTGTAAGTATTATTATTTTTGTCTTTATTTATTTTTAAATATTATATTTTATTATATTTGATGTGCACGAACTTTATTAAAATAATGCTAGAATTTTAATTTTTTTCTTTTTTTATTTAGAAATACAATGGCTTCTTTATCATATTTCAACCAGTTGGGGTCTTCGGATTATCAGCTGCCAACGATTAATTTAGCAGAGTTGGAAGAAAATAAAAAATTTAAAATTACTTCAGCAAAAAAAATTAATACAAAATATGGAATGCGTTTAATCGTTCAAACAAGCGATTTTAAAACATTTTTCCCCACTAACTTTAACCAATTAAACGATGAGAAAATACATGAATTAATAAAGTTATACTTTTATACTGAGAAAAACAACAATGTATTAAATATTTGTTTTTCCGATACAAATTAAATTGTTAAATATAATACATCATTTATATTATGTATATTAATGTAATAAAAACCATATATATTATGTTTATGTAATTAATATTTGTATATAATATATTATTAAGTAATAAAAACTTTATTTGTACTCTAATATTGTTTAATATTTACTTAATACCTATTTATTATTATTTACAAAAAATTAAAACAAGTTAACTATTTAATCTTACAAAACGAATGATAACATATGCTTTATGTTTCATTTATTATTATCTATTTATTAGAGGAAACAGTAGTTATTATCTATTTGTGGAAATAACTACATAATCTCAGTAAAAGGATGTTATTATCTATTAATATTGTATGTTTTATTATCTTTTTAACAGATAATATTTTAAAATGCCTATTTAATTTTACAAAACGAATGGTAACATATGCTTTATGTTTCATTTATTATTATCTATTTATTAGAGGAAACAGTAGTTATTATCTATTTGTGGAAATAACTACATAATCTCAGTAAAAGGATGTTATTATCTATTAATATTGTATGTTTTATTATCTTTTTAACAGATAATATTTCCTATGATATGGTTTTTGTATATATACTTTAAATTTTTTTTATTTAAAACATTATTATTTTATTTTTGTGTGTGTAAATTCTGTATAATTACAAAAAATGTTATTTGTTTCTGTGACTGGGATTGAAATCGCTGTAAAGTTTTTAAATCCATATGCCATCTTCATTCGTACTAATGAAATTGGATTGTTGGAAGAATTAGAAGGGGTTGTACATATTTTTCCAACGTTAGAACCTGTGATTAACAATGGTTGGGTGAATGTTGCCATTGTTCTAGAAAATCCTCGCTTGGTGATTTTGAACATTACTATTGATATGTACCGAGGACAGGTACATAGTTGGTATGTGGATTGGGTGATGAACTTGCAAACTATTGTAAAACAATTTCTAAATAATGTGCAAATGCAGGCATTATTGTATGATGTTTGGCCATCATCTAACACCATAAATTTGTTGCAAGCATTAAGAAAATATCATTATTGGGTTAATAAACATGCATTCAAAAATTTTGTGGGCTCCAAATAATTTTCACTATTGGAAATTTTCCCACAAAATATTCGTTTTTTAAAAGAAGAAGTAAGGTTTTCCCAAAGAACCATTTTAACACTGGATTATTGTACGAACAGCGCAAAACGTTATAATAATTAAAAAAATGCGTTTGCCTTTATATAATACAAGCCGACAATTCATATCAGCCATACATCCTGCAGCTGTCCGTGTTGATAACAAAAAACAGGTTAAAACAAGTCTGCAACAATATCACACACCAACTTCCTGCAAAAATTCTTGGAATAATTTTTATCACCGACAATTCATATTAGCAAACATCCTGTACTTGTTTACAAAACATTATCACAGGAAACGGATGCAGATACCATATCACACGCCATTTCCTGTAAAAATTCTTGAAAAAAAATTATCACCGACAATTCATATCAGCATACATCCTGCTGTCCATGTTGATAACAAAAAAAACGGTTAAAACAAGTCTGCAACAATATCACACCATCCAGCAGTGGGGTGTTGTTCTTGTATGTCTCTCTGTCTGTCTCTCTGTCTCTCGGTCTCTCTCTCTGTCTCTTCAAAACACATAAGGGTTGCCAAAGAACTACCCTCAACACACAAATTCTTTCTCAAGAACAACCCCACCACCAGCGGGGTGTCGTTCTTCTATGCCCCTCTCTGTCTCTTTGTCTCTTCAAAACACATAAGGGTTGCCAAAAAACTGCCCTCAACACACAAATTCTTTCCTCAAGAACTACCCCCCACAGCTAAAAAACTACCCCCATGGTCAATGTCGATGAACACATGCCATCCGACGCAAAGTGAGCCAGAACAACCATATTGATGATGTCACTATATGCCTAACATATTGTATTACGTCACTAAGTACATAATAACCGCCATTTTGTCGTCTGTAACGTCATCAACCCTTATCTTTAAATCTCTTATTTATCTTTACCTAGGTTATGGTTCATTAACCTAGGTTATAATTCATTACTGACGTCACTCTTATCAGTGACGTCATCACTCATCTGTGACGTCATCACTCTTATCTGTGACGTCACTCTTATCTGTGACGTCATCAATCCTTATCTTTAAAATCTCTTATCTGTGACGTCAATCTTAGATCGTTATCTGTTCCAGAACCCGTCAATTATCTCTACTCAAGTCTTTGGTAGCATTGTTTTAGTTTGACGGTTATGTGGTGTTTCCAAGTTAATCTTTTATCTAGATATATACCCAAGTATTTTATTGCACTGTCGTCAGGATTCCATGGGATCGTTTTTTCTTCAATTGTAAGTTGTGTTGTGGGCTTTTGTCTTCTAAGTGTGAATATTTTTGCTTCACATTTATTTGCATTTAAAGTAAGAGACCATTTTTTAAACCAGTTCATTGCAATGTTTAGAAAAGTTTGTAGATTTTCGACAGCTATATCTACATTTTTATTTTGGCTTATTATAGCTGTGTCGTCAGCATACATTGCAGTTTCACATGATTGGGACTTAGGAAAATCATTCATGAAAATGTTAAATAATATTGGTCCAAGCACGGATCCTTGCGGTACTCCAGCGGATATTGGTTTAGTATCAGATATTGTTGAATTAATTTTAGTAGCAAATGTTCGATTTTCGAGGAATGAAAAAATTATATTTATTAGATATTGTGGGATGTTTAGCTTTAATATTTTATATTTGAGTCCATTAATCCATACCTTATCGAAAGCTTGCTTGATATCTAAAAATGCTACTGCTGTGTACAACAGTTTTTCATATCCTTTTGTTATTAATTCTGATACTCGCGTTAGTTGGTGAACCGTTGAGTGATTTTTTCTGAATCCAAACTGTATTGTTGGTATGATATCATTTTCATCAATTATTTTGATTAGTCTGATTGTATCACTTTTTCGAGCAGTTTGGCCATTGTTGGTAACAGGCTTATCGGTCTATAGCTTGAAGGTGAGGAGTTTTCTTTTCCAGCTTTCGGAAATAATATTATATGTGCATGTTTCCAAGTTTTAGGGAAGTATCCAATGCGAAGGCAGGAATTGAGAATTTTTGTTAGGATGATTAATGCTTTTTCAGTAAAATTTTTAAGTACTATATTTGGGATAAGATCGTGTCCAGGAGTTTTTTTGTTAGGTAGGTTATGTATGAGTGTCATTTATAAGTGGTATATTTTCTTCATTTATGTCTGTTGTAAATGTGTTTTCTAGGTGTTCTGATAGTACTTCAGATTTTTCTTCGTCGGTTGCATAATATTTTCCTTCAATTTTTATTGTTGCAATTGGTTGTGTTTTTTTAAGGATTCGTTTTGTTGCTTGCCACATATGTGGGCTACCTGGTTCTAATTCTTCCACATATGTCTTATATAAATTTAAACGAAAATTATCTATTTCCCATTTAACTTGTCTGGTTATTTGATTTAGCTTATGTTTACATTGTGCGTCCCGTGTATTTTGCCATAATCGTCTTAGTTTTGATTTTTCTTTAATTAAGTGTATGATATGGTTTGGTACATGTTCCTGAGTATTTATTTTTGCTCTTCGTTTTATTGTTGTGTGTGTAAGTGTAAGGTGTAAGTATTTCTTCTACATATCTAAGTTTATTGTCTAATTCCGTCTTGAATTTTTCAAAGTTTATTTTGCCTGTGGTTAGTTTTGGTGGGGGAATGAAAGGATTAATAGTTTCAGTGAATGATATGATGACAGGAACGTGATCAGAGTCTAGTTCATGTAAAACATTTTGTGTTATGGGTTTTGTGAACATTCGTGTTAATGTGATGTCTAATATATCTGGTTCGTGGTCGTCTCGGTAAGGAAAATATGTATATTCTGTTGGTGCTTGTACGAGTATACCTAGTTGCGTTGTGTAGGCGTTTAATTTAACTCCATTCGGATTATCGGCTCTACATCCCCAGATGATATTTTTACAATTAATGTCTCCTACTAGTAATGTGGGGGTATTATCAATGAATATATTTCTCAAGTCTGATTCTTGTAGTGTTTTTTTTTGGTTGTTTATAAGCTGCGATTATTTTTATTTTGTTATTATTCCCTGTGTATATATTAATGGAAGTGGCTTCAAATGTTTTTATAGGGGGTAGTATGTTAGGGTAATGTTTAATCTTATTTTTGATAATGATAGCAGCTCCCCCTGAAGCTTCTTCTGATATTCTGTCATTTCTGTATATTTTGTACCCAGTAACACGGAAGGGTTCATCTAATTGAAGATGAGAATTCTATAAACATATTTTTTTGTCTTTTTATTCCATTTGCATTGAAGTTCATTATTGTTAACTGATTTATTATTTGTTGATTATTTGCTGACATTTAGAAAGATTGTTGTGAGGAGGGATGTAAAGAAGGATTTAATTTGTTCAATATAAAGAGTGATAATATTAATGATTGATTGGAATATTATAGGTAGTGTGTTTTGTTCATGATTGTTTTCTGGGATGGGGCTGTTGTAGGAAAGGTTATTTTCTCTGTTATTTTGTGCTCTGTTTGCGTAGGAATTCATATTGTTGGTATTGTGAGTGTATGTATTAAGAATCGGGGATGTTTGTTGTTGTTCTTCATGTTGGGTTTGCTGATTTGTTTGTCGATTATTATTTCTAATGCTTTTCTTTTTTAGGTTTTGGTACGTGTCGCAGCCTTTATAATTTGCAGGATGATTTTTTCCACAGTTGACACATTCCGGATTTACATTTTTTTGTTTTGGGCATTTGGTATAATGGTGATTTTGTAGGCATTTCACACATCGTGGGTCTAGTTTGCAGTAATTTTTTGTGTGACCGTAGCGCTGACAATTAGTGCATTGGGGAATGTCTTTTGATTTTCTTCTCGGTTCAACTGTTATTATGGTATAGAAAAGTTTTGTCATATTATATATTTCACTGGCTGTGTCATTATTCGTGAGTTCCACAACGCATAATGGCATTGGGTATTTATCTTTGTTTAGGAGTCTGGTTACTTTTAGTACTGGGTACGTTTTCTCTATTAATTCATTTTTGATAGTATCAGTATTTATTGAGATTGGTATATTTCTTATAACGACAGATATTACATCATTATCTGGATTACTATAGGTATAATATTTTACTTTTTGTTCATCGTAATATTTGGTTATTGATCGATAATCTTCTATTGTTGTTAAATTTATTCGTAGAGTGTTGTCGTTTTTAGTTTGTGTTGTAAAGTCATTTTTAGCTATTTTTTTTATGTCAGTTGTTATCACTTCATAGTTGTTTACTTCATATATATGGAAAGCCGTTTTACATTTAATTAAATTTGAGTTTTTTTTCTAAAACAAATTCACATATCCAAATTAAAATTTGAGATATCACGAATTAAATTTGAGATATCTTTAATTCAATTTTAGATATCTGCAAATGAATTAGAGATATCTCTAATTCATTGATTTAGAGATATCTGAAATACAATTTGAGATATCTCTAATTCATTTGCAGATATCTAAAATTTAAATTTTGATATCCAAAATTCATTTAGAGATATCTAAAAATGAATTAGAGATATCTCTAATTGAATTAAGGATATGTACATAACCTCAAATTAGGTTTTTGGAAAACATTTGATACAGTTGGTCTTGGTTGTGTCTTCATTTGGGCGCGATATTTAAATTTATTATGGCGCAATATTCAAATATATAGATTTTTCCCTGACTTGAACATAGAATCTGACCAAGACCAAAGAGATTTAAGTGTTGTGAAGTCAGTTGTGTTTAGGCTAAAAACTCACTAGCGAATTAAGGATATCACTAAATAAATAAGGGATATCACTAGATGAATTACGGATATCACTAAAAGAATTAAGAATATCACTAAATGAATTTCGGATATCACTAAGCAAATTAAGAATATCACTAAATAAAATATGGATATGTATTTTTATTTTAAAAGTTACATATTCAAAATTCGTTTAGTGATATTCTTAATTTATTTAGTGATATGCGAAATTCGTCTAGTGATATCTATAATTCATTTTCAGATATCTACAATTGAATTTGAGATATCTGAAAATAAATAATTAGAGATATCTCAAATTTAATAACAGATATCTTAAATGTAATTAAGAATATCACTAAACGAATTATGGATATCACTAAGTGAGTTAGAGATATCACTGAACGAAATTTGGATATGTTACTTTAAAAATAAAAATACGTATCCATAATTCATTTAGTGATATTTTTAAATCATTTAGTGATATCCATAATTCATTTAGTGATATTGTTAATTCATTTAGTGATATCTGTAATTTGTTTAGTGATATCCTTAATTCGCTAGTGATCTAACATAGTTCTTATGGGACATAGTGTTATTTAAATTTGAGATATCTGAAATTGAATTAGAGATATCTTTAATTCAATTTAAGATATCACGAATTAAATTTGAGATATCTCTAATACAATTTTAGATATCTACAAATGAAATAGAGATATCTCAAATTGTATTTTAGATATCTCTAAATCAATGAATTAGAGATATCTCTAATTCATTTGTAGATATCTAAAATTGTATTAGAGATATCTCAAATTTAATTCGTGATATCTTAAATTGAATTATGGATATGTGAATTTGTTTTAAGAATAAAACTCAAATTTAATTAAAAAGTAAAACGGCTTTCCATACATATAAGTAAATGGGGGGTATTTTTATTTTTTGTTGTTTATTTGTGTCTTGTTCATTTTGTTCTTGATTGGTATTTTGTAATGCATAGTATTTGTTGTTAGTTAGCAATGTATTTGTATCTAATACGTATTTTTTGTGTGTTTCGCTACAGGTGTCAGTATCAATAATTTTACGTTTTTTTGGATAATGGAATTCATGAGAATGAGGTGTCTTACCTCCAGTGTCGCCGCTGCTTGTTTGGGTGTTGTTCTGCGACTTGGATGGTCCTGGTTGACTGAGTGACATTTTACGGATACTCTCCGGAGAGAGACCCGCATATTAGTTTTCACCACTTCTTTTTATTTGATGTTTATTATGTGTAAAAGATAAAATTTAAACGCTTTGAGCGCCTCAATGATACGCCTATGGCGCGTTTATCTCGGTACGACTGATTGTTTAGCACGTCTGCACTGTTCTAATATTCGCACGAGACCTTCTTTATTTATGACATTGACAGTTAATTTTGAGTATAAAAATAAATAATAACAATAATTTAAACTCCGAAATATTAAATAACTCGTAAGTACCATGTTTTAATACAATATGAATATGTATATGAAAAGTTAGGTTAGGTTAGATTGCAAAAATTCATTATATTCTCTCATTAAATATAAGCTCGTGATATGATTAATAATCGTAGATATTGCTCGTGAAATCGAAGCAGCACATTTCAACTCGTCCTTCGGACTCGTGAAATCTGCAGCTCGGTTTCACTCGAGAATATCATCGGTGATAATCATGTCACTTGTTATATTACGTATGAGAATAATATATTCTTTAAGTTAAAATAACGTTAAATGTCAATAAATCACATTTAACTGCGTTTTTTCAAGAAAAACTGTTAAAACTTCAAAGGAGGGTACTTCAGGTTGACCGTTTATAACCAAAATCTAATCAAGTTTTCTTCTGGTTGTAAACTTGAGGAATGCGAAAAAAAATATAAATTTTGGAATCGTGGTATTGAAGTTATGCGATCCGAAACTTTCGTCACACACACACAGACACACATACATACATCCAGACATCATCGTAAAAATGGTAAAATCGTATTATATGGACCCTAAAACGTGCTTATTCACTAAAACCTCATTATTGAATTTTTTGACCAAAGACAATACCTTCCTTACCTAAAGGTGAGGGAAGGTAAAAATTACTCATATAAAACATAGTATTATCCAAATAACGGATACATTTGATAATAATTGTTCTGATATTGATTAATAAAACACCACCAACTTTCTTGCTATTTGTCGCAAGGTATAGCCTTCTTTCAACATTAAGGTAAAAGCACCGGTAGTTGACACTTTAAGAAATGAAAATTTGTAATATTGTTGTTTAAAAACTTGGTTTGGTGTTTTGCAACAATACAAGCAATTATTCGTATTCATTGATATCTTAGGAAGTAGTATGTATGTAGAAATTAATATAAAAATAATTATCTATAAACTGAAAATTATCAAAATGAGAAAATGAAATGCATTAGTTGACATTTGGCAGTTATCAAATTTTTAGTAGTTGACACGTAAATGTACTAGTAGTAGACACCTTGTAAAATATGTCGTATATCTCATGTTTTTCGAAATAACTTCTTTTCGGTACATGACTCACACATAAGAGCACACAGAATTTTATAATTCTCATTTCACTTGGGTATGCGTGCAGTTGTGACAGTAGTCAGTTATTCGTTTTTTATATTTTTGTGCTTTTTACCTCCCGCTACCCTTGGTAATGGAGGGATAGGGATCATGCTAAAAATCGCATGTCGAGATTTGGTAAATGACCACGTTTTAAGGTCCCTAGAATTCGATTTTAACATTTTCACAATGAGATCAGTCTGTGTGTGTGTGTGTGTGTGTGTGTGTGTGTGTGTGTGTGTATGTGTGTGTGTTTATGTGTGTGTGTATGTTTGTGAATGTGGATCTTCTGGACACTCTAACTCAAATACTATCATTCGGAAAATTTTGAAACCTTGTATTTCGACTCTCTTCTAAGCCATTAGATTTTGGTATAAATCGGATAACCGGAAATCGCACTTTACTTGAAGCTTAAAATAGTTTTTCATCTAAAAATACCTTTAAATGCTATTTTCTCGCCATTTATGTTATTATAAAAATTAAAGATTATTAAATTTTCTACAGGTTTGCATTAGTACTTTTTCTTTATATTTTATGGATAAATTTATATAATAATATAAATATTAAATCCCGGAAATGCTTTAAACACAACTCCATGGTTACACAGTTCAGCTCAAATGTAACTGACAGATAAATGTCACTGTCAAACAATAATCATTTCAACTTAATGATAGTAATGTTTTAAAATGAAAATTGTAAATAGAATAATAGTTAACTCACGGGAACTTATTGCTGGCGTAGAGAGTGCATCCCAGGGATCAATTTTGTGCCATTTAAAATTCAAAATATTTGGCGTCGGTATACGTGAATAAACATTCAAGCACGCGGCCGCGAGATCCATAAATGTGTATTTAAATTAACAAAAATTAAATGGCTGGAGGTATTGTGTTGGCCACATCAGATTTTTATATATCTTTTCTTTCTCTTCTAATATGAAAATATACAGGAATTTGGGTAAAATATTCATGTAGCTGCATTTATGCGAAATCAAATCACTAATACATTCGTGATAAAAAAAAACCGGACAGTTTTTATCAACTTGAAACAAACGAAATATGGGTTTATTAGTTTTTTTTAAATTTGAGTAACTAATCTGTAAAGTTAAAAAAAAATAAAAATAAAACATTTAGCAAACACTTTATTTGTTAAGAAAAGTTACTGAAACAGAAAATGTACAAAAGTAGCAACATTAGTATTCTTTATTAATTAGGTTTTATACTCGGTTTTATACCTAAGGTACGATTTATTTTGGGTAAGTAATAGTCTGTATTGCCTCCCCGAACTGTAAAGACAAATGGCTTGGTAAACTTGCAATTCAATTGGTAACTCTTTGTGGTAATTATTTTTCCATTCTTCAGAAAGAGGTACTGTTAGATATTGAATAATTTTTGGTACAGATTATTGATGCTCAACACTTTACCTTTACGTAATCCCATATTTTTCGCAGGAATTTAAGTTAGGGATACGCTGTGAGCATTGTAATAATCGAATATTGACTTAATTTAGATGCTGCTTTGTTATATGTGCAAAGTAAGATGCACGTTGTCAGCTTTTAAGATGAAATTCTGGAGAACAAATGGAGCAAAAGATACCACGGAGTCAGTTGTGCATTTTCTAATTTACAGAACTTCCGCCAATGCACTATACTTATCCAAAACAAGCTTAATATTTCAATACATCGAAATATCAGCCCATGCCATTTTACCACCACTGTTAAATGGCGTATTTCAAGGTATGCAATATCCTGAAAACGGTTCTCCTGATATTCACCACGCGTATTCTTGTTCATTTAATGCACACGGACAAAATTGGGATTCATATATGAACAGTGCTCCATTGCCTGTCTTTATGTTCTCGGATAAAACGTAGCTGCTATACTCGACGTGCTACGAGCAAAGCTGGGCAAGCAACGGACATCCTACGACTTAAACAATATTTGCATAACCTTCAGCGAACGGATCCTGCAGAAATTTCAATTTCACGAACATATACCACTTGGCAAAAGACAATAGTTGGCAGTACGACCCAATCTTGTAGTACAAATATTGCTATAAATCGATCTTTAAACGGGTTTGTAATGCATAGTGATCCTGATATTCGTCATATGATGTATTCTCCTATTTGATTAAAACGCCCAATTACATTTCGAGCAGTACTTCTGGGAATAATCAAGGCTGTAGTGGTGTTTTGAATAATGTGATCATCTTTATCTGAAGTTTCTGTTCAGGTTGTGTTTTACAATGAAATTGTAACAAATTTATTCACATTCAGTATTATAATTACTAAGAGTGCAATATACTACACACCAACAGTCATTAGCCAACGATAATTGAAGAATTTATAGTTATGATTGAACTTTGAAAACATAATTTTGCATAGATTTAGTTTTCTTTCTTTGTCTTAATAAATAAAGTGTTTGCTACATTTATTTTCTAATATTACTTTATAGATCAGTTGTTCATATTTTAGCATAAAAATAACAAAGCCACATTTCATTTGGGTCGATAAAAAAACTTTTTTTGGTGGTTTTTTCTTTGGCTACGAATGTATTTAATATAATCTTATAAGGTCATTTACTATTAAATCCATTAACAGTAAAATTTGAACTATACTATTAACGATTTATTACAATATATTTATAAATTTATCTTCTTAAAGGTTTACACAATTCAGCAAGTCGGATACATAAAACTCTCACTGTTCAATGAAACTCTACTTTTGTATAATGTAATGGTTTTGGCATTAACCAATATTACATATTTTCAACACATTGGCTGGTACCACAAGCCTGGTTTTAACTAAAACGCTGTTTTAAGAAATGTCAAATTCAAATTTCAATATTTAATTTCACCCTTACGATTAAAGAGCGATTTATTAAAAAAATATTTGTTTGAATATAAACTATGTTCTGCTTTAAAATCATATATTGATGAATTTAATATTATTTATTATTAATATTAAATAATGAAATTTGACATTTCTTAAAACATCGTTTTAGTTAAAACAAGGCTTGTGGTACCAGCCATAGTGTTTGTAGAAAAAATAGTGTGATATACGTATTAAAAGTGATTTTATTTTGTTCGCAGTTTTGGACACTCGCTTCTCTTTCCAATTGTATAAGGATTAGTATTGTTACGTTTATTTATGTGGGTGAATAGTAAAAATCAGAGAAATATTATTGATTAAAATAATACGTTTATTAAACGATAAATAATTAATAACTAACACTATGATTAAACAATTATTAACACTAATTTAAGACTAAGAATATAAATAAAATAAATGCTTAAACACTAAGATTATTCATTAAATAATATTTATTTCACTACATTTATATAACTATATTTATTTATGTTCACCACTTGAAGATTATTTATTTATATCACCAACTGTGCATTTCTCGATGTCCGTCTATAACAGAATGCCGAATACAAAGAATCGGCCCACCTGAAGTAATTATACAGGTCTGGACGGGTGTGTTTACCCCGCCGAGGATTACGTAATCGTTCGAGAACATTCTACCAGTGGCGGCGGTCGCATCCGGGCGCGTCTTTTGGGCGCGTACTACAATATATTTTAATTTTGCCTTACCTCTAAAAAAATATTCTGACATCACTTTTAAGTTTGTCTTATCAAATCATGTAACTTTTATATGAAACATTTTTTAATATCTTTTATAATTATGGAGTTATTTGACATATTTGAAAATAGCGATTTTCAGTTTTTTAATAGCTTTTAAACTGCGCGGAATCTGAATGAGTACTCAAAACTGCACAACATTGCCCATTTAACAGACCTCGTAGCTCATATTGTTTCCGAGATTCCAATGGTATACCACTTAATTTGAACAGCTTGGATATACCGTTGAGGGCTCTTAGAGTCATCAACTCACGGGCTCTCAAAGCTGTCGTGGAGATAAAATATAAATAAATTTCAAGTTTGACATGGGTCGAATTTAAACCAGAATCAAAACGCAATCAGTCGTGTGATCTCTTACATTTTTCTAAAGTTGTCCTCATTTTGTTGAGAACATAATTCCAAAAACCATCATTCTGCTTTAATGCCCCTCTTGTAGTAAATTTTGTGGAAGTGACAAAATGTTGTGATTGTGGCGTGACATCGTCGTAGCAGGCGCTGTTTTGTGTCACCACCCTTAGGCAACAAGGGAGGCGTCGCTCTTCAACCCTCGACGTCGCGTGATAAAATGTGGAAATTGTTTTCAAATTGTACTCAGCGAGAATAATGGGCTACGCATGTTTTTCACATAAAGAATGAGAAGATGGAGAAAAATATAATATGCCGACAAAATATGACTCAAATAGAAATAATATATTGAGCATAATAGGGTGCAATTTGTTAATTTTACAGCCTTTACACGAAACTCAAATATAGAAGTATATTTCGATTAATAATGAGATTTTGTACTACTTTTTTGCGGGTGTAACGTGGGCCCTGATGACATTTACAAATGCGTATAGCGCTATCTATGATTTATACAGGAAAACACACTTGTGCAATAAATGAGAAAAGAAAAATTGAGTTAAATAACGTTTATAAATACTAAACATTTTTTTTCAAAATATAAAAACATTGTTAATTTTAATAGTTATTTGTTTAACTAGGCACTAAAATACCAGATTTTCAGCACCGAAGCTGTAAATCTATGTTTAGTAACATATTCAATAATACTATTACAAAAAAAAAGTTAAGCTTATAATAATTTATATTGAATTACCTACATATTTTGAAGAACATACTCTTTATAATGTAACTCTACATTGCACGTTTCACAGACGAAATTACTTTAATTGTATCACCTTTAAGTTTGAGATTATATCAATAATATTATCAAACTGTGTCGTTGTAGTCGTAAATACTCGTCCTCTTGCAGGAGTTCCTTATTTTTGTAGTAAAATTTGGGCCAATTATCTTTTACATACCTATTAAAAACCAAAAAAAGGTTTACAAGAAAAAGTTAAGAAATATTGTTACACTCGACGAGTTCTATCACTGGTTCAATTTAGTGTACTTATTTTTGTTACACGCTGTATAAGAAACTCAATTTCGCTAAAAAGTGGAGCTGTCTGGTTATTTACGACACATCGTCAATTTTAGCAAACTAAATTAATGGCAAACTCAAACAGTTATGATTCGGACGACCCAAGTTCGAATTTGTCCGATGTTAGACATGTAAATTATTTCGGGAAACAATCATTAAAGGTGATATGCGCATAACAATTGTTAAGGTTATTCAAACTTTTTTTACTGCGTCCCAATGTAAAAACCGCATTATGCATTGCGAGCCTGTATACCAAGTGATTGATAAATTAAGACATAAACTCATTTCTTTTTTTTATGACCTTTTTTTTGTGACCTACTAAAGTGTCGAAACCCTGTTCTAGATATACATTGCGATTGATTTTGGTTACAGCATGTGGAAAGCTTTTTTTATTATTAATCTGACAAAAAATTTACTCTATAATTATTTTTTTTTCAAACTAATAAACAAGAATAAATAAAATATCTGTAATAAATAGGTAGTCAGAAGTCAGAATTTAGAATACCGACATTTCTATTTTATGTTTCAAGTAACCTAAGAAAAAATATTTAGGCTCAAATTCATAAAATTACCCTGATTGTAATTTATTTTATTAAATTTGGATTTTTCGGATAAAAGTACTTCAAAAAATAACTAAAATTATAGTAAAATTTTGCATAGTGTCAGTTTGTTGATTGTGTAAATGGAGTTAAATATACCAATGGAAAAGCAATAGACAATCTCTATAAAATTTATATTTAAACTGAGATTTCAATTCTTTATAATTTTTTTCTATTTTTAACTTTTAAATACTTTCCTTATTTATAACTATAAGTTCAAATTTAACTAAAAGTGACTAAATAGACAATTTGAGTATTTTTTTAAATTTGAGCGTAAAATTAAATTATAAACTTTTCTAAATAACTTTTTTTTGTACTTTTAAAATAAAAGTATTTTATTTGAAGAGAAATTAATTAAAAATCTGGCCATTCGCTTTTAACATGACAAATTAGTTTCCCTTGCGCAAAAGTTACAAATTAATTTTAGACACAAATGTTTGAAATAAAAGTTGTAGACAATTAAATTCTACGCATAAATCAGTAAACAGATTTAATTTTATAGGTTTGGTAACATGTGAAATCGAATTTGAAACTGTATAAATATTGCTCATTTGTAGCGGTAGTACAAAGAAGGTCATCTACGAATTATATGAATTCAGATTTTTGCTCCGCCCATTATGACAAATTCAGTAGTGTCGTTTGCTTAGTTTTTATTAGGGTACATAAGATACTACTGTTATTTTATTATTATAAAAATATATGTTACAATAAAAGCATTCAGAATTCAAAAATATGTCAACTTATAAGTTTTCAACAAATGTAAAACCAAATATGTGAAAAATAAGAGAATGACAAAATGTCAGTATCAGTGAGTCTTGACAGAAAATAATGTTATTCGTACGGCTATGAATCACGGTAATGTATCTGAATTAATAAATAAACTTACGTTACAGCGAAAGTATTATCAACAACGAGCATCGTTTTAAAGTCGAATGTCCTAACTTTGTCGAAACAATATGAATTTTTGAAAAATAAACGTGTTACATCCATCCTTATCGCACACGCTTATAGCCTTTGCAAAGGAAAGAGATAAATGTATGCCAATTTGTTTATTCGTTCATGATACAGATGACCTTGATCGGACATCTTTAATTTTTTTTACTGTACACAGTACAAAGTTGAATCTAGTGTAAAATTGATTTATTGAAATATAAAAAATAACCCACTATTATTATAGGTACACAATGCATTAAGGACATTAATTTTCTTGCTTGGAATTGTCGATAGTGTAGCAAAAAGTAATTTTGTGTTAATTAAAGCCATTCATCCAATACCTCTAATTCGGCCAAGCCAATTCCACCGAAAATTAGTTCTCCCCTCACGTAGAGTAAAAATGAAGGAAACTTTTCCGTAAGAAAAACAAAAGTTAGTATGAAATGAAAAGTCCGAGTTTCGAACATCTCTAGATTTTTAGACAATGCATCAATCAAAGACGGGAGGTAAGATAGATGAGAGAAGAGTTAATTAATATTTCGGGAAATAGAAATGGTTTCGTACAGTGTTTTGATAAAGTTTGAATATTGGTATACGTGTTTGGGAGAAGCGTTATTAATAAATTAGTTCCTGTAACACCTATGTGGATGAAACATGAGACAGGTATTATTCTCAGTAGTACAATTAGAGAGTTTAATCCATGCACTAATTCCTCGATTACGTTTCTAACCAGTATGACTACGGGGATACTACTATACAATCAGCACTGCATATAATGCAGGCGATGAGTTAGTCACGTCAATATGTACATAATATACAGGTGGATAGGAGAATGGCGTATTCCGGTGTTATGGAATTTATGCAAAATAGTAACACTTTTTACCTCCCGCTACCCTTGGTAAGGGGCATGTCAGTAAATGACCACGTTTAAAGTCCCTACAATCCGATTTTAACATTTTCACGATCATGTTTGTGGGTATATATATATATATATATATATATATATATATATATATATATATATATATATATATATATATATATATATATATATGTATGTGTTTGTATGTGTAGATTTTCTGGGCGCTCTAACTCAAATACTATCATTCAGAAAATTTTGTAACCATGTATTTCTACATTATTCTAATATGGAAAGAAGCCTTTAGATTTTGGTGTTAATCGGATAACCGGAAATGGCACTTTACTTGAAGCTCGAAATAGTTTTTCTTTGGAAAATACCTTTATATGTTATTTTTTCGCAATTAGTTATTATAAAAATTAAAGATTATTTCATTTTATACATGTTTGTATAATTACTTTTTCTATATATTTTATGGATAAATTTATGAAGTTCAGCTCAAATGTATGTAAGTGACAGATAAATGTCACTGGCAAAATAATATTCATTTCAAATTAATAATAGTAACGTTTTAAAAATAAAATTATAAATAGAATAATAGTTATATGGAAAGCAACTTAATATACACAATTTGAAATTAATAATAGTAACGTTTTAATACGAAAATTGTAAATAGACCAATAGTTATATGGAAAGGAACTTAATATACTTAATTTCTAGCATTAGTATATTTGCAGGTATGTACGAGTACTTAAATAAAAAAAATATATTATCACGGCATATTACTCATTGCTGGGTACGCTAATCAGCTTTGTACACAGGTTTCGATAATGATGATGACATATTTGTATCGTGCGGGCGTTTACCAAGCGTCACCTCACGGGCACTCACTGCTGGTGTGGAAATCAAAACTAGTGTATTTCCTACAGCCCTGGGACGTCGTAGTTCTGAAAAAAGCCTGGAATGGGTGTTTTTTTGCGAAAAAACCATAGTCTTTATCGTACAATTATTTAAGTGTCAAATTTTGGAAGTAAGTACTTCATACGTGTAAATATATGACCTAAAAGTTGTAAACAGATTTGTATTTGTTTTTAGGGTTACAATGTCTTCAATGTACAATCTATAATAATGTTTTTAGCTCATTTACCAACAGTGCATGTAACTTTCCAGACTTCATTTTGATGTTCCTTTATGCGAGCATGCGAGCTGCATAATTCAAAAAATAAAATGAATATGTGCAACTCGAACAAATGTATAATGGAGCGAGTTGATATGTGACATTGTTTATCACTTGTAAAGTTTTAAAGAATCAATAATAAAGGACAAGTTATTGTTTGACAATTTTTATAATAGATATTTGTTATTATTCAAAGTAATTAAAATCTGCCGTGATTATTTTTCCGAGTTAAAAAATGATCAAAAAATCTGTTGTGGCCAGCACAATACCTTCCGTCAATACTATGTATTATGTACAAATTCCATAAATAAATTTTCTTGCAAATGATCCTAAATTTTCAGTAAAATTAATTCATAAAAAAACTATGCGAATTGAACTTGACACTGACATCTTCTTCTTTAGCTTTTCCCATTCGTTAGGGATCGCTATTTTTTATTTTCTTCTTCCACTCATTTTTGTTTTGCGTGTCGTTTTCATTCAGTTCCTTTTATCTCAAGTCTTCCGTAATACTGCAATACAGTCCTTCCATCAACCTTCTATTACTAAGCTATTCATTCGTCTTCTAATATATTCTTCATTTCTCCTCATGACTTTTTCAAACCAATGTACTCGTAATCATCTCTCTTGTATCTTTCTAGAAACTTGTACTACTAGAGTTATTTCCTTACCGTATCTTTCCGTGTCTTCCCCAACATCTACTTCAACATCCTCATCTCTGCCACATTCATTTACTTTTTATTGATACTAACCTCTGTCAATTTGAATTATCTGAATATATTAACAATTTTCATGGTTAGCATAGCTGGCTGATTTATAAAATTTAATTTATAATTCTTTAACTCTATATCTATTGAATGAGGCTACTTCCGGTTCACCAATTATAACCAGAATCTAATCACTTGTTCTTCGGGATGTAAAAAAAAAATTATAATTTTTGGAATCGTGGTAATGCGTAACTTTCGTAACACACACACAGACACAGACACACACACACACACACACACACACACACACACACACACACACACACACACACACACACACACACACACACACACACACACATACATACATACATCCATACATACATACATATATACATACATACAGACATCATCGTAAAAATGGTAAAATCGTATTATATGGATCCTAAAAACGTACTTATTCACTAAAAAACTCATCATTGAATTTTTTGATCAAAGACAATACCTTTCCTTACCTAATGGAAGGTAAAAAGTAACTCAAACTTTGAAATTTTCTTTTTAAAAATAATTTTACAGATGATAAAAGGTTATAATTTTACGTAGATTTGCAAAAAATACAATCAAATTCGGAAATATACGGTTTTTATATATACCCAACCGATAAATTGAAAATGAGAATAATAATGTCAAAAAAATACATTTAATGTGAAAACGATTATAAAAGTTTCCGTCGTTCAAGTTTTTATATTTGTAGCGTAAAACAAACAAATGTTTAATATCACTACGCCAGTATTCAAACAATGTTATTAATCCGCTATTGTTGTGCTATTTTTACGCTCGCCGCCATGCTGATCTGTGTCGTTGGTTGCCACATCAGCAGCTGTAATTTACGTCACAGGGGCACTATTTTTAGCTCCATCATGTCAGCTTTGTTCGATAGGCGTTGTCGATAACTGCTGGAGAGTTAACGTGATCATTACTGAATTCGCTGCCCTTAAAATACACGAAAAACTCGTACCGACGCCACTGGAGGAGAGAGCAAAAAATGTAAAATCTAAGGTGAAAATGATGCAAGTGCAGGATAAATAAGATATCCAGCAGATTTTGGAATTGAATAAAACAAAAAAGCTATTTTAGCTGGTTCTAGGAACTATATAAATTTTCTAGGACAGTTGTAAAATGACCGATTAATTTAAGTAGGACTACATTCGAGAGATAATTTTTAGTTTTATAAAAAAAAAATATGATTAGTGTACTTATTCAATAAAAAACTCGGAGTAGACTATGAACAGAGAAACATGTCTCATCATTATTCAATTCCAAAGTAAAGTTGTGAAAATTGATCTTGAAACATAATTTTCCTGAAATTCATTGTAACATGCGGCATAAGAATAATGCCATTTGTTGTTTTCTGATTTATTTGCTCTTCTAAAATAAGATTCAAGAAGAAAAGTTTTGATTTCTTTAGATAATCTTTTTTACAATATTTTTTATTAATTACTTTAATAATTTTTTTTTTTCATAGCCTACTCCGAGTTAGGTTTCTTTTGAAAACCCTCTATATTGTATCGTTTAAAAAATGCAAATTTTAAGGTGGAATTCCGAGATTCGGTAATCCGGCTTTCGACGATCCGTTTCAGCACTAAGAATTCCGGCTATCGGATCGACAGTTATTTTCGTTAAATTCGATTAATTTTACGTCGGGTTTATGTTGTACAGGTCAGTTGCAAGTAGATTTAAAGAATGCGTGCAAAAAATAGCAAAGTTTGGTGTAAGTTACTTAAATTTATGGAATCCAACGCATTTGGGAAAGTCATAAAAGAAGGATTAGAATAATTGATGAATGAATTTGATTTCGTTCAGTCTCCATTTTAGAATATATAGTGGCTGGCTTTTTTTATCCCTTTATTTTTTACAAGTAAGGACTTTATTCAATCATTCAAGCAAAAAAATGCAAATCGAAATTTTGACAGTAATATATCATAATACATTTAACATTTCATTTCGATGCAATATTGTTAATTTAATCCAAGTTTAATATTTAAGTTATGTTGGTGCAACCGGCCATTATTCATATTCAATAAATATAGAGTTAAAAAATTATGAAGATATTAAATTTCATAAATGAGCCATAGCTATGCTAACCATGGAAACTACTAATATATTCAGATAATTCAAATTGACAGATGTCAGTGTCAATAAAAAGAAAATGAATGTGGCAGGGGTGTGGATGTTGATACAGATGTTGGGGATAAGAAGTGAGAAGATAAGGCAATTTTCTCGAGGTATATAAGTTTCTAGAAAGATATAAAAGGGACGATTACATTGGTTTGAACATGTCACGAGGATAGCTAAATACATATATTGGAAAAAGAATGAAAAGCTTAGTAATAGAAGGTAGAAGAAACAGACGAAGACCAAAGAAAAGATGGAAGGACTGTATTGCGGAAGACTTGAAAGAAAATGAACTGAATGAGTACGACACGCAAAATAGAAAATAGAAGAAGAAAATCAGCGTCCCCAAAAGAATGGGAAAAGCTAAAGAAGAAGAAGATGTCAGTGTCAAGTGTAATTTTCATAGTTTGTTTATGAAATAATTTTACTGGAAATATAGAATCTTTTGCAAGAAAATGTATGTATGGAATTTGTGCATATTACACAGGATTGACGGAAGGTAATGTGCTGGCCAGATCAGATTTTTTTATTTACATTGTTAAACTTCAAACTCATATCTTTTCAAATAAAGAAGTTATAGAAGTATAAGCATTCTGTGTAGTGTATAGTTTGGAAAATAATTAGCTGACTTTGAGTTTTTTATATTTGTGCACTTACGTAATTACTGTTTATATTCAATTCAATTTAATAATTTTGCAATTTAAAACTATATCTATATTATTATGAAAGTTTAACTACTATTTGAATTATTAAATAAATAAATAAAATCTTTATTGACCGCAAGTCAAAGATTTTTTTTTTATAACAAATTACATTAAAAGATTAATATTTTTTTTTAAAAAAACAGAGAAACAGAAAAACACATGTCGTGTAGATAATATGAAATCGGAAAACCATAAAATTACAAACTAAACATATGAAATATACAAATTTTTAACACGATATTTAAAAGAACCATATGCAAGAGATTTTAGATTTACAGGTATACCATTATATACTGATGGTGCTAGGTAATAATTAAGGTCATTTGCATACATTATGTTATGTGTATTGACATAGGTTTAATAATTACTGGTAAATATTGAATAAAACCGTGGGAGATATAATGAGCTAACAAGGGTAATGTAACAGGATCACGATGTCACATTCATCATAGCTAATTTATCAGAGTGGTTAATTCTATAATAAGCATTACTATGCAATATCATTCATGTAGAATATATGGGTTGCAGACTGATTAATGGAAATGTTGATGAAGTTTCTGTTTGATTATTAATTTGCATCATGATTTCGAATGGAGGATGTAAATTCAAATTTAAACTACTTAAGAGATAAAGCACATCATTGTTGAAGGTAATTCTATCATATATTATAATTTATTATTTGTTGTGTTATATTATTAAATGTAAAGGGCGTTTTCGCGCTATTTGTATTATTTTATCCATAGTTACTAAACACGTAAGTAATCTATTACATTTGTTTACTAGTTTTCTTTGACGACGGAAATTAATTTCACTTACATTTCTGTACTTTATTCCAGTTAAGAATGGATTTAGGAGTAAGATAGGACTTATGATTCCAGCTTTTTGAATGGTCTAAACGCGAAATAAGTTTACAATAGTGTAATAGTGAAAAATATGTAACAAAACGTCTGTCAGCTGTAGACCGTCGTAGGCGCTAGATTTGTAGTTAGTACAGAAGTCTAAGCTGTGATTCTATAGGCGTATTCCATTTGTCTATTGGATCAGATCTAATTTGCACTTACTGAATCGGTTCAGATATTTGTCATTCCATTTGTCGGGATCACTTGCGATCACTGTATCTCTACCACCGAAATAAGTGATTCGGTTAAGATATTTGTCATTCCATTTGTCGGGATCACTTGCGATCACTGTATCCCTACCCCCGAAATAAGTGCTTCGGTTCAGCTGTTATTTCAGATTAGTAGATACGCGGGAGTTGAAAATACTTTTTAATAAGTCAACTAAGAATATTTAATTAAATATTATATACTACTATGTATGTATGTATTGTGACGTGCGCCCCTGAGAGAAAAGTATGCATGCGCCGCTACTGATAGCATGTTCGCGAACAATGACGTAATCCCTTCGAAAGAACGTACCAGAGCGATAATACAATCCCCGACGCGCTGAGACAGGTTAATTGCGCCGTGACCTCATTCCTTTGTATACGGGTCATTGTCGCTTTAGAAGAGTTCTAGAATGATAGGGGCTGTATAAATACCGTCGGGAGAACAGCGGGAGTCAGTCTCATATATACAAGCAACCAGATATGAACTCGGTGATATAAATAAACAGTTTAACAGTTGTTAACATAAATAAATGTAGTTATATAAATAAGTGCAGTGATATAAATGTTAGTTAGATAAATAATCGTAGTGTTTAAGCATTTAATAATATTCTTAGTGTTTATAATTATTTAATCATAGTGTTAGTTGTTTTTATTATCTTTTAATATTTAATCCTTAATTATATATCGTTTAATAAATTTTATTATTTTAGTTAATAATATTTGTCTGTGTTTTACACTTCACCCATATAAATAAAAAACGTTACAGTATTAATGATAATGTATTTTATTGATGAGAAGCTTGTAAATAATATGTATAACATTAATTTTAGATTTCCTCTCTCTAAACATACAAATTAGCTCTCATCTTACATCAATTACTATTTACATTTTTTATTTCTTATTCCATTTAAACAAGTGATATGAAACAGGTGAACTGATTTACCTGAACTGAACTGATTTTCTTGGAGTAGTTGGATCTGATCCAAGTGGAAAATGGAATACGCCTTATACAGGGAGCGGCAAAATGATCTGACGGTTTTCGCCGCCGTACTGTTGTGCGAGTAGGTGGTGGGGGGTGGTGGGAATAGGCACATTTCAGAGCCCACACGTGGACATTTTTAATAGCCATGAAGTGGCGATTCCTGCGTTGCTGTTCAGCGGCAGAACAACAAACAGAACTTTCGTTATTGGTCGGCTACAAAACCTGAAGAACTGCATGAACGTCCTCTGCATAGTCTTAAGGTTACTGTGTGGTGTGGTGTAACAAAAAGTTGTGTCATTGGGCCATACTTATTTGAAGAGAATGGTCGAACCGTTACAGTCAATTTCCTGATCCCTGCATTTCAGAAAAATAGTTTAGTGCGCAGGAGGATGTGGTTCCAGCAGGATGGGGCAACTCCCCATACAGCCAATGAGATGATGGGCTTTATGAGAAGCAAGTTTCGTGGCCGAGTCATCTCGCGTTTTGGGGACATTGAATGGCCAGCTCGCTCCCCAGAACTTAGCATTTGTGATTTTTTCTTGTTGGGGTTCCATAAAGCAAGAGTTTACACAAACAAAACCCGCACACTGGACGAATTGAAAGAAGCCATAAGCAAAAGAAACCGCCAACCTGTCTGCTGCAATGTTAGAGAAGGTATTCGACAGCTTCAGTGCAAGATTGGAAGAATGCTTGGTCAAAGAAGGACATCATTTAAAGGACGTTATCTTCCGATCTTAAACGGACGAAATCGGTTGTTCTGATTTTATTTTCATTAATTTACATGAACACCCTTCTGTAATAAGCAATAAAACATTTTGTATCACTTTTAATTTTTGTTTTGTTTTTACTTTAAAACCGTCAGATCTTTTTGCCCCACCCTGTATTATTATATAATATTGTACTCCTGTAAGTAACTGTTTATTTACTAAAGAATGAGGTGTTGCAAAAAGTAACATATCTTTTTACCTTCCGTCACCTATAGGTAAGGAAGGTATTGTCTGGTCAAAAAATTCGGTGGTGAGTTTTCATTGAATAAGCACGTTTTAGGGTCTTTACAATACGATTTTACTATTTTTACGATGATGTCTGTATGTGTGTGTGTGTGTTCGTGTGTGCGTGTGTGTGTATGTGTGTGTGTGTGACCGCTTTTTCGTCAACGATATCTCCAATACTAGAATTCCAAAAATTACAATTCTTGCGTATTCCTCTTCCTTACAACCATATGCAGACATGTTTAGATTTTGGTTATAATTGGTCAACCGGAAGTACCCTCATTTGAAGATTTTAACAGTTTTTCTTGAAAAACTCAGTTAAATGTTATTATAACTTAAAGAAGATATTATTCTCTATACGATTTGATTGCATTTTATATTTCATATTCTACAGATATAGAGTTAAAGAATAATATAGATAAAAAAATTCATATAAATTTCATAATTCAGCCAGCTATGCTAACTTAACCATGGAAACTGCTAATATATTCAGGTAATTCAAATTGACAGATGTCAGTATCAATAAAATGTAAATCAATGAAAGAATAAGGGAAGTAACTCTAGTGTTAGAAGTTTCTAGATATAAGAGAGACGATTACATTGGTTTGAACATGTAATGAGGAGAGATGAATATATTAGTAGAAGGTGGAAGAAACATAGGAAGACCTAATATAAGATGAAAAGATTGTATTGCAGAAGACTTGAGAGAAAAGGAACTGAATGAGGACGACACGCAAAACAAAAATGAGTGGAAGAAGAAAATAAAAAATAGCGACCCCTAACCTAACATAACGAATGGGAGAAACTAAAGAAGAAGAAGATGTCAGAGTCAAGTGCAATTTGCATAGTTTGTTTATGAAATAACTTTACTGGAAATATAGGATCTTTTGTAAAAAAATTATGTACAGGCGCGTGCAGTGACATGACTTTGCTGCCTTTGGCAAGCAGATATGGGGACCCGTATCAAAATGACAGCAATTAATTATGTCCATAACTGACAAGTGTCATAATTTTTCATTCAAAATTTCATGATTTTGTTATTTCATGTGGTTTGTTTGTTATCAGGAGTATGGAATTCAGTTGCCGAGAAAGGGAATCATAAAATACCAAAAATTTAGAATCTTTTGCAAGAAAATTTATGTATGGAATCTCTACATAATACACAGGATTGACGGAAGGTATTGTGCTGGCCACATCAAATTTTTTATTCTAAAATTCGAGTAAGTACCTTAGTATTAGTAAATATGATTTTCTGTACAAATTTCTGTATATATTAAACACAGTAGCAATTTAAAAGTATACTATGTTTGAATTGGCGCCAACAGGTGACAGAAATGGCGGCAATTTAAATATTGTATTTTCAGAGACAATTTTCTGGTGAATAAAAGCAGGCTCGGATTGGGCTGTATTTTCGGCCCGAGCTGAAATTATAATCGGCCCTAAAAGGGAGTAAGTCAGTGGCAGCTTGTGAACCAAACCTTGTTGAGGCAAGGGGAGGGGGAGATAAGTAATGTAAATGTATCCAGAAGAAAAGGTGCCACAGGCGAAATTTTTTTCATTCAAGGTCAAATCCTTATAATTGAAAGTTACAATTTTTCAATGGATGTCAAGCTGCATGATCGTAGCGCCAAAATGACTTTAAAAGAAATTAACTTTAACAGAATAAACAATAGTTCTGCAAAGTATCACCAAATGTCATGTTGCTTAATAACAATCGTCTGTAAAGCCGCGAGCGTGACTCCAGTGAGAGCGGCCTTGAAATTCTTGTACGGGCTGACTCTGAAGCGTCCCCAAGTCCATTCTTAACTGCAATAGAGTATAGGAAAATAATAAAAGTAAGGTAAGAAAATAAAATCGACGCAGTAATGGTACATTTATAATCCCAGAGGTGGTTGAAAGTAGTGGTGGGAGTGGGAACTGGGTCCGGTTAGAGTCGATTACGTTTTATATTGATAAAAATGTTTCATATAAAATTTTATTGTGTTTTTGTAGTTTATTTACTAGCATAGGCTATCTTTGTCAGTTGTCAGATCTATGTTGATTAAGTTTTTTTTACTCAGTACTTAAAACCCTTCCTTAATGTTTGTATCCGAAGTTGTGAAACGCGCTGTATATTGAGTTACATATTTCCAATTTCATAAAAATAATTTGAATTTGTTACATACGATATATTTAACATGTTTACTGCAGTCATGGTGTATAAGACCGATAGACTAAAAAAATATTTTTTCAGTACGCCATCTCGGGCGATTGGATCGAATGTCTTGTCCACCGTAAAAATATAATTTGCTTTAAACTACTACATGAGTAAACGTCGTTGGCCTCAAAGATACATGTACGTACTCGAGGTATGTTGCTGTTCCTATATTACCAATATAAACGCGTACAATAAATATAAGTACAATCATTTCTAATTGTGTACTGGTTTGTACAGACCGAGAGCAAGACCGAGTTGGAACATATCAGCCAAAGTATAGCACAGGGACGCTTCGGTCTACAAAATCGAGGGGTAAAAATTAAATATCTACCCCATTATAGTATATTTTTATAATAAAAGATACTATATGAATGGAATAACAATAGTAGTAAAATTTATATATGGCCTCAGGGAACAATTTTTATCATATTGATGGCGCCCCAGACTATAATGGCAAAAATACGTTCGGCAGTAAACGTGTTAAGGAAGTTTATAAAGATAAAATAGAATTTATGATGTAAATATACCATCACTATCTCCATTGTTAATAATATAATACCGAAAAAGAAACAGAGGAAGATAAAGAGTCTCTTTACTCGACTCATTAGTGAAAGTGATAGGGAAAAACGGAAAAACTGTTTTATTGAATTTGGGAAAAGGTTTTTAAAATAAAAACTTAAAATGTCTTATTTACACTGTTCTTTTCTAACTGATCGGTTTCGATCATTTACATGATCATTTTCAAAGTCCGGTAGAGACTACAAAATACAAAAATAAACAAATAAGGTTCAATGCACATGACAAAAATAAATAAAATAATACAATTAAAAAAACTACAGAAAAATTACTACCCAAAAATGAAGTAATGAAAGAATAAAGGAATCAACAGGATAATGCAGGAGGGAACGGAAATTTATCACGTGATAGCGTCGAGGTTTAATAAAATATTTATGTTCGCGCTGTTATTTAAATTAGTTTTATTATTTAAACACAAGGCTTCATTGTCAATGAGCGACTTTTTAATTTCTAAGTTTTCCAAGAAATATAGAGCTCTGCTGTCTTTTAAGTGTAATATTTTAACAATAGTTTTAACTTCGAATTTGTGTCCAGAAATATTTATATGTTCGGCAAATGCAGAATTATTAGAATTATATTTTATACATTTTATATGTTCGTTTATTCTAATGTTAAAAGTTCTACCTGTCTTACTTACATAATTACATCCGCATGTACAGTTTAATTTATAATCGTCAGATCTCTCTAGGAGAGATTTATTGTCTATTTTTTGGCAGAGTTCATTTTTAAGGTTAGTTATTGGCTTGAAGACGATGTCTGCATTGAACTTTTTCATTAATTTTCTAATTTTGTAATTTATATTACCTACCTACGAAAGGAAGACTGAAACGAGCTGTTATTTCTTTGAGAGTATTTTGATTAACAAAAGCTGTCTGTCATAATAATTTGTCTTTCATTTTTTGTATTAATTGTTCAATTATTTTAGGGTTAAAACCATTGGCAGATGCTATTTGTTTAACGATTTTAGTTTCGTTTAGGATTTCATTCTCTTCTAAGCCGTAATTTAACATTCTATGAATGTGAAATTTAAAAACCGCTCTCTTATGTTCAACACAATGGTTGGAATCGTTATTAATTCAGTCAACAGTTTGAGTTGGTTTACGGTATATGTTAACTTTGAAATTTTCGTCTCTGGTAATGGTTATATCAAGGACATTTATTTTGTTGTTTTGTTCAATGTTCAGAGTAAATTTGGTATTATTGTGTAGGTTGTTTATTTGTCTATGAAAAGAAACTAGTTCATCCAGTGTTCCAGTCCATAGGCACAGGATGTCATCTACATATCTAAACCAGCATTGATGGAAGAATTGTTAAAGAGTTCGATTTCAATTTTTTTTAGGAATAATTCGGTTCAGGTTCCGTATAAAGGACCCCTCACCCTCATTGGCAAGCCGTCACATTATTAAAAAATCTGATGTCACCAGCACAATAGCTTCCGCCAATCCTGGGTATTATTTACAAATTCAAGTAAAATTATTTCATAAACAAATTATGCAAATGACACTTGACATTGACATCTTCTTCTTCTTTAGCTTTTCCCATTCGTTAGGGGTTGTTATTTTTTATTTTCTTCTTCCATTCATTTCTGTTTTGCGGGTCGTCCTCATTCGGTTGCTTTTCTCTCAAGTCTTCCGCACTACTGACATCTTCTTCTTCTTTAGTTTTTCCCATTCGTTAGGGGTCGCTATTTTTTATTTTCTTCTTCCACTCATTTTTGTTTTGCGTGTCGTCCTCATTCAGTTCCTTTTCTCTCAAGTCTTCCGCAATACAGTCCTTCCATCTTATATTTGGTCTTCCTATGTTTATTCCACTTTCTATTACTAAGCTATTCATATTTCTTCCAATATATTCTTCCTCATGACATGTTCAAACCAATGTAATCGTCTCTCTTATATCTTTCTAGAAACTTCTAACATTAGTTATTTCCCTTATTCTTTCATTCATTTACTTTTTATTGATACTGACATCTGTCAATTTGAATTACCTGAATATATTAGCTGTTTCCATGGTTAAGTAAGCATAGCTGGCTGATTTATGAAATTTAATATCTTTATAATTCTCTAACTCTATATCTGCTGAATGTGAAAAAAAAATGCAATCAAATCGTATAGAGAATAATATATTCTTTAAGTTAAATAATATTTAACTGAGTTTTTTCATGAAAAACTGGTATTGGAGATATCGCGGCCGAAACCGCGGTCACATACACACACACACACACACACACACACACACACACATACACACACACACACACACACACTCACACACACACACACACACACACACACACACATACAGACATCATCGTAAAAATAGTAAAATCGTATTGTAAAGACCCTAAAACGTGCTTATTCATTGAAAACTCACCACCGATTTTTTTGACCAAAGACAATACCTTCCTTACCTATAGGTGACGGAAGGTAAAAATATCAGTGTAAATTAGACATTTTAAGTTTTTATTTTAAAAACCTTGTCCCAAATATCTATTTTACACTTGGGAATCATCAATTTTATAATGTTTTATTGAACTAAGGACAATAGCTGCAAATGGAAAACGTAAGCATGATCTGGTAGCCGATGTCTGTAACAGACTAGGCACGTGAAGAAGATCTCTAGTATAAGGTACTTTATTGTAAACGGACGTGGTAGACAATGGATCATAATTACATGTGGTATGGCGTCAGGGTCGTGTTGCGATATGAAGCAAAGGAGCAACCGCTCCAGGCGCCTTTTGTAAAAAGGCGCCCACTCATATACATACATAAGAGAGCCATCCTAAAATTAAAGATACGTAGGCTACCAAAAATCGAAAAAAGGAAATTATTTTCAAAAATTACTGGAGGCCACGTTCTCTTATCCAATATTCCACGTCCTCTTTTATCTTAACTTTGTCTTTAATTTTTTTCCTGTTTGATTCTGTTGTAAATGGAGCAAGAGATGAAATTCAGACGGTATCAGATTGGGACTGTGTGGTGGGTGGTACACAATTATAATATCTCATATCCCAAATCGCCCAGAAAAGCTTTGGAAATTCGCGCTGTTTGACGATGTGAGGACATGTGTTATCGTGAAGCAGAAACATGCCGGGAGTCAACATTCCATGCTTTCGGTTTTGAATCGCCCTTTGATGTTTCTTTAGGATTTTACAGTAGTGACCTGCATTCACAGTGGACCCATGCAGAAAACATATGATTGAACGAATTTCGCATTTAGCGGAAGAGTGAAGGAGATGCTTCATCGTAAACAGACGATATTGCCAAACTGTCCGCCCTAGAGAGCTGCGAATTCAATCGTTTGAAAGAGGAGGAGTCCCTCTACACGACAATGGTACCAACTTTCCGCAACGAAATTTCCCCAGGCCATCAATGCCCTGGTATTTTTAATTTTAGGACGGCTTTCGTATATTGAGACGATAAATAAACATATTGTGAATGATAATCTTCTGCTAATCACCTAGTTAAGCAAATAGAGTCAGTCCGTCCTTCTTTATTGTAGTGAATTAAACAAATAAAAAAATCACTGTTTTGTAAATATTTTTCTTAGGGCGCCAAATTGAATATTATGTGCTTCAGGCGCCAATGTACCATCGCACAGCCCTGCATGTGGTACTTTTGTGCGATAAGTTCGACCGGATGAGATACAGAGCATTAAGAAATGATAAAGGCTGCCGCACACTTAAACAAAGCGATACGCGCCGAAGCGTTGAATTTAGTACCAACGCGCATTTGCGAGAAGTTTTCAACGAGCCGCGTTTGTTGCAATTTTATAAATGTAATGCAAAAAAGATGGAAAGTTCAGACGAAGAAATTGTGATGGTCATTATTGTGCGAAGAAGCAAAAATTTAAGAAGACAAGAAGAAAAGTCGGAGGATGTGGGTTCATTCTACTAACAAGTAAAGAAAAACAGAGTGCGAGTTCTAAACTTCCAGATTTAGTAAAAGATGGCATTAAATTCCATAAAAATTTCGTATGGATAATTAAAAGTTCTTGGAACTACTTCGGCTATTTTCGATTCGTTTCAAAAGTATTCGTTCTGATTTAGGTAGTTTCGCTACTCTTCGCTATCGCGCACTTTAGATCAGAGAAGCGCGTATAACAGTGTAGAGCTGAGCAAAATATTCTCACGGAAGAATTCCGGCGAGTCGCCTCGTTGCTCTCGCTTCGCTGCTCTAAGTGCACGTCTGAACATAATATTGAATGAAAAAACTGTTCTTCGTCGCGCTTTGCATTGCTCAAGCGTTCGACCTTATTGCAGAAGTTGTTGGCAGACAACCAGTACTACTGAACTGTGAGCAATACTATTGTATATTGGGCGTGCGTAACTCGTCCCCTGTGTTCTATTTAAAGTTATTTACTTATTATGAGTGTAGTAGTTTAACATTTCATTAATATACGAGTACTCGTGTATTTATAGTTTTTTTCTCTTGCTGAGGTTTCGATAGAAGACATTTTCCTTTGTTTCCTTTGGAGGAAATAAATGCCGCAATTAAAGTGAAAAAATAATCTTTATAATTCAATTAATGAGCGGAGCAGCAAGAAATGTATTTTATTTTTTAATTAAGATCTTATCCGCAGTTTTATCACGAGACACTTTTTAAATGATATTAAAAAATGTAATTATGAGATGAGATGGGAATTAATTATATTTTAAGATTGCTTTGAAGATTATTATATTATAAATAATAATGGAGACAGGTCGTTCATCAAACACCCAAACATAGGAAAACATGGAAAATTAGGTTCTAGCTAACTATGCTGCCCATTTAATTGTATAGTGTAAAATTATGTATTTCCGGATATAGAAATTTAAGAACAGATATGTTAAAATAACAAATGCATCATAAGTTTCCGGAAAATTTTGAATGAACGATATTGTGGTGAACGTATATTGAATTTTCTTATTACTACAACAATAATAGGCGCGGACTATGGGGGGCAAAGGGCCCCCCCCGAGAAAATATAGAAGGGGCGAAACTATATATTTTTAGCGCATTTGCTTTGATCTCATTAGTTTAAAAATGTTTCAGATTTATATAGATCGACAATGACAAAAAACAAATTAAATCATGTCGCTATATTTAATTCTCATGTAAAAATTACAAATGAACTTGATTTAAACATAATTGCAAATAGCTCTATTTAAAAAAATATGATGTGGCCAACACAATACCTCCCGTTTAATATAATTTTTATTCATGTAAATAGCTAAATATTTCGAATTTTAAATGTACAGAAATGACCTCTTTGTTACTCTCTCCACACCAGCAATGAGTGCCCGAGAGGTGACGCCTGATAAACGCTCGCACGGTACAAATATGTCATCATCGTTACCGAAATCTATGAACAAAGCAGATTGGCACACCCAGCAATGGGTAATATGCCGAGATGATATATTTATTTTATTTATTTATATATTTACCTATATTCCTACATATTTACTTATGCTGGTAACTGTATTAAGTTCCTTTCCATATAATTATTGTTCTATTTACTGTTTTCTTTTTAAAACGTTACTATTATTATTTTAAATGCTTAATTTGTTGACAGTGACATATATTTGTCAGTTACATGCATTTGAGATCTAAACTGTAACTATGGAATTGCGGTTAAAGCGTAGGCTCCGGGATTAATATTATATATAGGTTTATAAATTTATCCATAAAATATATAGAAAAAGTATTAATGTAAAGCTATAGAAAATTTAATAATCTTTATTTTTTATAAATCTCGAAAAAATAACATTTAAAGCTATTTTTCGAAGAAAAACTATTTTGAGCTTCCAGTATAGTGCTACTTTCGCTTATCTGATTTACATCAAAATCTAACAGCTTCTTTCCATATAAGAGTAAGGTTTCAAAATTTTCTGAACGATAGTATTTGAGTTAGAGCATAAAGCGGTTCCACACACAAACACACACACATACACGCACACGCACACGAACACGCACACGCACACACACATATATACAAATACACACACATACACACAGGCATCATGGTGAAAATGTTAAAACTGGATTCTAGGCATCTTAAAACGTACTCATTTACCAAAATCTCGATATGCGATTTTTAGCACGATCCGTATACCTCCCTTACCAAGGGTAGCGGGAGGTAAAAAATAAAAATATAACAAACAATAACAAATTTTGTTGAAAATATTTTGATCCCCTGTGTAATAGAAAAGTCGGCGCCTAACAACTAACTCTTACTTATATACGACGAAGTTCTAAATTGCCCCATGAGACTTTGGCGTGTTTCAAGATTATTTTGCGTACTTTTTGAAAAATTCTGCGGCTTAATTGTTTTTATTTAGAGGTTCCTACACATTGTTGTACATCTTTCTTGTAAGTAATGTCTAAAAGTCTCAAGAAGAGGTGATTAAATTTTGGTTATAATTGGTCAACCGGAAGTATCCTCATTTGAAGATATTAACAGTTTTCCTTGAAAAACCTCAGTTAAATATTATTATAACTTAAAGAATATATTATTCTCTATATGATTTGATTGCATTTTATACTTCATATTCAATAGATATAGAATTAAAGGATTATAAAGATATTAAATTTCATAAATCAGCCAGCTATGCTAACCATGGAAACTGCTAATATATTCAGTTAATTCAAATTGACAGATGTCAGTATCAATGAAAAGTAATGAATGTGGCAAAGATGAGGATATTGAGATAGACGTTGGGAAGACACAGAATGATACGTTAAGGAAAGGAAGAATAAGGGAAAAACTCTAGTGTTAGGAGTTTCTAGAAAGATAAACGATTATATTGGTTTGAACATGTCATGAGGAGAGATGAATGTATAAGAAGAAGAATAGCTTAGTAATACAAGGTTGAAGAAACAGAGGAAGTCCAAAAATACGATGGAAGGACTGTATTGTAAAAGACTTGAGAGAAAAGAAACTGAATGAGAACGACACGCAAAACAGAAATGAGTGGAAGAAGAAAATAAAAAATAGCGACCCTTAACGTATGGAAAAAGTTAAAGAAGAAGATGTCAGTGTCAAGTGCAATTTGCATAGTTTGTTCATGAAATAATTTTACTTGAAATTTAGAATCTTTTGCAAGAAAATTTATGTTGGCATTTATACATAATACACAGGATTGACGGAAGGTATTGTGCTGGCCACATCAGATTTTTTGCAAAATACGAAATAACATTAAAACACAAAATGACACTTAGATATTTTGAAACATATTTGCTTCAATTATCATATGTAAAGCCAGTCTCGACTTAAGTGAATTAGCTTTTGCTAACTTACATGGCAAGCAATTTTTTAAAGAGGTTATTATATTCGCCGACAAATAAGTATGGTGGTCGTTGGTATGGACTCATGTTCAACTTTTCCCTTCTCGGCACCCTGTCCCTTGACCAGCGGTGTTGCCGCTTATTCATAAGTTTCAATGTTGCCCATGAATAGGCAACAGTGTAGAAATATCCAATCCATACTTATTTGACGACAAGTATAGGATTGGGAGAAATAATCGTATATATTTTCTGTGATGCTTCTAAATATTGGCGATTCAATTTGGCTTAAATCAGTGTTATACAAATAAATTAAAAGCAATAATAGCAAAATACGCATTCATAATTTTATTTACCAAAACAATAAATATTTAATTATTTTAATTTTTGCCTGTAGTCAAATTAATTTTAAATTCATAGTTGACGTTGGCTATAATGAATGCTATAACATTTCTACTATTTTAACTTCTTCTGTTTAGCAGTGTTTGAAAACGGTTTCTATTCGTATTTTGCGCATTTGTAGTTTAGTTTCTCTTTGTGCTATTCTATTCAAAGGTGTTGGAATTCTGTGAACTACTATACTTCTCCCATTACACAGTGTGAAATGAACAATACCAGACAGAAAGCGTAACTACAGCTCCACTCTAACCTTACATTAATTCCTTTCATTATTTTCCACTCACATTAAATTATTCTTATGAAATTTCGCTGGCAAATAATTCATATCATAACGAGACGTCTCGCTATCTTACCTGAATTTCATATTTGAAATTAAATGAATTTTTAAATTGGAAAAAGAAAAATGGAGGTTTACTTTTATTTAAGAATATATTAGTATTTCGAAAAAAATAATTGCATTTTTAATTTGAAATATTTCAAGAGTCGCATGGCTGAGTGCTTGGAATAACCGGTTGTGCTTCTGACGGTTTTTCTTGTCAACTCGACATCAAAATTGAAAATTACTCGTATTTTCAATTTTCAACCAGAACAAAAGTGATTCCAGTGGTATTTTTTCTACAACAGCATGAGAAAGTCATGGGTAGGGTTCACAAGGAAACGCTATGATAGCGTAGCGACAAATAACACATCATTTCCCTAACAAACGTGTACAGTAAAATTTTTGAAAGATGTCCGATCAAGGTCATCTACGAACTGTATGAATTCAGATTTTTGCTAAACCCATTCTGACAAATTCAGTAGTGTCGTTTGCTTAGTTTTTGTGAGGGCACATAAGATACTACTGTTATTTTATTATTATAAAATTATATGTTACAATAACAGCATTCAAAATTCAAAAATAAATCAACTGGTAAGTTTATTAGCAAATGTAAAACCAAGTATGTGAAAATTAAGATACGACACAATGTCAGTGTCAGTGACACTGACAGAAAATAACGTTATTCGTACGGCTATGAATCAAGGTGATGTATCTGAATTAATATATAAACTTACGTTACAGCGAAAATATTATCAACAACGAGCATCGTTTTAAAATGGAATGTCCTAATTTAGTGGAAATAATATGAATTTTTGAAAGACAAGCGTGTTATATCCATCATCGCTCACGCTTAAATCCTTTATAAAGGAGGAGGGTAAATATATGCTATTTTGTTAATTCGTTCATGATACAGAGGACCTTGATCGGACATCTTTCAAAATTTTTACTGTAAGTTGATAGGAAAAGGAAGGTGAAATGTACGGGGCATTTTTCGCTACGTTATAATAGCGTTGTTTTGAGATCCCACCCTAGGGACATCTAGTAAGTACCTACAGTGGTATTATAGAAATATCTCTGAATTAATGGATAATGGCATATCCACACCTTTTCGAACTCAAAAGCTTTTGAAGGAAATTACCGCTTGAATATAGTAAATCAAAACTGCTCGGCTTAGTTGTATAAAATGTTTTGTTGTTACAATGATGGCGATCGATGGATTGTTACAAAGATTAATATTATTACAATTCGTGTTTACGGTGGAATTTATTAAATATTTATTCTATTACACTATTTTGTTTTCAAGTTCTAAGTTTGACATCGGTCTGAGTCGAATGCATGCCATACGAACCAGCCTCCTAACGAACACAGCCATGTGACTCTTCTTATTATTCGAGTCACGATCAATGATTAACAAGTGGGCCAGCTGATATGGATTTGGTCCTCCACCATATACATAATAATATATTTGCGGATAAAAGTAAATGGACACACCCAGAAAACAGTGTAAGTCGTGATAATAAATACATCATGTGAAAAATAATTTATTTTATAAATATATTTAGTTAGAAAGAATATTGTTGAAATAGTGGGAGTACTAATATTTTTTAATCTTTACATAAATAATTATGAACTATTTTTGTATTTAAAAATAAACTAGATATACCCGTCATTCTTTTTTTTATGATTAAAAAATCCTTTTTTAACAAGCAGCAATTTTAAATAAACTCATGCAATTATATTTTCCGTTTTTTCCTTTTTCCATATAAAATATTGTGTATAAAAACAAATAAAAATAACGAACACCGTCAGCAGCTGTTTCATTTAAATGTTAAAAATTCTTTTTGTTTGAGAAAAACTCACAAACAAAACAACGATTCACGTGAAAAATTATTCAACAGAGCAGTGACATTTCGCACTCTGCACCCACATACTTAATTTACAATTCTCTTACAAAAAGAAAAAAAATCTTCATGCGATGCAAACAAAAAGTTTTCAAATAATTAATAAAATTCTCTTTCTTGTTTAAAATTCTGTTCCGTGTGCGATAAGCTATGTCTATAGATTTATACTGGCACTCAAGCAAACAAATGACATAAAACAATAGACAGTCACTCACTCACTGTATTGATTTTCTTAATGTTAAATATTTAATTGGGATAATCGATGACTAACCAAAAATTAGACAAGGAATAATGAATAAATTACAATAAGATTACAAACTGTAACAAAGTAGGCCTGTTTAGATGAATATTTTTACATAAATTAATTACTGCATGCATAAAAATGCATTTAAATTTTTTTATAGTTAAATGACGACTATAATTCGAATAAACACTCAACTGTAGGCTACTAATGACAAATGATATCTGCACTGCAGCTTGCGAAAAAATACTAGAGTATTGGAGTTATGCAGACAGTGACGTAAATACGCGGGGGGGGGGGAGTTCTGCGTGGTCCATGGCCCATTGTGTGTATCGTATAAAATCATTTGTATATTCGAGACCTACCAATCACACTCGTTTTTCATTATAAACACTGCCACCAGCCGCCCTCAGGTATATTGGCGCTGCGGATTTGTTTATACTTTATATATACCCACAAAACTTTATACAATTTTGTTCTCTGGTCACCCACGTTTCACCCTGTCAAATATTCAATATAAAAGTGTTTAACAAAAATGAGTAATAAACGCAATATAAAAGATTATTTTCCTGCCCAAAAAAATGTTAAAGTGGATGCGGATATTGCATTATCAATTGATTCTACAAAAGACTCAATTTTAAATGAAGTTCTATATATTGACGATGAATCTGACAAAAATTCTTTCCAAGATGAAGAAGATCATTTAGATGTGACGCATTTAACATTTGAAGTATGGATAGAAAATCAAAACAAAAGTACTGATGAAAATAAATCATTAGAAACATCAATTTCTATTTCAGAAGGTTAGCATATTTTATTATGATTTTTGTTATTATAATACCACTCGCCTACGCGCCTACACATATATTTACAGAGAGTGATCCAGAATGATTGAAGTCAGGTGACTTGAAACAGTTCTGATTATGATCAAAATTAGCTTCCACGAAAAAAAAAGCATCAATTTAATGGCTACCGACATTTGGAAAAGTCATCGGCGTTACGTATTTTGAATTTTTTGACATACAGTTTGCTTTTATCATTTAAAATAAACTGTTATTTATTCAAATCGTGACGTTAGAATGGTGTTTATGGAAGAACAAGACAATTTTATTTTGGAAGCATATTTGCGTAACTAAATTAATTCTACTCTAAACATCCTGAATACATTTATTTTCATCCCATTTGATGTATTTCACAAAAATAAATGAATTATTCTACATTAAAAATAAATATACCTAGTTATTTATGATACTGTAATTTTAGTTATAATTTTTTGTTATTCTTGAAAAACTATAATGTTTATTTTATTTTGTGCTTTCTAAATCTTATCTGTAATACATATATAACGTTGTTAAGTTATCTGATATTTATTGTAATATAATTATGGCCTACTTAGATTTTTCACTGGCCCACCCAAAAAATAATCCTAGTAACGTCCCTGGACGCTGGTGTCAATACATAAGCACTAAAATTTAAAAAAAAATTCTAATCGTGCGGTAAATAGGAATACGGTAAATAATTAAACCATAAGATTTTGTTGTTTTCGTTCGTCCTCGGTTCCGCTTATGGAGGTAGGAATAAATAAGGAGGGAGCAAATGGCTGTAAATTTCTCCTACTTCGGGTAGCGCCTATCAACCTTTAACCTTTTAACGAAGCTATTTTGTTTCGGTCGTTTACGCTTGTGTTGTGTTGTTTAAGAGTGTTCAGTTTGTTTTTCGTCTTTTTACTTGATATAGTAACAATTATTTTGCAAATTTTGTTAATACGAACATATTTTAAAATTTAATAGACCATTGTTAAGATCTTAGAACATGGATTTCTAAAGAACCACATCACATAGATAGTACATTTAATAAGAACTATTCGCCTGTTGTTTTAAAGTAAGAGTTCATTATTTGGCAAAAAAATCAGTAGATAAATTTGAAAATATCGGCATTAAAAGCTTAAATATATGTTGAAATAATTTTATATTTATTATGCGTCATTATAAAATATATTTGAAATACAAACTGAACGGTGATATTTGTTTTATTATTTTGTTGTTCATAACATAATAAATCTATTCAGCCAAATTTTTTGTTTTTAGAATAATGTAATATTATTTTTTTATATTTTGAAAGGTGGGACGACAACTGTCATTTGCTGCCTGTATGTAATATAATTATGGATGTGCTTAGTGCATTTCAATGTATCTTTATTAATTAAAAAAATATTTGATTAAAACACGTGATTTTTTAATATTTTACAAAATTTAGTTAACTAAATTCAATAAGTTTAATGTACTTATATATATTTTTTCTTGGAATTTTTAATCCTTCTCAATATACCATGTCAAAAAAGTACTGGAAATTGGTCAATAAAACACAAAATATGCATTATTCATCCAAATTTATTTTATCGCCTTCAAAGTAGGCCCCTTTCGAAACAATACACTTATGCCAACGAATAATCCAATCATCAAAACATTTTTTAAACGCATTTTCACGAATCGACTTCAGTACTCGCCGCGAATTCTCTTTTATGTTTTCTATCGACTGAAAACGGGTGCCTCGAAGTGGTAATTTGAGTTTTGGAAAGAGGAAAAAGTCGGTCCGAGCCATATCAGGGGAATACGACGGTTGTTCGATAAGATTTGTTGAGTTTTTGGCGAGAAATTTGTTCAAAATGATAGCCTTGTGAGATGGTGCATCATCGAAGTGTAAAATCCATGAGTTTTCTTTCCACAAATCTCTTTTTTTTCGACGATTTTGCTCTCTCAAACGTCGCATAAAGCTCAGATAATATTCTTTAGTTACTCGCTCACCTTCTGGCAAGAATTCCCAGTGCACAACACCGCGATAATCGAAAAAAACTGTCAACACGCACGTGTTTTTGATAAAGTCGATTCACCGTAAGCCTTATGTAACATTTTCAGCGTTTCGGCACACGAAATTCCATTTGCAATGCAAAATTTGAGACAGATTCTTTGTTCGATATTTTTATCCATTGTAAACAATGCAAAACACACTTGAGATGAACTGACAAATGGAGCACTGTAAACAAACTAAATGACAGATGGCGCTCAAACTCCGCGTGAGCATAGAGGACAGTTGTGCCAACGTAGCGACAAAAATAATTTCGACACTCTCTTTGAGCAGGCTTTTTAAATATACAATTGTATGTAGCAAAATATACTGGATATCATATTAGGAGATATTCATAGGAAGGTATTGCAATAAAAAAACACGATTATTTGACGAAAAATAATTTTAATTCTTGTAAATAGCTATAATATTATATAATTAGTATAGAGAAAAATTATAACAATACTCATTTTGAGCACATACAGCCCATTAATTGTTTATAGTCAAATCTTTTTGGTTTCTCTTTTATAAACTGTGGACAGGTTAATTTAATGAGATATGATATCCAGAATTCAATTCTTGATATACAAAAGCCAGAATGATCATAGTAACGCACCATCATTTCATCTACAGATGTTGTTGAAATATTTTCCATCCACCGAAATTTTGTTGATAAGTTCGAAAAATGGTCGCACTTTAAATGCGATATCGTTTTTATTTTTTGAAGACTGTGTATTATCTTGAAAGTAAAGACAAGATTTTTTATTTCCTAATATCTATTTCTGCTATATCCACCCGTAAATCTTCTTCGCTTGACCAGTAATTTCTTTCACTGGGAATTGTGTGGTACTCCGAAAAAAGAAAATATTCAATAATTGCTTTCATTTCGCTCTCGCACTAACAGAAAACTCGTGTTTGATTTTTGCATATTTTATTGTTTGTTGCTGATCAAGATTATAAACTTTTACACTGAAATATAGTTAAAAAAAATCCAAAGGAGTTTTCCTCTCACATTGACCATATTTTTGTAGTTATTAGTATATTTGACTCCAATAATCATCGTCGCAAAACAATGATATCTGTATCAATATCAGCCGAAAAATAGTATTCGTGGGCCTCTTGCATCGTCTTAAATATTTTACATGACATTCTGATCATAAGTATAATATATCCCCAAATGCCTAGTGTCCTCAATCGAGGACAGCAAAAATTTAATAAGTTTTTTAATAGGTTATATTTGAAATATAAATGGATATTTAACAAATAGTTAAAGTTTAAGGGTTAAACTTAAAACTTGTGACGAAATTTTAACTATTTTATTTACTTAAATTGTTTTAAAAAGATCTAACACGCATATTCATCTCAAAAAAGTTTTCGGTCGTTATGAAAAATACTTTTATTGCAGAAAGGCACAATATTTCTTATTATACATCAAGTGTAAGACTTAAAGAATGGTCTTAGTTAGTAGGTACAGCGAAAGATATTGAAGTATATCTCTGGGCAGACTAAAACAAGCCAGTCCTCAAATGAGGACACTGGGGACGTTAATGGGTTAATAATACGAATATAACCTCATGCACCCTCCTTTCTATTCCTACGCCCATGGTTCTGCTAATATTGTAGACATATTCTAAGATATTTTCATGATGGAACATTTTTGAATAAACTCTTCCGCGTAACAATACTTATATCAAAATATTTATCTTTATTACTGTGTATGACCAATATATATCAAGGGGAAATTAAGGCTAATGTGCGTAATTTCTTAGAAATGTAATTAATTATATTAACGAACAATGGACTATAGAGAACTATTAATTATTTTTATATATAAGTATAATTAAAGAATTACTCTTAAACAATAGTATATTTCATAAGGAGTATCGAAAGTGAGAAATATCGTGCGAGTATGAAGATTGACGAACGAGGTGCTACCGAGTGCGTCAACACACGAGCAATACGATATTACCTAAGTATTTTCAAGAATTTTATTTCAAATGACAAGTAAAGCTGCCTGGCTATGTTGATTTGGTCTCATCATTGTGATATTACAATATCGCGCTAGTACGATATTCATACCATGCTAGTATATGATATATTAAAAAAAATTCAGTAGGCTACGGTCGCAATATCTATTATTTTCTGAAGTGGTCGTCTAAAAAATTGTTTTTGCAACCAGCTATTCTGTTCTGCTACACATGTTGTAAACAATTGTTTTTTTCCTCCCAAATCACACTTGATGTGTACGTTGCGTGCTCGACAGGCGTAAAGCCTACATTGTTCATTGGATGCATTTAGCGTTAGTCATTTATTATTGATAGGGTGAAAATGGCGATAAAATGTGTGATATATTGATAATGCACGCGTTTCATGAAGAAATTTAGTTGACAGCTGTATTTTATACTCGAAAATTTATTATACAATGCGGGAAAATCTACTCACGAAAAATTTATGTGTGTATAATATTATGAGTATAAATGTACATATACTTAATATTTCATTTGTATGACAACCTTTTGTATTTTTATTGAAAAGCGATATTTGGAATGAATAATTTTAATATTTTCTTTGTAATAATCTAATAAATGTTTAAAAATTCTGAATATTGAAATATGTACCATGTTTGTATATCTATCTATTTTTGAGTAATAGCATCAAAAAGTCATATACTCCGAATTTCAGGTACAAAGATCAAATTTTAATTTTTTATGTAGGGTGTGTCACGAGATCAATCACAACTACACATAAATATACCGGGTGTCTACATATTATGGACCATAGGATATACAGTGGTGAAATTTTCATATGGTTGTAATTTCTGCCCTATTAGGTAATTTTAAAATAAAATAAAAGTGTAAAATAATAACTGTTCCGAATTAAAAACTTCATCTAATGAGCCTAAATTTATTGATATAATTATTTTGAGTATGTATCTGGTTATTATTATTTATTGATATTATAGCTTTTTGGGCCGGCTTACAAATGTGCTATTTCGATTCTTTTTAGCCCGCTTTTGTAATACAACACCAGAACTAAATTTAGTCCTTTCTCCGGCTTTGTACGTAGCTTCCGAATTTTGAAGATGTTTAGAACTGTTTAATAAGATAAATTTGGAAACGATTTTTTTTTTCATTTGCGTATTTCTTATGTTCGTCATGTTTTCTTTGAAGGCCAGATCCTACCACCTACATCCCCTAGTTAAAGTGACAGTTTACTAAACATAAACGATGCGAACAACAATGTTAACTTCCAGTTAGCTCTAACCAAAGTTGGTAAGAACAATTTTGCAACATAAACGTTGGTTAGCCCTAACTGTTACTTTTATCTAGCGTTGGTAGGAGCGGGATAAATATAAAATATTCTTTAGATAATTTTGAAGAATCAGTAAATGTTTGAGTTATAAAATTTATTTTATACTCCGATGTGTAAAGTTGGTACTTTACACACTGCAGACAGTGTGTAAAGTAAACAATTTTTGTATTTTATTTACTTTACAAATTACAGAGCTACCATCTGCAATATTCGTGTGGCATTTAAGTTATCTTACTTAAGTTTAGTTTTTCTGTACATTCATGTTGGTCATACTGACTGAGTACTGAAATAATCAACTTCAGATCTGTTATCTGTGTTTGGTGTGTTCAGGGGTCAATTTTGTAACAAGACACGGACAGTGAATACTCGAATACGAATGCAATATGGCGGGTCACTGAATAAGCGCCATTTTATTTTCTATCCATATGACGGATTTCTATCATATTGTGTACATTATACATATTCAGTACTAGTCTGACATTTGTTCAAATTTCCCGCACAGGGAAAATATTAGTTCATTTGAAAAGTAGCGTTATTTGAAATTGTATCATACTTACTTATATTGTGGTTATATATCCTTTGTGCGCATCATACATATGTTTTTAGATTCGATGAATATTTTAATTAATAGAACAAAAATAAATAGTAATAAATAAAAGGCACTAAAAAATTAAATAATGATAATACAATCAATAACAAACTACACAGTAAGAAAAATAAATAAGCCGATAACTTACGTTTATCATAAGCAAATACCTTATTCATGAGGTCCGGTCCAGCTGAATACGTTATTCAATCGGAATAAGGTAACATGGCTGACAAAAAGTAGTGGGGATTATCTTATTCAGTATGAATTGTATTCGCTATCGGTTTTTAGTTACAAAATTGGCCCCCAGTAATTGTCGTGTGCTCGTTTATCAAATTTCTATTTTGTTTCAGGAATGTTATTTAAGATCGTTTAAAAAATCTTGTATTCATCTCAAGTGTAAACAAGTTTTATGACATTCTGTCAATAATTTTCGTGACGAGGCTTGCTTACCTTATATCATAAAGCTTGTGTTTACACTCTTGTTGCATAAATAACTATTACTTATTATGTCATAACTAAGTATTTATTTAATATTTTTATTTGCTACGCCAAATATTTCGATTTTTAAATGACACAAAATTAACCCCTATGGTGCACTCTCCACGTTAGCAATGAGTTCCCTTGAGGTGTCGCCTGGTAAACGCCCGCATGGTACAAATATGTCATTATCATTACCGAAATCTTTGTACAAACCAGATTGGCACAACCTGCAATGGCTAATATGCCGTGATGATATATTTATTTATATATTTATTTTTCCTAATGTGATATTTATATTTGTTACCGTAGTTAAAATAATACATTTATATCGCAAATATGATCTGCGAAACAAATAACAAAACACAATTGTATGACATGAGTTTAATTAAACCACACATGCGCTAGATGCTTTTGTTTTTCATTAATTCCGCTCTCCAGTGGTTACAAACATTGTATTATACTAGACTAGAGGTTTCTGTTACGATAGCAAAGTATAAAACGAAAACCGTTGTAAAATGATTTTAGAACGAAGCTTATATTCCTACAGAGCTTCAAGTTTTAACTTGTTTGAGAATTGGATGTAATATACGATTTTATAAGAATTGGAGTTTTTAGAGGCCATAAAGATAAAATATGAAAATAGTAAAATAAATGGTCTCTGTATTTATTGAACATGTTTTCTACAAAGTAGGTCACTATGAACATAAATGAGTGGCTCAGTGGAAAAGTGCTACAAATGATAAAACTAGAATTTGAGAAAATAGTCAGTATAGTTCGACTTTAAACATTCTAACATTCTTATTTATTATAATTATTGTGGACTCCACTAAATGTTTAAATCGTAGAAATGGGATATAGTAGGTCGAGGAGAAATTAAATAAACGAAGAAAGAAATTGTGAAAAATCCATGAACCTCGCTGGGATTTGAACCCAGGGCCTTCCTATATCCATTGAAATCAATGAATCCTTCACAAGTCTTTTTACAAATCGTAACGAGTACACTCTCCTAAATGGAGAAATGAATACTCAGCGCGAACAATGCGCAAATATACAAATTATTGTGAACTTTAAGCCGTCACATATACGTAGATTATGTTTAAATCGTAGAAATGGGCTATAGTAGGTCGAAGAGAAATTAAATAAACGAAGATATAGGAAGGCCCTGGGTTCAAATCCCAGCGAGGTCCATGAATTTTTCACAATTTCTTTCTTCGTTTATTTAATTTCTCCTCGACCTACTATAGCTCATTTCTACGATTTATTCTTATTTATTCTTGTATACAAATAACTTTTTTCCTCTAAGCTCCTCAAATATATTACGTATGAAGTTGTGGAAATGTCAGTTTCTTGGATCAGGTAACTAATTTTTAGGATATGTAGTAGTAGTCGTAGTATGAAAGCCGCCGAATACAGTAAAAATACTTCAACGTCCAACAATATGGATACGCCGTTTAATGAAAATAAAACTTTTCTGGTTATTTGTCGCAAGAAGTTGCCGTCTCTCAAAACATTAATTGTTAGGTACATAATATTATAAAGATTTTACTTCCTTAGTTCAATTTTCCTTATTTTATATTTGCATATATTCACTACTTTCAATTTCAAATTTCAGGCCAAATTGAGATTCAAATAAATTCTTTACATTTTATTGTGATATAAAATTGAACTACATAGTATGCATGTAAAACAATTGCTGAAAAAAAACCTGTCAATGTATGTAAAGTGTAAATGTCATTGAGAATAATATTGCCCAATAATAAATATTGTATTCAGTATTAATAAATGCCTTTGTATAACTAATTGGTTCTCATTTAGAAATCATCACAAAACATTTTATTTAAATTCCTACAACAATGCTACAAAATCAGTGGTGTACAGACAACCAATAGGAGTCAGAGCCGTGTTTAGCTAACGCGGGGCCCGAGGCCCGAGTAAATTGCGGGGCCCCTTCAAGGGGATTTTTATCCATAAAAATCTACACATGCTTACATAGACACAGTTCTATTCTACACAGAACATGAGTTTCTGATAATTGTGGAAAACATTTGTCTCTCTCTTAGCCGCAGCAGTAAGCAACGACAAAAGTTTTTCACGTGTTCCACATTTTCACGATTTTTTATTTCAAAATTAAACAGCGCGGGGCCCCATATAGCGCGGGGCCCGGGGCACGTGCCCCATGTGCCCATAGGTAAAACCGGCCCTGATAGGAGTCCGTATCAATGATTTCACCAAAGAATCCTTTCGGGCTATTTTTCGAATTATTCTGTTGTTGATTTTGTGAGCAAATAGATGTGCTCTATATGAATTATTTGCACGATGTGTAAAAACTGAATGTGAAGTACGAATGTATTTTGTGTACATGATACGTAACAATCTGTAAGATGTTCCAGTCAGTGTGATAATGTCTACGATATTTTGTATGTATTATTTTGTTGTATTACATGTTATAGACCCTGAAGAAGATGCAAGTGCATGAACTGAGAGGCCGGTGTTGTAAGAATAAATGCTATTTAACTGAGATTTCGAGTAATTGTTAACACCTTAAATAAAAATATATGTTTCTTAATTCTTTAATGAATATAATAGTAGGTTAACTGTTACTTTTTCGCAATAGTGCAAAAAAGTAAGAGTCAAACGCACTAATACTAAAACAAATGTCATTTTAACGTTCAAAATAAGATATAAAAGTTGATATTATGAAACGGAATTAGGAAAATATAATTTTGAGTATGTACTAACTTTTTATGAACTTCTAGATCCATTTTCGAATAAATTTATATAGAAATATAAATCTAATTTAAGATATACTTGAAATGGAATTGCACTTTTATATTTTCTTTTATGATCTTATATACACTGGAGAAATATATGTTTACTGACAGACGTGTCTTTATTTATTTATTTTATTTGGTTTCAAATTGAGTGACGTTCAATTTCCTGAACAAAATTAAAAATTCCATTTTCTATGGAGTGTTTACTATCACCTCTATATGAAATTCCATCTGTTTCTAAAACAATGAAAGTAAAATAAATGTCAGTAGATATATCTACCTTTAAAATTACGAAGGAGAAGCTTCTTTTCTTTATGTGAAGAATGTTACAGAAATTCTCTTTGTTCAATTGATAACTTCGTATTTCCAGTTTATAACTTTAATATCATGAATTCTTTCTCGATTATACGATCCACAGACAAGTGCGCTGTAAATTTAGCTGCACAAGTAACAAAGTAGTTATTTGTGTATTATCAATATTTCTAAAAAAACATCTGACAGCGCACAGCTATAAGAAAAATATGTTGTGTTCAGCACACTACCTCTCGCCATTTCCATTTTATGTTACATAATTAACTAATTTAACATTTCTTGTACACATAAATAATTGAAATTGTATCTCTTCTTTCGTTCAATGAGGAATTTTGTCCTACTCTTTTAATATGTTCAAAATTCTTCAAATTCATTGACGGTATTAGCGTTATGTCTTACGGATATATGTAATATTAATATATTTATTTGAAATCGTCACTAAAGTGCACAAAAATCGTCATTAAAAGTTTAGAAATCGGCACTAAAGTAATCCATTATATGACGATTTTATACAAATTCAGTGTTGCCAACCTTATGATAATTATTGCAAACGTAAGATAATTTGGTCAGATGTACGATGTACAATAGTAAATTTGTACGTAAAATGACAAATAACATATGCAAGAAGAACAAATTAAATAATTTCAATTAAGAAATTTGAGATAAAACATAATTTTGAGTGTTCTTTTACGATAACCTCAATGTCCGGAGGTTAGCAACATTGACTGTCAGATTGACAGATGTAATGTAACAACCATAACCTATAAATATAAATATTCCTTTCATTTCCAATTATCAATTTCAAATAAAATTTAATACGCACCTCGGCACTGAAGTTTGTTTTTATCACTCATATGGTTTATTTTCCTCGGCCTTACGGCATCGGCAAATAAATTCTACATTCGTGATAAAAATACAACTTCATTGCTTTGATATATAAATAATTATTATAATTTTAAATATTTAATTAATAATACAATAAGAAATATAACTGTACTTCCCGGAAAAAGCTTTCAGCGAGATTTATTACAACGGATTATTCTATATTATTATATATTGTATCTCTAAATCTATAGAAGATATATTTTTTTAAAGGTATCAGATTAAGAATTTAATAATCTTTATTATTTATGATAACATAAACTTTCAAAAAATAATATTTAGAAGAATATATTCAGGGAAACTACTACTTTAATTATTACCAAAAGCTTATCAGCCCTTCCTATTAATGTTAGACTGAGGAATCCGTAGTTAAACATGTCTTAAGTCTTACAGTATTTGAGAAACATATTTCCAACACCCATAAACACACGGACATTATCGTAAAAATCTGTTGTGGCCAACACAATACCTCTCGCCATTTTCATTTTATGTTGCATATGGCGCGAGCAGGTATGTGACTTTGCTGGCCTTAATTTAATAATGTACATAAGTGTCAAGTATCATAAGTTTTTATTCAAAACATTATGATTTTCCAAATCCACGTGGATTATTTTCCTCGACAAGTATAAACCATACAATGGATGACAAATAAACGTCAGAATATTTTGAATGAAAAGTTATGACATATGACAATTGTGACATCTATGTAAATAACTACTAGCCGTCATTCTGACACGGATCCTCATAATATCTGCTTGCCAAGGCCAACTAAGTCACATCTGCTCGCGCCCTATAATTAACAAATTTAACATTTCTTGTACACATAAATAATTGAAATTGTATCTCTTCTTTCGTTTTATCAGTAATTTTGTCCTACTATTTTAATATGTTCAAAATTCTTCAAATTCATTGACGGTATTAGCGGTATTTCTTAAGGATATATGTAATATTACCATACCTATAATTTAAATACATATTTAATTAATAATACAATAATATATATTAAATGTACTCGTACCTCCCAGAAAAATCTTCCAGTAATGTTATTAAAACTGCTGATTTTTGACACTGACATTTTGCATTTATCTGTCAATTACAAACATTTAAATATCTCAACTGTTTTTTGGGAAACGAGATTTATTACAGCTTATTTTATATTATTATATGCTATATCTCCAAACCTAAACGAGATATAATAAAAAAATTAAATGTGTCAGATTGAGAATTTAATAATCTTTAATATTTGTGGTAACAAATTTTCAAAAAAAAATATATATGGAATTTTCTTTTAGAAACTACCTCTTCCGGTTGACCAATTGTTACCAGAACCTATTCAACTCTTCCCATTACTGTTAGATTGAGGAATCCGTAGTCAAACAGGTCTTTAGTCTTATAGAATTTAAGAAATCGTATCTCCAACAACCTAACACACATACACACACACACATACATCCACACACACACACATACATCCACACACACATACATCCACACACACACACACACATACATCCACACACACACACAGACATCATTGTAAAAATGTTAAAATTGGATTATATGGACCTTAAATCGTGCTTATTTAATAAAATCTGGATATGCCATTTTTAGCATGAATCCAATGCCTCTCTTGTTTGGAAATTGGAATTGGAAAATGAAAAGGATGCAAAAGATTCTATTTAATTATGACATGGCCTAGACATATATTTACAATTCAAACATTTCGTAGTCATTCTAATTGGGTCAATGTGAAACGTATCCTTTAAACTAGTTAATTAGTTCCCTATCGAACTCTCCTTCTTCGTATTTGAACTCCAATCGCTTACTCCATTGCAGTTCTGTACTTACGAGAATTTCCTAACCCAACTTATAGCAACGGTGGCCTGTTAAATTAATTACCGCAGGTCCAGGGTTGAGGGTCAATCATTGTGCTCCTAGAATCATGTAGGAAAGTGATTAATTTGGGAACATTGTAATATAGATAGGCAAATTTAAAGGGCGTATATGGAAGGGATATAATAGGTAGTTAGGGTTAATTTTAGACGTTATATTCAAAGAGGATATTGATAAAGTTTGATGGGAATTTTAATAGATGGATATTGATTAAGTTATAAACTCTAATTTGTTACATTACTTTGTTCCTGATTATTTCTGTGGAATATGCAGTGAATTTAAACTCTTAAGTGTATCCCAAGAATCTTCTCATAAATTGAAGAAACAAAAATTATTGAAGCAATGGGCCCATTTTTACGAAACTTTGTGCAAAGGAATGACTATTAATGAAAATTCGATATGAACATTCTTATTTATTAAGCAAGATATGATTTTTACTACTCGCTAATAGAGGTATTGAATTCATGCTAAAAGTCGCGTATCCGGATTTTATTGAATAAGCACGTTTTAAAATCCCTAGAATAAGATTTTAACATTTTCACGATGATGTGTGTGTGTGTGTGTGTGTTAGGATGTTGGAGGTACGATTTCTCAAATTCTATGCAACTAAAGACCTGTTTAACTACGATTCCTCAATCAAACAATAATGAGAAGAGTTGAATAGGTTTTAGTAACAATTGGACAACCGGAAGTGGTAGTTTCTTAAAAAAAAATCTTCTAAATTTTTTTTTTGAAAATTTATGTAAATACAATAATAAAGATCTGTAAATTCTCAATCTGATACACTAATTTTTTTATTATATCTTCTATAGATTTAGAGATATATTATATAATAATATAGAATAATCTGTTGTAATAAATCTCGCTACCCAAACAACTCCATGGAAACCAGTTGAGATATTTAAATATTTATAATTGTCAGATAAATGCAAAATGTCACTGTCAAGTATCATCAGTTTTATTAACATTACAGAAACTTTTTCTCTAAAGTAAGGTATATTAATATTACAGAATCCTTAAGAAATACCGCTAATACCGTCAGTGAATTAAAGAATTTTGAATATATTAGAGGAGTAGGAGAAAATTCCTCATAGAACGAAAGAATAGATACAATTTGAATTATTTGTATGTACAAGAAATGTTAAATTCGTTAATTATGACCCGGGTTCAATCCCGACCGATGCCAAAAATTACTCTTATTTTAATGGAACAAATTGACTTCTGTGGTGAACTTTCCACGACAGCAATGAGTGCCCGTGAGATGCCTTGCAAGCGCACAGTACAAATATGTCATCATCATTACCGATATCTGCGTACAAAGCAGATTGGCACACCCAGCAATGGGTAATATGCCGTGATGATATATTGATTTATTATTTATTTATGTAACATAAAATGGGAATGGCGAGAGGTCATGTGTTGGCCATTTCAGATTTTTTAAAATTTTGCGATAAGATTGTGACATCACCTGTGGCGGACCAGTGATATTGTAACAATATTTTTTCATGAGAGTTCCACCATCTTTCTCACCAATGGAAATGGAAAATGGATAGTCTGTCGGCGGCGGCGCTGTGGAACTATAGGCGGGATCTTCAGCTTTCATATTTCTGGCCAATAGAATCAAATCCACCCTCGTCACGACATAAAATAATTAATTCGTTAAAACTTTAAAATGAAGTAAAAGAATGTATTTTAAAATTATTTAGCTATACTACTTATTAATCAGTAAGTATTTTACTAATTTTATATAAATTTGTTGTATTTCGATTATGATTAATGGGCCCATAAAACAAATCAAAATCGGACTATAACTTTTGGGTTTTTTTAGTCATATACACTCCCGAAGTATATGTTAATCAAAATTAGTTCTAAAAGTTCAAAGTTTAGCTACATTGTTAAATTGTAGTACTAGGCCCAGTGTATGTAGTAATAATGGGATCATTTTTAAAAAAAATGTCGATTTTTTTTTATTAAATCGTGAAATCCATCTCATTTAATAAATATAGTAATATAAAATAATTTAAAATGTGCGATTTTTCATTCATAATTCTGCTAATAAACTTTCGCGGCTATAAACACGGGCTAAATTTGTGACGTCATGGCTTGTTACTCAAAAATAGACATTTCTCTCAGACACATTTATGCTCCATTTGATATCCGTTTTAGCCGTTATAAACACAAAACAGTATTCTAACTTAAAATTGTGACATTATTATTATTATTATTATTATTTCATATTTCTTTAAAAGTATTAGTGCAGTATAAGGTATGTAATAAAACATTTATTTAAATAAATACCACACCAAACAATCATAGTTCCAAACTAAACCGGCAGAGGTCGACTGTCGTATCCGTGGAGCCGTATCGTCATCATTGAAATATTTGAAATTAAAGGCAACTATTAAAAAATCATATTTCTGATTCTAAAGACTTATAAGGTGTAAATATACACCTACATATTTAATTTGACCTATTCTTTCAAGAAAAAAATAAATCAAAAAATGTAAAATGACCCCATTCTATAAGTTCTTTTACGATCATTTTATTTAACGGAATAAGTTATCTGTAGTTAATAAAATATAATTATTATCTGTAATATATTCAGTATCCCATTTCAATACTTTTACTTTTCTATTTTAAAATATAAATATACTGCCCGTATCATATAGCTTAAGTACCACGTCTGGAAAATCATGATATCTTTACGAAATATATATATTTTTTTATCTTTACGAAATATATTTATTATAGTTCCTTTAGAATCTGAATCATAATAAATTTTAAATTCAGAATTTCTTTTCAGGGAAATTTATATGTTCTTATGCTTCTTTCTCTACCAATATATCATCTTATTCGTCATTTCTACGTCAAAATATTTCTTTTTTGTTCATATGTAAGCTCGAGCATAACTTTCAGGCACTTCGTTGCAAAGTGAAATCAGTCAAATATTGTGTGCCTTCGACTTTTCTATAGCGTGTATTGTGAGCGAATATTTCACGAACAAAAAGAATTTTATTGTTGTAGAGGCGGGATTTACACGATAATTACTCGTACAGCAACAGCAAACAAGATTAATAAGAAGAATTATGGGTGATTAATTATTGGATTTATAAGGGAGATAACATTCGTTATAGAATGTTTATTGGAAATAATATGATAGATTATCAAATGTAGGAATAATTTAATGCATAAAAGAAATAAGAAATATCGTGTCTAACATACAAGATTATTTCTATAATTAACAGTAAATTCAACATTATACCATATACAATTCTATTACAGATAAAAATAGTACCTAGGTCAATACAGTTCTTGTACTGTTCTAACAACTTTTTACCTTCCGTCACCTTTATGTAAGGAAGGTATTGTTTTTGGTCAAAAAAATCAATGACGAGTTTTTAGGGAATAAGCACGTTTTATTATGGACCATATAATGCGATTTTACCATTTTTACGACGATGTCTGTATGTATGTATATGTGTCTGTGTGTGTGTGTGTGTGTGTGTGTGTGTGTGTTTGTGTGTTTGTGTGTGTATGTGACGAAAGTTTCGGATCGCTTAATTTCAATACCACGATTCCAAAAATTATTTTTTTTTCGCATTCCTCAACTTTACACACAGAAGAAGAGGTGATTAGATTTTGGTTATAATTGGTCTACCGGAAGTACCCTTATTTGCTATTTTTAACAGTTTTTCTTGAAAAAACGCAATTAAATAACATTCATTGACATTTAACGTTATTATAATTTAAAGAATATATTATTCTCTATACCATTTGATTGGATTTTATACTTCATATTCAAACCAGCCAGTTATGCTACCCATGGAAACTGTTAATATATTCAGATGTCAGTCTCAATGAAAAGTAAATGAATATGGCAGAGATGAAGATGTTGAGATAGATGTTGGGGAAGACACGAAAATATACGGTAAGGAATGAAAGAATAAGGGAAATAACTCTGGTGTTAGAAGTTTCTAGAAAGATACAAAAGAGACGATTACATTGGTTTGTACATGTCATGAGGAGAGATGAATATATTGAAAGCAGAATGAATAGCTTAGTAATAGAAAGTTGAAGAAACAGAGGAAGACCAAAGATAAGATGGAAGGACTGTATTGCGGAAGACTTGAGGGAAAAGGAACTGATTGAGAACAACACGCAAAACAGAAATGAGTGGAAGAAGAAAATAAAAAATAGCGACCTCTAACGATTGGGAAAAGCTAAAGAAGAAGAAAATGTCAGTGCCAAGTGCAATTTGCATAGTTTGTTTATGAAACAATTTTACTGGAAATTTAGAATCTTTTGCAAGAAAATTTATATATGGAATTTATACATAATACACAGGATTGACAAAAGATATTGTGCTGGCCACATCAGATTTTTTTCTAAAGATCCTGATTTATATTTCCGTGATTTATTCGATTTTTAGCACAATCCTTTTAAAGGTAATAGATGTAAAATGATTTTGATTGTGCTAGGCATTAATGTATCTTTTCTTTGACTGTCATCTATGCTCATAACTGTATTTTTAAACGTCCCTACCTAATCACTTTTCTTTGTACAATAAAGGCTTCATATCGCCTGACTTAAAAAAAAATATATGATAATTGTTCACTTATCTTCTATGTTGTAAGTAGCAAATAGGGCTACCAAAAAGTATATGCTGTCCTTCTGTTTACACAAAGAATATAATTTCATTTATTGGGTATTGTCAGTACATTCTTCAAAATGTGTCTTCCTTTTATCTTTGATCTTTTTCTGAAATATTGTCAATTTGCGTTTAGTTTTTGAACCATACTTGTATTAGTAAATCTTTTCAATTCTGTACAGCAGGGAATTTGGAACAAGTATTATTTAAATTTCCATAAACTAAAAACTTTTATCAGAATAAAACTAAATAAGCTCTTTTTCGCAGAATAAACATTGTGCATCCAACATAAACTTTTTTCAAACAGTCGTATTGTTCGTTACAAAACTTTCATTTGTTATAATTTCCTACAATTTTTCAACAACACATCGTAGCTGTAAAATAAATAGTCTTTTTTTTTCTCTCTTTGTGTGTCCGCAGCAACCATCATTTAGTTTTACGACTGTTTATTCCGATTGAGAAATTTCTTGGAGATGGACGAAGTGTGTAAACAATTTGTTGAGTTACGAAGGATTTTTTCAAGATGACGGAAATTGCGGATGATTAAAGATTTACCGAAAAGGGGATGGAACTAAGGGTAAACATAAGAAACCTGCCTGTAAGAGAAAGGCTAAAAAGATTGCTTATTAAATATAGAACGGTGTAGGAGATATATTGGAACGCTCGGATATTTACGGAAATTTAAGAACCTTTCAAAGAGTGTAAGAGCTACCTACGAAATTTTCTAAAAATAAATATTAATATATGAGATTTAAGTAAAATTTACGAGCACTTTCAAATATCGCGCGTTACACGTTTTCAATGGGGCTAATTATTTTTATCACGTTGCTACCATGGTATGTGAAGTGTATGTCAAGTTTAATTCATTTTGGATGCTTAACGAAACATTATGACATGCTTGGCGATTTTTTAAATCTAGGAATGACGAAACAAAGATTTTGCATTAAATATTGTGGTAAAAATGGTACGAAGTGCAGTGAAGTGGTGTAAATGTTGGCTTTTGACGAGGAAATTATATTGAAACCAACAGTTTATGAATAGTACAAACGTTTTCAACAATAGTTCGATAGACATTTTGAGGGTCATTTTCTAGTCCAGATTTAATTTCTGTTGTTTATAAGAGATTGCAGCAAAATAGACTCGAAGTTCAAAGAGAATTATGTTTATTTTAACTTTTACAAAAATAACATATTGCAAAATCAGATAACTTAAAAACATTTGTTTTTTTTTACTAACTAACAAAAGATTGTGTAGCCAACGCAAAATAAAATAAGCTTACATAATTACATCAATGTCGCCTATGTCAACAATTTCTACCGAGATCTTTTAATTTTGGCACAATGAAAAACCAAATCAAAGCATTCAGTTACTATAAAAATTTCAAATGAAATGATTATGCGTTCCCGAAAATCTGTGCGACCGGTAAATAGCTAAATTTTGTTAGTTCGCGCCAAATCCGTGCTATCAAACGCACGAATATTCTGTTTTCCTAAAACGCGAGTGGTGCATCAAATTTTTAATCGGTGCTCTTCGGTCAATGGCAAGTAACAAGAAAAGGAAGTGAGCAGCCATGTATTTGCTAGATGAAAGTGAATACGATCTACTGTGAGTTATGAGATTACCTCATTCCATGTACAGCATGCATTGCATTTCATCTCATAATTTTGCCACTTCCTCAATTAAAACTCATCTTCATCTTCCCCAAAAACCACCCTACTTTGTAGAATTTCGCTCATCATACAATATACAAGCACAATATACTCTTCACAACCAAACTATATACTTCCTACTCTCAGGCGCGTTTTGTTGCGCTTCTATACTGTTCAAAAAGCATTCGGCCGCGATGTACTAAAACGTCTCTATTTACATACAGTGGCGTGCAAAAGTTTTGAACCAAACAGATTTTTAAATCATATCATATTGGAAAGTGATACGAAAGTCAAATAGTTATATTAATAAATATATGCACTTGCGCATAACATATTTTCATATTATAAATACGAAACCATGTAAATAAACTTATTTAGTAAAAAAATAATTTATCGTGCTGTGCAAAAAAATTGCCTTATGTCTCCTATCGACTAAAAACGGGTGCCTCGACATTTGAGTTTTGGAAAGAGGAAAAAATAGGCTGAAGCCATATCATACGGTGGTTGTTCGATAAGATTTGTTGAGTTTTTGGCCATAACTTCGTTCACAATGATAGCCTTGTGAGATGGTGCGTTATCGTTGTGCAAAATCCATGATTTTTCTTTCCACAAATCTGGTCTTTTTCGACGAGTTTGCTCTCTCAAACTCTCAGATAATATTCTTTAGTTACTGTCTCACCTTCTGGCAAGAATTCCGAGTGCACAACACCGCGATAATCGAAAAAACTGTCAACATCACCTGCACTTTTGATCAACTTTGACGTGCTTTTTTCGGTTTCGGCTCAGTTGGAAGGCGCACGTGTTTTTGATAAAGTCGATTCACCGTAAGCTTTATGTAACATTTTCAGCGCTTTGGCACACGAAATTCCATTTGCAATGCAAAATTTGAGACAGATTCTTTCACCATTTCGTTAGACAATAACCTAAATTACTGACCCCGGTGGTGTATTGGGCAACGTAGTCAATTCACGACCCAAGGGTTCTGGGTTCAAATCCCGGATAAGGTATGGTTGTTTGTGTGCGTCTCTTTCATAATTTCATACTCATCTACGACGTTTCAAATATAGAAGGAAAAACTGTCTTATCGTCATCAAATCACCACTTAAATACAAAAATTGTATGAAAAAGTGTGTATAATAATAAATAAATGGAAAAAAATAACCTAAATTAATATTAAATTGGGAATTTGATGATAAATACATAAAAATAAACAAAGTATACAGGGTGTTCAAAAAATAGAGGTCACGGATTTATAAGTGTATAATACATCTCAAAACAATAAAAAAAGTTCATATAAACATATATCCGGGAAATGCCTAGTTTCAGAGCTATAACGATTTGAATATTTTATTTCTGACATACAACTCATTAATATTTTTAACATGACAATAAAATAATAGTGGCCGTTTACAAGTGAACAAATGAAGATAGTCTTTTGTTTTTCCTTATTTGTCATAATTATTGTTATTGTTTGTTACAAATACAATTTTATCTGAGGTTAAAGGTGGACATTTTGAACATTTTTCATTGATACGGCTACTATGATTTTATTTTAAGGATAAAAGTATTAGCATTGATTAAATAATATATATAGATTGGCAACCTTATGAGCATTTGCGTACCGCGTTGTAAAGATACGTATTATGCTGCCACCTTTAATAATTTTATTATTTGGCCGTACTAACATTCGATCAGGCTGGCGGTAATTATATTCGGATGTATTCGTGTCAAGTCGCTTGGAGTCGGAGACACGAAATTTTTAATAAAAAATAATGAATTATTTAATCACATAATTGATTATGAACAACAAATAAATTAATTCGTTATTATTTTGAGGGACGCCAAAAATGAACTTCAAGAAATTTATGAATATTGAAAAAAATATTTTTGACTAAATATTAGCTCATCGAAATGTATATATTCCCAATTATTTTTACTCTTCTTTTAACACCCTGTATACTGAACTATATAAAAAAGTTAATTAAGCCATTTTGTCAAATGTGCATAGGATATTAGTATATTACATATATACAGGATGACATTGAAAAAGTGCCACTCAAAATAACATTTTTATTTATAATTATTTTTTAATTCCCTATACATATTTGTAAAGTAGGCTTAGGGGCTCACAAATCATGGTATTTGGCATGATGGTAGCGCTTTCGGTTTAACTGGAAGTGACATTAACTTTCTTCAAATAGGACATCCTATTTATTTTTACATATGTATTTGGAATCTACGTAAAATTACGAATGCAACGATATGTTTGAAGTGTATTTTTATAGAATTAATTAATTACAAAATGATCCATAATTAACCTGCTAAGCCAAGATGTGAAAACAGTTGAGATAATAAATAATATTTAAGTTAATTTTATGAATTGGAAATTATTTTTGTAAGATTTCATATTCTGATAAAGATGACAAAGAAAGAAGAATATATATATATATATATATATATATATATATATATATATATATATATATATATATATATATATATATATATATATATTAATGGTTTCATTCAAAATATTAATGGCATTTCAAAATTATTTGCGGACATGAAAGAAGAGAATTAGTTGTTTTTATTAACAAATAGATTGCAACAAGATTGTATGGAAAACCACTTTTCAATAATTAGAAATAGAGGGGGGTACAATCCAACTCAAACTGTAAAACAATTTAGGCAAACATTGCAAAGAATTATTCATATAAGAATTTTAAAACCAGTTGGAAGTGGAAACTGTGAAATAGATGACGACAAAATGATTGAAATAGAAATATCGGAATCCATTACAGCGCCTAATGAAATGATTGACAATGTTGAAATTGTACGACCAAAAAATGTGAAAAATAGTAATGACAATGAATCTCAATTTCAATCGCCAAATATTTTATATGACTAATGTAGTGTGGTATACTTCTCTAGATATTTGGTTTTTCGTATTAAACAATACAATTGCGAAAATTGTAATAAAATTTTAAGGAAAAATAACCTTCTTGATGAAAATGAAATTTATTTAGTTCTTAAAGATTATGGCAAAGTGAATTAAATATAATATTTTTGCAGGCCGAAAGAACAAACAGTGAAAATTTTAATTTTTTTTTAGTGAATTTAGAAAAGAACATTTACATTCAAACAATATAACCAGCAATTTAAAAAAAAATAGTATACAGTGCATAAATTTGCATTATAGTGATTGGTTAAAATAAAAGTAATGGATGCTATGACAAAAAATTTATTATAAGAATATTTATTAAAATAAAAGTTTTTCAAACTTTGAAATGGAAATCTACAGATATCACAAGAAAAGCTTGTAGAACAAAAAATATATATTTTGCAGAACAAATAATAATTAAAACATTGAATATTGTAATAAATTTTTAGGTCAATAGTTCTATATTATTCTTGTTTAAATAAATATAAACTTTTTTCTAATTGGTACTTTTTCTTTTGTTATTAATTGGTGGTCAAAGAAGATATTAAAAAAATTCTTTTAATTTATAATTATTAAGTAAAACAACAAGAAAACTTATTTGGAGAAGATTTATTGTATTAAAATAGGTACATTGTTTTATTTGCGGAATATCTTAAAAAGTTGCGCTTCTAGCAGTATTTAAAAATTAATAATTTTATGTGCTTCAAGTTATCGGGTGTAATTTTAGCAGCTCCGATTCAATTCTAATCCAACCTAATTCAATGCCGCTTGGTAAGCACCTTATTTAAAAAGAATAACTATTTATGATGTATAAAGTGACATTTTATTTTGTGAGAAGGAAGTTTGGAGTATGACACGAAGCGGATGGTCCAAACCTTCAAATACATATCCGCTGTAAATTCATATTAAATCATTTCTCTATTAAATGATAAATGAATGCATATCCCCTGTAAATTCATATTAAATCGTTTCTCAATAAAATGTTAAATGAATTTTTATTAATTATGAAAGAATGTAAGCTTATTTTTAAAAATAAATTTATAATTAAATTAAATATCTATGAAGAAATGACGAAATAAGTTTAACAAATTCTCATTATAATTTTTTTTGGCTCCGCCCGATCCCGATGCTCCGCCCGGCGATGTGTACTACCATGCTGCTATCTTGTATCGAATTAGGCACATGTATAGTGTGCAACTACAGCGCAGATGGCTCTTACTCGTACAGAATTAAAATGTGTTACGCGGATTGACTATAGCATTGCCAATCTATATATACTATTTAATCAATGGTATTAGTTGTATATAATAGAAATAAAATAATAAAATCGCTATAGCTCTGAAACTAGGCATTTTCGGATATATGTTTATATGAACTTTTTTATAGTTTTGAGTTGTAGTATTCACCCTTAAATCCGTGACCTCTATTTTTTAAACACGCTGTATAAACTCTAGACACCAGCTTGGCTCGATATTTTTAACATGGACAATTTTGTTTATGCTATAAAATATAATGCAAATAAATTTTAAAACATGTCAACTATAGTAATTATAATGTAAGTAACATCCCTGACAATAGTGTAATATATATATTACAAAAAGAAATAGTTAATGGTGAATAATATGGGCTCGTGTGTTCTAATTAATTTATTCAACAATTAAAATTTGTCACAAAAAATTACAGGATGTTTCGGATATCATCAGCTATACATGATAAAAAAATCTGTTGTGGCCAGCACAATACCTCTCGCCATTTTCATTTTATGTTGCATAGGGCGCGAGCAGTTATGTAACTTTGGTGGCCTTGGCAAGGAGATATGGGGGCCCATGTCAGAATGAGAGCTAGTAATGTACAATACATAGGTGTCCAGTATCATAAGTTTTCATCCGAAACATGATTTTCCAAATCCATGTGGATTATTTTCCTCGACAATGGATGACAAATAAACATCAGAATATTTTGAAATTTTGAATGAAAAATTATGACATATGACAATTGTGACATCTATGTAAATATACTAGCCGTCATTCTGACACGGATTCTTATATCTGCTTGGTAAGGCCAACAAAGTCACATGACTGCTCACGCCCTATACGTAATGAATTTAACATTTCTTGTATACACACAAATTGAAATTGTTTCTCTTCTTTCGTTCAATGAGAAATTTTATCCTGCTATTCTAATATGTTCAAAATTCTTCAAATTCATTGACGGTATTAGTAGTATTTCTCAAGGATATATATGTAATATTAACATACCTGTAATTTAAATACATATTAAATTAATAATACAATAATATATATTAAATGTACTCATACCTCCCAGAAAAATCTGACACTGACATTTTGCATTTATTTGTCAATTACAAAAATTTGAATATCGTAACTGTTTTTCGGGCAACAAGATTTATTACAACAGATTATTCTATATTATTATATACTATATCTCCAACCGTATACGAGATATAATAAAAAATTTAAATGTGTCAGATTGAGAATTTAATTATCTTTAATATTTGTAGTAACAAATTTTGAAAAAATAATATTTAGAAATTTTCTTTTTAGAAACTACCACTTCCGGTTGTCCAATTGTTACCAGAACCTATTCAACTCTTCTTATACAGGTCTTTGGTCTTATAGAATTTGAGAAATCGTGTCTCCAACAACCTCACACACACACACACACATCTACACACACACACACACACACACACACACACACACACACACACACACACAGACAGCATTGTATAAATGTTAAAATCGGATTCTATGGACCTTAAATCGTGCTTATTCAATAAAATCTGGATATGCGATTTTTAGCATGAATCCAATACCTCTCTTAGCGAGAGGTAAAGATTGTAACAAAAAAAATCAATAGTAGGAAAAGTACAACTTAGCATAGGAAAAATAATATTTTGTAGAATATAATATCGAAATTTACATTGTAATTTAAGTTTTTTATTGCAGGTAAAAAACTTTATATAAATGTGAAAAATACATTGTGTATCGTCCCGACGAAGGATGGGTACGAACTTAAAAAATACAAACTACGCTTCATCGACATTTCGTGCAAGATTTTTTGTTCATACCCATCCTTCGGAGGGACGATACACAATATGTATTTTTCACATTTATATGAAGTTTTTTAACTGAAATGATTTTTTTTAATTACCATGTAAATATCAATATTGTATTATACAAAATATTATTTTACCTATGGTTAGTTGTACTTTTCCTACTATTGAATTTCTTTTTTGTAACAATACTGATTTATCATGTATAGCTGATGATGGAGAGAAAATATCCGAAACGTCCTTTATTTTTTTGTGACACTTTTTGATTGTTGAATAAATAAATTGGAACACACGAGCCCATATTATTCGTCATTAAACATTTTTAACAAGTTCCCAACTTCATACATTTAAAAAGAAATATTCTTTTAACAGAGATAAAATAAGTTTGGCCGATATATTGCACGCAACTGTATATGGAAAAGAATATCTACATCGCGTCTGACGCATATAACCGGACACGTTTGCAAACGAACGTGTTGACGCGGACTATCAAAATTGGCCTTAATTAGGCACTGCATAAATGCATTACTCATATAACTAATGGGGAATACTATAATATTGAATGAATATATTTTTTAATACATATAAATCTGATGTGGCAAGCACAATACCTTCCGTCAATCCTGTATATTATTTATAAATTCCATACATAAATTTTCTTGCAAAAGATTCTAAATTTCCAGTAATTTTTTTTCATAAACAAACTATACAAATTGCACTTGACACTGACATCTTCTTCTTCTTCTTCTTCTTCTTTAGCTTTTCCCATTCGTTAGGGGTCGCTATTTTTTATTTTCTTCTTCCACTCATTTCTGTTTTGATTGTGTCGTTCTCATTCAGTTCTTTTTCTCTCAAGTCTTTCGCAATACAGTCCTTCCATCTTATCTTTCGTCTTCCTCTGTTTTTTCAACCTTCTATTACTGAGCTATTCATTCTTCTTCGAATATATTCTTCATCACTCCTCATGACATATTCAAACCAATGTAATCGCCTCTCTTGTATCTTTCTGGAAACTTGTAACACTAGAGTTATTTCCTTACCGTATGTTTTTGTATCTTCCCCAACATATACTTCACATCCTCATCTCTGCCACATTTATTTACTTTTCATTGATACTGACATCTGTCAATTTGAATTATCTGAATATATAAGCAGTTTTCATGGTTAGCATAGCTAGCTGATTTATGAAATTTAATATCTTTATAATTCTTTTACTCTATATCTATTGAATATGAAGTGTAAAATGCAATCAAATCGTATAGAGAATAATATATTCTTTAAGTTATATTAACGTTATATGCCAATAAATCATATTTAGCTGTTAAAATCTTCAAATGAGGCTACTTCCGGTTGACCAATTATAACCAAAATCTAATCACCTGTTCTTCTGGATATAAGCTAGAGGAATACGAAAAAAATATAATTTTTGGAATCGTGGTATTGAAGTTATGTGATCCAAAATATTCGTCACACACACACACAGACACACATACATACAGACATCATCGTAAAAATGGTAAAATCGTATTATAGGGACCCTAAAACGTGCTTATTCACTAATAACTCATCATTGAATATTTTGACCAAAGACAATACCGTCCTTACCTAACGGTGATGTAAGGTTAAAATCACATTTAAATATGTTAATATATAATTTATTTTCTTCATTATTGCAATTATTATTATTATTTTTTTCGTGAAAAGATGTCATGTTTCTTTACCGTTGAGAAATTGTTTGGGTCCCAAAAGTATTTGTTACTTCCGAGCTCATTTATAGAGGTCTGGAATTGATTGAAGTCAAGTAAGACAAAGGGCACTTATCAGGCGTCAGTTTACGAGCTTTCAAAGCTGTCGTGGTATAAAGCATCACGGGGATCACTATTATGCTATTTCATAATAGGAACTAATAAATTTGTATCCAGCCAAATTCGATCACAGAGTCACAAACGGTTACATAATGCATTCAGCCACGTAAATCCATATACATGAATGATTACATGAAATATTGCGTTAATAAAATTACCACTTCGCTCTAAATATATTTATCCAATTTTACAAAGTTAGACTTCCTTATATATTAGCATCCACTAAAGTGAAAATTACATTACTAAAATTTGATATCACAAATATGACAAATATCTTAACAAGCAGCTCTTTACATAGGGCTTCGCAACTCGTATACAACTTCGTGTCAGTGGGAAACAACTTCACACGTCAATTACCCTATATTTCAAACAAACAATCGATAACTTCATAATTTCTACTTCTCTTCTTCGCGATGCGGTGAGAATGTCTGAATAAATTTAGCATCCAATATACGGACTGAAATAGATTTCAATTAAAAATAAATTTACAGTTTTTCGATTCGCCCAGTGGAATCGAATTGAGGGCTTTTATATTTAGGTTTTACATTTTAATAGAAAATATTCAAAAATAATTTGAATGTAATGGAATTGAAATTTAATAATCATGCTCGGACGTTGTTATAAAATTATTATATTTTTATATCTATGAATTTATGGCCAAAGCAGATATGACACTTTTTTTACATATTTCAGTAAATTAACAATATTTCAATTAACACACTTGCGATTTCGATGGAGTCAAAATGCTGGACCAACAACCAAACAACTTGGGGAAAAAACAAACTCCAGAAATCTTATTCAAGATGATAAAAATAAAGGAAATTTTAAAACATCCAATGATGAACTGAGCGTTCACTTTCACGAGTATAGCTATTACCCATTTGTTCGAATCTTTAATATGTATTTCGTCGATTCGCTTGAAAAGGCTATTTCTTTGCGAAATACATGTTTTCAGAGTGTCTTGCAGTAACTTCGATAGCACTTTAGCTGCGTTGGCGAGAGCTCTACGGAGGGCACCCACAAGTTTGTATTCACTAGAAAACAGTGTATTCTGTCATAATATGGCCCTAAACAACCAAGTTCCATCGAAACTTTTGGTAGAATACGTGTCCCAAGTTGGTCACACAAATTGTTCGTTTCAGATCGTGAAACGTTCAAATCTGATGTAAAAACTGTACCTCATGTCTTTCAATCGCTTGAAAAGGCTTTTCCTAAGCAAAATACGTGTTTTTGAGTGTTTTGCAGTAACTAACAATCTTTCTCGGTTTATATAAACAGTTATATTGATTTGGCATAATCAGGTCGTGTAAAAGGAAAAAGTTACCTAAAAGTTGGAAATCTGTTTTAGCTTTGGTACCACAGAGACGAATGTACTCATTGTGCTATATATATACAATTTCATGATTTGAATAATATGCCATTTTGAATGTATAAATTTCTGTGAGTTGAGATACGCTTTTGAAGTTTTAAAGAGCATACCTGGCATATTAATTATGGAAGTTTATGCGGTACAACAGTGCGTATGCACATTGAAAACGTTTTATGAATATGACTATAACTTTACCAAAGTTCCGTCGTTCACAGATATGAAACATTTACATCTACTCGAGCATCTACTATACAAAATTCAGCGACTCTAGTAGCACTCTAGTAACACCGTTAATATTACAGCAATTTGAAATGTATAGTATAGAATTGAATATACAATTATTGTTGCATTAACCAACTAATTATTTTAATAGAACGTTTTCAAAATGCATGTGCCCATTAACTACTATAATACAATAGTTGGTTTTGACATAATTCAGGATTGATATTTAAAATAATTTTAGGACTAAGGAAAACTAAGGAAAAATTATGGATCGATGACTTTGAACTCGTTTTCTTATTGGACATCTCACAATTATTTTTTTCTGAACATATAAATAAAGTTATTACTTATTTTACCTACCAAAGGTGATGCAGGCAATAAAATAAGCACTTTTTGTGAAACCTCACGCGAACTACAGTAATTTTTTTTAAAGATGTCCAGTCAAGGTCATCTGTATCATGAACAAATTAACAAATTGGCATACATTTATCTCTTTCCTTTCCAAAGGCTATAACCGTGTGCGATAAGGATGGATATAACACGCTTGTCTTTCAAAAATTCATATTGTTAGGACATTCCACTTTAAAACCATGCTCGTTGTTGATAATATTTTCGCTGTAACGCAAGTTTATTTATTAATTCAGGTACATTACCTTGATTCATAGCCGTACGAATAACATTATTTTCAATTAGTCACTGACACTGATATTGTGTCATCTTATTTTTCACATATTTGGTTTTACATTTGCTAAACTTACTAGTTGACTTATTTTTGAATTTTGAATGCTTTTATTGTAACATATATTTTTATAATAATAAAATAATAGTATGTACCCTCATAAAAACTAAGCAAACGACACTACCGAATTTACGGAGCAAAAATCTGAATTCATTCAATTCGTAGATGACCTTGATTGGACATCTTTCAAAAATTTTACTGTAAACATTTCGCATACGCAATGCAAGTTTGCGGCCATTACTATAGAAACGTCCATTAAACTAGAAATAACTTCGACACTTCAGAGTTTATAATGACAGTTAATAATATGACAATAACAGTGACATTTTTAAAATCTGACAACTATAATAAAAAAAAAAAAAATTATGTAAATAAAATAAACATTGTCAAATAGTTATTTTAGAAAATATTTAATCTTTGTCAACGATTTTTTACAAAAATAATTGATTTGTTCATCAAATGTTAATCTCATTAAAGCCGCCTTTCTATTTCATTCAATTATACCGTGTAAAAACAGCATCGGCGACAGTTTTTCTCGATACGCTAAAGAGAGATTTCACGGCATTGATATACAAATAATTAACGCACGGTTATCGATTTTATACTAATTTCATCTACTGTCCAATTTGTCCATTAAAGATTAAGTGAAATATTTATTATTTTCTTTTAAATGTGAAAGCTTCTGTTCTTGTGTAAAGAGACTTAGCGAAACTTTTATTTTCTTTACGTGTTCTCCATCAATTGGGTGTAATTTTTCCATTTGGCCCGGTCTTGGAATTCTTCCAATTCGTGCGAGGTGTCCGGTGACATTGCCTACCTCCAGAGCTTTTAAGCTGCCTGCCTGGCGAGCTTTTAGTTCCGCAAATACAATTTCTTCAGCGTTTCCCTTTTCTCAAATAGGAGGAATTTTTACTTAGAAAATGCTTTGAGTGCATCTTAAAATATTCACAATTTAAAATTCAGCTCCTTTATTGCGGGATCTTTTTAAACTTTTCAAGAGTCAGTAATAGTTATTTATGTGTAAGTGACATATTTTATCAACAATAGGGTATTATACTTCTACTATAATGAAATTCAAGTTACTACTTAATATTGTATTACACTAGAAAAGTAACAAAAATCTGTTGTGTTCAGCACAATATCTCTCTCCATTTCCATTATATGTTGCATAATGAATTTAACACTTCTTCAAAAATAATTTAAATTGTATCCATTCGTTCTATGAGGAATTTTGTCCTACTCTTCAAATATGTTCAAAATTCTTTATATTCACTGACCGTATTAGCACTATTTCTTAAGGAAATATGTAATATTAATACACCTATAATACTAAATATTTAATTAGTAATACAATAAGAAATATTAAATGTACCTACTTCCCAGGAAAAGCTGTTAGGTTAGGTTAGGTTAGGAAAAGCTGTTAGTAATGGCACTAACACTGTAGATTTTTGACACTGATATTTTGCATTTATCTGTCAACTACAAACATTTAAATATCTTAACTGCTTACCATGGACTTGATTGGGTAGCGAGATTTATTATAACAGATTATTCTATATTATTATATATTATATCTCCAAATCTATAGAAGATATAGCAAAAATTTTAAATGTATCAGATTGAGAATTTAATGATCTTTATAATAATATAAATTTTAAACTTCCTGTTGTCCAATTGTAACCAAAACTTTTTCAGCTCTTCCCATTAATATCAGATTGAGGTATACGTACTTAAACAGGTCTTAAGTCTTATAGTTTTTGAGAAACCGTCCTTCCAACATCCACACATACACACACACACACACACACACACACACACACACACAGAGACAGCATCGTAAAAATGTTAAAATCGGATTCTAGGGACCTTAAAGCGTGCGTGTTCACTAAATTTTGGATATGTGATTGATCCAGTACCTCGCGATAATTTTTTTCACATTTAATGTTATATAATAAATAAATATATCATCACGGCATATTACCCATTGCTGGGTGTGCTAATCTGCTTCGTACGCAGATATCGGTAATGATGAAATATTTGTACCGTGTGGGTGATTACCAGGCGTCACCTCACGGGCACTCAATGCTGGGGTGGAGAGTGCACCACAGGGGTTAATATCGAAGTAATTTTTGGCGTCGGTCGGTGTCGAACCAGGGTCCCCAAATTCGCGACCAGACACTCAGCCACACGGCTAAATATTAAAGAATATTTTATTCGCTATACGCATTGATTACATTTTATACTTCATATTTAATGGATATAGAATCAAAGAATTATTAAGGGATTAGATTTCATAAAGCAGCCATGCAGCTATATTATAACCATGCTACTATATTAAGAAAATTCTAATTGAAAGCTGTCAGTGTCAAGTACAATTGACATACTATGTTTGTGTTATAATTTTATTGGAGAATCTTTTGCTAGAAACTTTCTGTGTGGAATATGTACAAAATACATAGAACTGATGGAAAGTAATGTGCTGGCCACATCAGATTTTTTAAAAATGCGATTTTTATTCATTATGTTGGTATAGGGTGAACATTGAATACTTATAAGTGGAGTATTTTGCAACTGAATGAACCTCGTTAAGAAGTTGAGCGCAGTTTTCTATTTGTTGCTTGAATTCTTCGCAAGTACTGCACTCGAAATTGCACTTTGTTTAGGAATAACGGTTATATTACACTCTTGTGATGCAAAATTGCAGACTTCATTGCGAACAAGAGCGTACGCGCAATTATTCATTATATGCGCAATGCCGCCAAAGCAAGGCTTCGAAAATAATACGATCCGTACGTGAAAATACTATAGAAACTAGAAACTAAATTTATTTTGATAATTAACGAATTGTTAATTCCGGGTCATTTTCTGAAATGCATATCTATGCGGGGCGCAAAGCTACAATCCGTGACTGTCCCGGAAAATGAAAATGGCGAGAGGTATTGTGCTGGCTACAACAGATTTTTTTAAAAAATAAATAAAAACTAATAATTAGTACTAGTTATATTTCTTTTTATAAGGTTTTTTCAGGTTGATGACGTGAGTCCTCTGCCTAATTATTTCCACCATATCTTAAACCCTTTTTATTAAAGTAATAGACGTAACAAAACCTGAAAATGATATTTCAGGTTATGCTGGATACATTTTTTGTGATCCTGAAAAAAGAAAAAATAAATAAAAATCTGTAGGTATGCATTATTTTATTTTTTCTTGCGAGGAATAAGAAATAAATAAATAAATAAATAAACAACTGATCGCCGTGGAAACATTCATTGTAGACAATAGCCTACTTTCCAAGCTAGCTCAGTAAAGAAGTATTCTCAAACGTACATTCTTGTGCAGTGCAACATGGTTTCAATTCAATCAATCAATTTCATTTACACAAAATGTCATTTTAAACATTTTCGTGAATTTTTAACACGATCGATGTGATAAGCTATACAGGGTGTCCCTTAACTTCGAGCAAAAACTTTAAGGGCATATAGTACTGCCCAAAATGAATAAAAAAGCTTCATCAACATAGGAATGATCTTCAACTGTTTCCGAGAAAAGCGAAAAATCTAAGAAAAACTGACAAAGATAACGATCGAATAAAATTTTGTCTATGTCAGTAAAAAGACTATAAAAAACAATAAAATTTTATATGAAACATTTTTCTCAATTTCTTATAGTTACGTAGTTATATGAAAATTAAATATTGACCAAGGTCGCCACAACATTTCACTTTTGATTTTTATAAAATAACAAAAGGCCATCTAAGATTACCTCTCAAAGGTAAACAAAAAGTCTCAATTAATCAAAATCGTAATTCTTATAGTTTTTGAGATAGCAAAGGTAAATCTCGTAAAAACTCATTTTTCACTGCGTTATATCTGGGAAACTATTAAAGATCGGACACATTTTGACTAATCTTTTTTTACTCATTTTGATCAGTATTATATGCCCTTAAAGTTTGTGCACCAAGTTAAGGGACACCCTGTAGAAGCGTCAAATTATCGCGGTCGGCTATTCATCTTTCATAAGCCTGACGTCCCATCACTAAATTGTTAGTTGCAATCGTATTTCCCTCATACTCATATAAATAATGTTGTAAGCATTTGTAAATGTCATCAGGCGTCCTGCTTGATGACACTGCGTCCGAAAATATGACATTTATTGTAATTTATATGTATACCTGCTTTAAAAGTTTGTTATTTAACTATCAAGTGTGTTAATGAGGGCGATAAATGATCGAGCTCACGCGTTAATTGTTGAGATCATTAATCGCCAATTAACATCGGTGTTAGTTACAATATTTTTTCGTTGACCGTATCTTACTTAAATGTCTAAATCTAATTTTATTCCATGACAATTTTTTTTAGATTAGTAATGGTTGACCGAACGTCAAATTTTACGTCAAAAAATCAATAAGTTTTGTCATCAATTGTTTTCAGTGGCACCCACGCACCGTTCAGTTTACTTAATGCTAGAAAACACAAGCGGTTTTTTATGTTATTTGAGGAATTTTAGTCTTTCAAATTCATTTTAAAGGTATGCTACGTGAATATACCTAGTTAGTAAGTGTCAAAAGCATGACTTTTAATTCTGTCTACCTTTTTGCTACAACTTAGCGTTAGTAAAATACATACTGTGTTCTATGTGGTGAACGCTCCCAATAAATCGTTTATTAATAAAAAAATCATGCATTAATAGGGGTCATTAATGAATAATTTTCTATACATTAAGATAGCCTATTAATAAACGGTCGACGGAAAATAATATTTAAAATGCATTGAAATTTAATATATTGTTAATTTGGCAAACAGTAGGTTCGGAAAAAAGTAGAATACTGGTAATTAAAGTAATCATTTTGAAATTTCCGTAGTACATATGCTCCTGTAACTTGCCGGTCACAAATAGTTATTTGTTTAACTAGGAACTAAAATACTAGATTACAGCAGAGGCTGCCGTTTCATTGCCGAGGCGAAGCGATTATTTGTAATATCTATTTTGAAAATTATCGCCATCAAATTATGGTGTTATGCGTTTATAGAACGGTTGATATGCGTTTGCTGAGCGATTACTATGTAAGTAGCAACAATAGGCAGTAAAAATATTTTTACGGTTAGGCAGTAAAAATGACATTTTACAGACTGTTAGCTGTCAAAAAATCGCGCTTTTAATGAAAATCGGCAATCAATTATCTTTTTCTTCAAGCGTATTACAATATTCATATTATGCTACTGTATACACACTGTAGAAGATATTCATTATCTAAGCTTCTTAATTCACCACTAGCGGCAGCAGTCGCAAGAACGACAATATTAAAAATTGTTATTTGGCAGTTGTATCGTTTATTTTGTAGTGTACACAGCCAGCTTTGGCTGAAACTAGAAACTCTACAACAATTCCAAAAAAAAATCCCTAAAGTTCTCTTTGAAACTCTTGAAGAAAAAATAGTATATGACATTCGTAGCAGAACGCCCTTATTGTGTTTTACCCAGCTTGCCTGACCTCGGCTAGTGTCTCGGCCGCAATATTTGGGTTCAACACAAAAGACCGCTTTCTACTTCCAATAACATAATATACCATTTCACGTTTATTAATTTTGATGTAACATTTTTTAACAAATTGATCAGAAGGACCACACGATGTATGCGTTTAAGCGGGACCGGTTTAACAGGACAATAGAAACTTATTGGTTTTTTTTAAATGTGCCTACATCGATGCTGTTGCGGTCCAGTTACCGGATACTACCGCAGCATGTTGTAGTTTGACGGGATGATGAATTTGCCGGATGATAACTACACATTGAAGATGATGCGAACATTCACCTTCACCATACTCCGATTTTGTTTTTTTAATAGAAAAAGAATACTGTTTGGGCTCTGCACTGATCAGATGTTGGTTTGACTGTATCCGAATCGGCAGTTCTATTTAGCGGGATTTATGTGACCTGGAGCCGACTTGGTGGTCTGGTGACTATATGCTATGAATATCACTCGGTAGGAGGGTTTTTCTCCGGGCACTCCGGTTTTCCTCTGTCGTAGGTACACTATACTTCTAACACGGTTAGTTGCCGTAGAGCGCTACTTCAGCTCTGTTGACTAAGTGAAAGCTCGAAGGCGTCAATAACCGAGAATACATGACTGTCTAATTCTCAACCATTATTACACTGAAACAAACAAATACACTGACATACACACATCACCCTGAAGAAAAGATTCCTATCTGCTATACCGGGGCACTATACAACATTATATGTGACCGGTGTTTGGTCCATCCCGGTTAACTGAATGCTGAATGCAGTTTTACTGGTCCCGCTAAAATGCATAGTGCGATCGGAGCAATTAAGTTCATTTCTATCATATTTCTATACTTAAAACCATAATTGAAAAACTAGTTGCATGAATCGTACAAGTATTATTGAAAACAAAAGGTCTATAAATTAAATTTGTTATATTATTTTCTAGTTATACTAATAAATATATATTAATAATATTATTATCCATTCTTTTAATTGTATTTATTTAATTATCCACTATAGTTTTGAATCTACTTGATATTAAAATGTGTATTTGATACAGTCTAGGATGTGTTTGTCACCTGTGGGAAGCGAAAGCTGGCAATACAGTCGGAGACTGGTCAACGATATTTACCTCTCTATAGGTTACATATAATATTTTTGCCCCTCCCGATTAGTTCTTTGATGAAACATTGAAACAGAGTATCTTAGTATTCCTTGGAAAATTTAAGAAGAACGAAGAAAAACGCTGTCATCTACCATATTTGACAAGTAAAATATTTATGAAATAACGACAATTTGAAATAAAGTAAATTTAAAATCGTAACTTATGACAATGAGCAAATATTTCACACGTTTAAAATATCTAATTGTTTGTATTTAACAAAATACGGACGTAAGGAAGCGGCTTGGGGAAGTAAGGGGAGCTACGTCCTAATAGTATGCTTACGATATCAGTAGTGGGAAAAATATTTTAATTTTGGTTTTAGTTTAATAAAAAAAATCCAAGATCTGCTCTTTCTTCAATTTTCAAATTAACAAATAATTTCTACACCCACCAAAGATCGGAAATCGCCCACTCGTGGGCGATGCCGCCCACGTTGAGTAACCTTGGTTTACATGGCATTAAAAATATTTTGTCTTCCTCCTTTCTTTTCTTGGATCTTCTTAAATTTTGTACGTTCCATTTTCATCTAAAAGTGTTTATTCTGTTATTTTTCCCTTTCAAGCTCCTTACAAGGGAGTCTCAGACGTTATATGTATTATAAATAATTCTTTTCAAATCCGGAGCTTTGTATAATATAATAAAACTTTTATTTTATCGATTGAAGTTTTTTGAAGCTTATTTGTCCTCCCTCCGTAATCTAACAATCGGAATATTAATTGACAAAACAACGTATTTAACCTGAACAAAATATTTGTACTTACGGATCATTTATTTTACAAAATACTGACTAATGATGTTGGATTTTTTTTTTATTTGTTTATTGCAATAGATGTTCGATAGTTTGTTTAATTATAGTTTGATTTGAATCCGAGATTCTATGCATTGTTTTGTAAAATAACCGCAACGCGTCTCTCTGGAGACGTCACGAGTTTAAGCATCTCTCTGTCTGTTTCAAACGCGCTGAAATCGTCGAATTGACCTTGTTTTATTTACATGTTCATCATCATACTACGAAGGACAGTATTCCTCTCTGGAATTTTATGATCTAAATATGATAATAACTTGCCTTCCACTTCCAACATGAATACGCGCTTTTGAATATATAAATATGAATTCTGAATTTGAAGGAATCGAAAATTTACGGCAGTTTTACTATCAATAGCATTTAAAAAGAATATAGATAATACAGTGTGTTCAGAGAAAAACCTTACTCGGAGTAGGCTATTGTCAAAATTGACCTTGAAATGTAATTTTAAGGAAAAAATATAACAAAGAATACAGTATATTGCCATTCACCGTTTTCAAGTTTATTTCCATTTCTAAAATAAGATTCAAGAAGAAAAGTTTCGATTTCTTTTGATAACATTTTTGACAATATGTCATATTAACATTTAATTACTTTTAAATTGTCATACGTTTCCTTGTTCATAGCCTACTCCGAGTTAGGAATTTTTTTGAACACTCTGTACCTAATATATATAGAATAGTATGTATCCGCACATATCATTTTAAATTATTTATTGGATATAAGCAGGTCATCGCACCCGAACCCGATCTGAATCCCAGATATAGTTTTCAATTGAACCCCCGGCGGAACCGAACCGGGTATTAAAATTAGGGTTCGGGGTTCAACTTCGGTTCAGGTTCATTTTCATTTCGCAACGTATGTGTAATCGTAATAAAGTCAATCATCGACGCCTTCGGTATCTGCGTTGTTGCCTGTGTTGTCTGTTCGTGAAACTTGTGTTCGTGTTCTTGTCTTGCGTTGCATTATAAATTCCTACTTGTATTTTAGATTATTTCTATATTTAAAGATTGTTATTCAAAAAAATATTAATTCAATTTTCATTAATTCGAACCGAACCTTAATCTAATATCTGAACGCGGAACAAAACCGCAAATTTCATTAATGCTTGAACCAGAACTGAACACGAACCCAGTTACATACATTTGAGTTCTCAACTGTGTAATCATGGAGTTGTTTAATGCGTAGGCTCCGGGATTAAAATTATAGATAACCTTACGAATTTATCCATAAAATATATACAAAAAGTATTAACGTAAACCTGTAGATTTTTTTTTATAATAACAAACCTCGAAAAATAACATTTAAAGGTATTTTTCGAAGAAAAACTATTTTGAGCTTCCATTTTCGGTTATCTGATTTACACTAAAATCTAATGGCATCTTTCCATAAAAGAGTAAGGTAGAAATAAAAGGTTTCAAAATTTCCTGAACAATAATATTTGAGTTAGACCGTAATGAGGATCCACACACACACACACACACACACACACACACACACACACACACACACACACACACACACACACACACACACACACACACACACACACACACACACACACACACACACACACACACACACACACACACACACACACACACACACACACACACACACACACACACACACACACACACACACACACACACACACACACACACACACACACACACACACACACACACACACACACACACACACACACACACACACACACACACACACACACACACACACACACACACACACACACACACACACACACACACACACACACACACACACACACACACACACACACACACACACACACACACACACACACACACACACACACACACACACACACACACACACACACACACACACACACACACACACACACACACACACACACACACACACACACACACACACACACACACACACACACACACACACACACACACACACACACACACACACACACACACACACACACACACACACACACACACACACACACACACACACACACACACACACACACGCGCGCGCGCGCACACACGCGCACACATACTAAAATCTCGATATGCGATTTTTAGCACGAGCCGTATACCTCCCTTAAAGGGTAGCGGGAGGTAAAAACAAATTAACCTGATTCCGAACCGAACCCAGTTTTTTGCGGGTTTGGTGCCCGGGTTATAAGTTCATGATTATCCTTATGATGTATCATCATTAATTTGGTTTTTGCTATATGAAGGTGATAAAAGCTTTTTGTTTAATTTTCTTTCTGTGTTCTTATATATTCTTGATGACGAAGAGTTGTTGTATAATGAATGGAAAAAATCCGAACTAGAGAAAAATGCAATAATAATCGAATTGAATCAACTTCAGAATCAATTTGCACTGTTGCAAAAAAAATATAATGAATTAGAAAAAAATATTCTTCAATCAGAAGAAGAAATTATTAATTATCAAACCGATGAAGATGAACTTGAAAGGGAAACAAAGTGGATAAGAGTAAAAGATAAAAGAAATTATAACAAAAAAAGAAAAATGGATACCTCCTTGACTCCACCTCAAAAACAAGAAGAAAAAGAAAAAGAGGATTCTATCCAAAAAAATCTGATGTGGCCAGCACATAACCTCTCGCCGTATATTTTACCTGGCTGTATGCATAAAGCAAAGATTGTTTTTATAAATACAAATAATATATTCATATAAATCTATGACGTATAAACTTCTTTATTATTCAATAATAGCATGTCTCAACATAAAGATATTTTACCATAAATTATGTTACAATAAATTACAAAGTAGAGTTTACCATATATAAATATTAGGCTGGTAATAGCAATTTTCAATTCGAACAACCTTGTTTACTTTCTCTTCATATTCTTCTAGTAAAAACATTAATTTTGGGCGGTCTAAAATGTATATATCTGGATTGTGCATCTATAGTTATATATCTTCTTTTACATTTTATTTTTTCATACTTGTTATATCTACGAGTAAATAACCTTAATTCCCTTTAATAAAGTGACGGATAGATTGCACTCCGATTATTCTTATATCGATGTGTAATTTTGTCAATATTTACAACTTACTTGAGAAGAATTTGATAGCTTTTTTGCAATTCAAAGTTACTCTAGTCTACAGTACTGGTGTACATTGTCCCATAATGTTTGAAACAAATTTAAGTCCTTCAACCTAGACTTGTCATCTCCATAATAGTCACAGATCAAGAATTAAGGGATTCTCCAAATACATTTTTCTTTCATTACTCATTATTTCTGACACTGACATTTATCTGTCAGTTACAAATAATTTAAATTTGCAACTATTTTTCATGGCATCCTTTCGGTTGTACAATTAATTACAACATTATTTTATATATTATATTCCTTTTATCTCTAAATCTATAAAATATGTATAAAAATATTTAAATGTATCAGAAAAAGAATTTATTTTTCTTTAATATTATCAAGAAAAATTTTCAAAAAATAATATTTAGAAGATTTTTTTTCAAGAATCTTCTACTTCCGGTTGTCCAATTGTTACCAAAACCTTTTCAGATCTTCCCATGAATGTCCGATTGGGAAATGCGTTGTTAAACAAATTTTAAGTCTTATAGTTTTTGAGTAACCGTCCTTCCAACATCCCACACACACACATCCACACACACACACACACACACACACACACACACACACACACACACACACACAGACATCATCGTAAAAATTTTAAAATCGGATTGTAGGGACCTTAAAACGTGCTTATTCAATAAAATCTGGATATGCGATTTTTAGCATGAATCCAATACCTCTCTTAGCGAGAGGTAAAAAAGAACCAGTACCACCACCAATAGTTATACACGATATTAAAAATTATAACGAAATCCATAAAAAATTAAGTTCTATAACTACTGATTTTCAAACAAAAATTATAAACAACGAAAATATTAAAATTAACGTAAAAAACGAAGATTATTATAAACTCATAACCAAAATGTTAGTTGAAAATAAGTTTTCATGGCACTCTTACGAAAATAAGCAAAATAGGCCAATCAGAGTGATAGCTAAAGGATTACATCACTCTTGCGAGCCACAGGAAATAGTTAACGACCTGCAGAAAAGAGGCTATAAAATATTAGAAGCTATTAACAAACTAAAATGGAAAACTAAACAACCACTCAATATGTTTGTTTTAACTTTTCGCCAAGACGAAAATGTTGACAAAATATTTAGAATTACAGATATTTTAGGCACCAGGATTGAGATTCATCCAATAAAAAAATCGGAACTGATTCCGCAATGCAAGAGATGCCAAGCATATGGACATACCCAGCGGTATTGTGCTAAAGAACCGCGATGTGTTAAATGCATTGGAAAACATCTTACTAAAGATTGTGATAAACCCAAGAACACTCAGCCAAAATGCATTCATTGTGGTGCAAATCATCCTGCAAATTACAGAGGATGTATAGTAGCCAAAGAAATGCAAAAAATAAAAAATAATTCTATGAAAAAACCAAACATACCAAAACAACCCGCCAGAGATGTGCAACAACAAAATTCAAACGAACGTTACACTTCTGAGAAAAATAATATTCAGAACTTAGAAAAAACCAATGACCCGAAAACCTACAACCAAGTAATAAAAGGTACAACAAAATTAACTGAAAAACATCAGGAAAAAGCTCAGAACACTAGTCAATCAAGTCAAGATCAAACTCTACAGATTATCCTAGATAAACTAAACCTACATGAACAAATGTTCAAAAGTATTGAAGACCGCCTACTCAATCTAGAATATAGCACCAAAGGAGCTATCCGAAAGCACAGAAATGGCCACTAACCTTAGAATTATGGCATGGAATGCCAATGGATTGTTGCAGCATCAACAAGAACTGCAAGCAGTCCTCGACATAGAGAAAATAGATATATGCCTTATATCTGAGACACATTTTACCAGTCAATCATTTATTAAATTTAAGGGGTTTAAAGTATACCACACCATCCATCCCGAAAATTCTGCCAAAGGAGGAAGTGCTATAATAATCAAAGATAACATCTTATACTATGAAGACTTAGCACACAAAACTGAAGAAATTCAAGCTACCACTGTAAGCATTAAAACTAAAAATTACTTGATTAATGTAACAGCAATATACTGTCCACCAAGACATGCATTAAAGAGAAACCATTATATTAAATTCCTAAACAAACAAGGAGAAAGATTTATCATAGGAGGTGACTTTAATGCAAAAAATACCCACTGGGGATCCAGACTCACCACTACTAAAGGAAAAGAGCTACTAGCAGCAACCAAAGATCTTAAATGTATTCCGGTGTCTACTGGAAAGCCTACCTATTGGCCGACTGACCCTAATAGGATACCAGACCTTATAGACTTCTTTATTACAAAAAACATCTCATCAAACTATTTACACATTGAAGAAGGTTGGGACATGAACTCAGACCATTCACCAATAGTCCTAACTCTGAGTGATAACATCATCAAAAAAGAAAATAATCCAACACTAGTGAATAAACTGACAGACTGGGACAGCTTTAAACTCAGTCTCGAGGAGAAAATAGATCTTTCAGTTCCCATCAAAAACGAACATCAATTGGATGAAGAAGTTGAATTATTTATAAATAATATTCAAAACTCGGCTTGGGAAAATACTCCCACAATAAAACATAGAGTAGCTGGAAATAATTACCCTAAAGAAATAAGAAACCTAGTAATAGAGAAAAGAAAACTACGACGAAAATGGCAGCAATCCAGAGCTCCACAAGACAAAACACTCCTCAATAATGCTAGTCAACAGTTGAGCAGAGAAATTAAGAGAATTAAAAATGAATCTATATATGCTTATCTTAAAGACTTAACAGATGTGATTAACACTGACTACTCACTCTGGAAAGCTACTAGAACAATCAAAAGACCAATTATGCAGATTCCTCCAATAAGATCGCATGACAGAAAATGGGCGCGAAGCAACGAACAGAAAGCAGATATCTTTGCAACGCATCTTGAAAACACATTTCAACCAAACGAAGCACAGACCTGCGATATTGTAATGGAAGAACCAACGCAGGATGAAGTAGAAATCAGATATACGTCTCCTAAGGAAGTAGTAAATGAAATTAAAAAAAACATAAAATGTAAAAAAGCCCCAGGCTTCGACCTAATCACTGGGGAGATACTAAAACAACTCCCCCGAAAAGCCATTGTTAAACTTACCAATCTAATTAACGCTGCTTTTAGATTAAAGTACGTGCCAAAACTGTGGAAAGTAGCTGAGGTTATTATGGTTCCAAAACCAGGAAAACCGCCGCATGAAGCCTCGTCATACAGGCCAATCTCTCTACTGCCCATAATGTCAAAACTGTTCGAAAAAATATTCCTCAAAAGACTAAAACCCATAGTTGAAGCCAAGGAACTAATACCATCCCACCAATTTGGATTCAGAGAAAAGCATTCCACGATTGATCAAGTACACAGAATAACCAATATTATAGAAAAATCTTTAGAGGAAAAAAAAGTCTGTGCAGCTATCTTCCTAGATGTTGCCCAGGCTTTCGATAAAGTATGGCATGAAGGACTAATATACAAACTGAAATTATTCCTTCCCTTACAATATTCTCAAATTCTGGAATCTTACATCTTAGACAGATATTTCAGAATTAAACAGGAAGAATCTTACTCTGAACTCAAAGAGATACACGCAGGAGTCCCACAAGGAAGTGTACTTGGCCCGCTTCTGTACCTCCTGTACACTTGTGATGTTCCCAAGATAGATGAAAATTTCCTAGCCACATTTGCCGACGACACAGCTATATTAGCAGTAGCAAACTCTAATGAAAAAGCAACAGAGAAGCTACAATCCTCAGTTAACAAAATTAGCGAATGGACCAAAAGATGGCGCATCAAACTTAATGAAGCTAAGTCAAACCACGTGAATTTCACAAACAAATATATTCAATATATACCCGTTACTATTAACAATAAACAAATTCCATATTCAAACAAAGCGATGTACTTAGGTATGACGCTAGATGCAAAGCTACGCTGGAAAACACATGTCAAAAAGAAAAAGGAAGAACTCGAACTCAAGTACAGGAAAATGTACTGGCTGATTGGAAGAAAGTCTAATCTGTCTCAACATAACAAGCTACTACTTTATAAGCAGATATTCAGACCAGTTTGGGCATATGGGGCCCAACTCTGGGGATGTACCAAAAAAAGCAACTTTGATATAATTCAAAGATTCCAGAATAAAGTACTAAGAAACATCGTCGATGCCCCTTGGTACATCAGGAACAGCGATCTTCACCGGGACCTGGAAATAAAAACTGTAGACCAATTTGTCAAACAGCTTGCTAAAAGTCATGAAGAACGACTTCATCAACATATGAACGTCGAGGCCATCCAGCTCCTTGACAACACAGGGTTAGTAAGAAGACTGAAAAGGACAAAACCCTTTGAACTTGTGTAGGTGTTAGTGGGGTGTCAGTGAAAAGCAGAGTACAGTGAAGTGAAAATCAAGCTCAAAATGCAATATACGCACCAAAATTGTGTATAGCTTTACGATAGAAACTAAGGAATATCAATGGATAATAACTTAGAATAAATTTCATCTTGTAGCAAATTAGGTTAGAGAAAAATAACTCATTAGTCTAAGACTAGATTGTTATGTAATAGCATAAAAGTGCTATAAATAAAAAAAAAATCTGATGTGGCCAGCACATAACCTCTCGCCGTATATTTTACCTGGCTGTATGCATAAAGCAAAGATTATTTTTATAAATACAAATAATATATTCATATAAATCTATGACGTATAAACTTCTTTATTATTCAATAATAGCATGTCTCAACATAAAGATATTTACCATAAATTATGTTACAATAAATTACAAAGTAGAGTTTACCATATATAAATATTAGGCTGGTAACAGCAATTTTCAATTCGAACAACTTTGTTTACTTTCTCTTCATATTCTTCTAGTAAAAACATTTATTTTGGGCGGTCTAAAATGTATATATCTGGATTGTGCATCTATTCTTATATATCTTCTTTTACATTTTATTTTTTCATACTTGTTATATCTAAATAACACTAATTCCTTTTAATAAAGTGACGGATAGATTGCACTCCGATTATTCTTATATCGATGTGTAATTTTGTCAATATTTACAACTTACTTGAGAAGAATTTGATAGCTTTTTCGCAATTCAAAGTTACTCTAGTCTACAGTACTGGTGTACATTGTCCCATAATGTTTGAAACAAATTTAAGTCCTTCAACCTAGACTTGTCATCTCCATAATAGTCACAGATCAAGAATTAAGGGATTCTCCAAATACATTTTTCTTTCATTACTCATTATTTCTGACACTGACATTTATCTGTCAGTTACAAATAATTTAAATTTGCAACTATTTTTCATGACATCCTTTCGGTTATAAAATTAATTATAACATTATTTTATATATTATATTCCTTTTATCTCTAAATCTATAAAATATGTATAAAAATATTTAAATGTATCAGAAAGAGAATTTATTTTTCTTTAATATTATCAAGAAAAATTTTCAAAAAATAATATTTAGAAGATTTTTTTTCAAGAATCTTCTACTTCCGGTTGTCCATTTGTTACCAAAACCTTTTCAGATCTTCCCATGAATGTCCGATTGGGAAATACGTTGTTAAACAAATTTTAAGTCTTATAGTTTTTGAGTAACCGTCCTTCCAACATCCCACACACACACATCCACACACACACACACACACACACACACACACACACACACAGACATCATCGTAAAAATGTTAAAATCGGATTGTAGGGACCTTAAAACGTGCTTATTCAATAAAATCTGGATATGCGATTTTTAGCATGAATCCATTACCTCTCTTAGCGAGAGGTAAAAATAATTTTCTTTTATTATCTTATGGCTTATAACCTTTTAGAGTATTTTCCTTACTTAAATTTCGGTATCTATAAATATCCTCTTCATTACAAATGCGCTGGTCAATATAGCATTACGGCGAAGTGTGGTGGGATACATATTTATGAATGAGTAGGGTGCAATATACTGCTATCGGATATCCACACTTTTCTACAGAATCTTGGTTCCAGCAATTATAAGTAAAAGCGTAAGATGTCGGCTTCTATTAATAATTAAGAAATGAAATCTGGCATGTTGATTCAGAAATCGGAATGTAAAACACGAATAAATATTTGTTTGACATTGTTTAATTTAATTGTAATATCTTCTTAACTAATAAATGTTAGCAGAACTGGGAGCAGTACTATAGGTATCCATCGAATTTGGATATGCTTAATTGGAACATCGATTACAATGAATATTTTTGGCTTTTGGAGAAAACACGTAAAAAAATTATTCATTTAGGCAAAAACAAATTGATGTATAAGTTTGACTTCTTTTCAGCTCACCCATTTGATTTACTTCTTTCGTGCTTTAATGGCACTACATCTCAATTCTGGTCTCTCTATTTGTTTCAAATCTTCCTCTCCACTACACTACATATTGCGCCATTTGTTTCTTGGTCTTCCCCGTGGTTTTATTACGTGCCATTTGCTGTAAAGCATTATTTTGGAGGTTTTTCTTGTTATTCTTATTACATGATCGGTCTAACGCAATCTTTGTAGTCCGATAAATTCTGATACTGGAAGCTCTTCGTATTTCAGATATAATTATTGTTTGCATCTGTTTCTCAAGCCAACTTCTTCATGTATAAATCTTAGGATTTTTCACAGTAATTTCTTCTGGCCTTCGATTCAAAAGTCGTAATCATAACCCATGTTTAAAAGCTATAGTAGAGAATTGGTTATACTATGGTCTTATATTTTTTCATTTTGGTTTCATATTGCACATTTTTAGATATAAATTATCATGAGAATCTAACTCAGAGAACATTGAATTATAAACACAACATATTGGAGTAACTTGTAAGTTGTGATGGTAATTTGTCCGGGAAAAATTACAAAGAAATGTGTTATTATTTCTAGTACTATGAACATTAACATAAAAATTTAATTGAGAAAGCAGTTTACTATCGTCAACATGATAATTAATAACTTTGTACAAAAATACAATTTGTTGTTTAATATGCCTACTCAATAATGGTTCTAAAGTGAAGGTACTAAGAAGAATTACATAATCGGTATTTGGCCAATAATTAAACAAAACAAACAGTTTTACAAAATTTCTTCTGAATACTGTTGTGTTGGAAACCAAGTCATAGTACAATTTATTGAGAGGTTTATAGGAAAGATTTTTTTTTAATTCAGATGTGGAGCAAAAAATAAACATATTGCACCCTGTTGCTTAAATATGATCTAAGTAATAGTGTAAGTTATCAGAGAAACCAATAGGTTTTAATTTTTCTAATAGTAATACATGAGAAACATAATCGAATACCTTCGAGAAATCAGTATAAATCACATTAACCTGTTTCTTGTTGTTGAAGGCATCATAAATAAATTGAATGAAATTAGTGAAATTTGAGGTAGTTGATCCATTAGGTACGAAACTATGCTGATAAGGACTGATATAATTCTTTGTTTCAAGTTGAATATGTTTGAAAAGAGTATATTCGAATATTTTTGTTACAGAAATTAAACAGGAATTGCTAATTTCAGTTTTATCTGCAGATTTAAAACAATGGGAATATTTTGAAATTTTCCACTTTTCTGGGATTGATTTTTTTGTTATTAAATTAAATAAAATATGTAATGGATTAGTTAAAATGTCAGAACAGCCTTTAAAAATGTAGACTGGTATATTATCTGGCCACACCGAAATAGTGTTATTTTGTGCTTTAATAGCATCTGTAATTTCATTTAATGATATTTCAGTAATTCTAATTAAATCGCAAATAGACTCTGGAATATTAATAGCTGAACTATCGTGATGAAAAGTTGATGGCCAAGAAAACATGTTTTATTAGCTCGAACCATTTTTCTCCGTATTTTACAGATCTTTATTTACATTGTTTGATAAAGATAAAATGGAAGTCCTAGTAAAACGGGGATCAATGAGCGCAAGAAAAACGCAATCCACATACATAGAACATTATTAAATATTGTTCCATGTTTCTTTGCCCAAAGTCTACATTGCAATCGATCTTCCATTTGACATGTCCACTGTCCAGATCGGGAAGATATTGTATTGCTAACAATTAAGGAATTTTATGCCACTGAATGAAGCGAGGTTTTCACTACCGCACTTGTTCGTTTTTTTTCAGTATATTTAACATTTAAGATGAAATTCAATCAAAACCAAAGGGGTCATTAATTTCACGAAATTTTATTTGTTCAAATAACCAGTTTATGTCAAAGTATTTTGTTCTGATGTTTCATCTTTCACTTCAAAAGTAGGTATAGTTCATCCAGGGGTCATGTTCCGAAGACTCGTTATCGTTTTATTACGGCAGTACAATAGAGGGTCCCAATAGCCTGGCATGTGCCAGGGCTGTAATGAAAAATTTGATTAGGGGTTTGAAATATTTCATTTCACACATTTTACTTTTCAAAACAGTAAAAAAAATTGTTTAATATTTAACTGTTTTAAAATTGCGGACCGTTAATCTTTGTTTATAGTGGCGATTTCCCCAAGAGGCCTATAACCACATGTCATTTAAAAAAATATATGAATATTTATTCGGACATCGTGCACTCGTCCTCGTCTTCAGAATTGTTATCGGACATATATGAATCCCTTAAAGATATAATTAATGGATTACGTCTTTGTAAAGTGATATAAATTTATTTTCTTCTTTTATGATATGTTGAATACAGTTACTCCATTGTTGCTGGCCAATATTTTCAACTTCTTCCCTGACTAATTGAACTACACTAGAATTTAATTGTGGTGATACATTTTTTGATCTAACATTGTTTTTTAGTTGGCTCCAAATTAACTCAATCGGATTGAATATGCAATAATAAGGTGGTAAACGTAATATTTTATGCCCTGCCTGTTGTGCCATATTGTCTATAACGTAAGACTTATCAAAATTCTGCTCTTTTAAGTAAATCATTTTTTGTTGCCCTTTCTGGTATTGGCATATTTTTCTTTACTAAAAAATCTATTATTTCAGCCTTTCTTGTTGCTGTCGTCGGAATTTTATTCTCTTGTCGCGAATGGTAGGTGGCATTATCCATGACTATTACTGCATTTGGTGCAATATTAAGAAGTAAATTATTTTCAAACCAACGTTCGAAGAGTTCAGCCGACATATTTTCATGATAGTCTGCAAAAGATGTTTCTGATAATTTTTTTAACAGTTTTATCACATACCTTTGTTAGTTGGCAAGTTTTCTTAAGAGCAACTGATTCTTCATATTCCTCCAAAAGTCTATTGTAAACATTCAACACGATTTGTTGTCCATGTTCGTGCAAAAAAGGTTTAAATATATTAGGCGATGGTAATACACTTTTACTAGCACTTTCTAATTCTTCGTTTTCTTCCCACGGGCGAAACATTGTTAACGTTGTTGACTGTTGAATTTAATTTAACAAAACAAAAAACACTTTCAGCCTTCGTACACTAGTTAGTAGGTACAAATGACAAGTGAAAATAATTAAACTCACCACCTATTTATATACCTACATAGCCACAAATAACGGTTTTATAATCCTTTGGAGACAAGTTCACAGACCTTATAATAAGTTATAAGAAAATTAGGGAAATTCTAAGTTCAAAAGATTAACGCATTAAAATTTTAAATATTAGCAAATACAGCCCTGGTAATCGGTTTAGAAAATCTGAAAAATGCAGTCTTGGTCTACAGTCGAGTACTGGGCGTAAAATATATACCAGCATTGCAAATACTGAACTGGTCGACTGTACGGACCGACATATTTTGGCATTGCGGTTTTAGCTATTGTGAACCCATAATAAAACGATAACGAGTCTTCGGAACATGATCCCTGGATACTTTCATCATGACGGGTCACATGGAATGTTTTGAAGAGCAATTGAATTTTCCGAATCATCATATGACAACTTATTGTTGTCATCTTGAAATGCATGTGGAGATTTAGAATTACTGCTATTGTTTGAGTTAGACTTACTCTGATAATATTAAATAACGTGTAATAATGAAATATCGGATTGCAATCGATGAAATATTTAATTAATAAATCTTATTTAAATTTGAAAGGTGTACTCGTAATGTAAAAGAAATGAAGTGCAAAGCTTTCTCTATGTAATAAAAATGAAATATTTAAATCAGTCGGCACTGTATTTTTTCAATAATATAACATACGATTGTTTTTACTAGGTAAGGGAAGTGTTGTCTTCGGTGGTAAGTTTTCAATGAACACGAACGTTTTAGGGACCCTAATCGTATTGTAGGGTCCCTACAATACGATTTAACTATTTTTAAGATGATGTCGTATGTGTGTGTGACGTGTGTGTGTGCGTGAATATAATTTCGGCCGCGATGTCTCCAATACTAGAATTCCAAAAATTATAAATTTTACGTACTCCTCTTCCTCACATCCATACGCAGACTTGATTAGATTTGGTTATAATTCCTCAATCGTAAGTACTGTAATGTTTTATTTATATGGGTGGTGTAAATAATCGGAGAAATATTATTAGTTAAAATAATACGTTTATTAAACGATAAATAATTAGATTAAATGTTAACAAGATGATAAAAGTAACTAACACTATGATTAAATATTTAAAAACACTAAGAATATTAAACACTAATATTATTTATTTAATCAATATTTATATCACTACATTTATTTATATAACTACATATATTTATGTTAACAACTCGTAGACTACTTATTTATATCACCAACTTCATTGTTCGTCGCTTCTATATCACAGACTATATCTCCGCTTTCTTTCGGCCGGTATTTATACAGTCCATTATCCTTCTTGAACTCTCTGACGCGACTATCATCGAACATAACAGATTAACTCAACTGGATGTAATTGACCAGTCAGAACGCGTATGGGTTTTCGACGGGGGATTACGTCATCGGGGTAATTCCGGCGAAGGGATTACGTCATCGTTCGCGAACCTGGTATCAGTAGCGGCGCAAGCATTCGGCGCGTCGGGTCGGCGCGCGCTACAGTACTCTAATTTGAATATTTTAACAGTTTTTATATATTATTTTTTGCCATTTAATGTTATTATAAATGTTAAAGAATATTCTTATCTATAAGAATTGATTGCATTTTATATTTAATTTTCAATGGATATAGAGTTAAAGAATTATAAAGAAATTAAATTGAATAAATCAGCCAGCTATGCTAACCATTGAAACTGCTAATATATTCAGATCATTCAAATTGACAGATGTCGGTATCAATGAAAAAATGTGGCAGAGGTGAGGATGTTGAGATAGATGTTGGGGAAGACACGGAAAGATAGGTAAGGAATGAAAGAATAAGTTAAATAAATATAAGGGAGATGATTACTTTGGTTTGAACATGTCATGAGGAGAGATGGAGAATATATTGGAAGAAGAATAAATAGCTTAGTAATAGAAGGTTGAAAAAACAGAGGAAGACCAAAGATAAGATGGAAGGACTGTATTGTGAAGACTTGAGAGAAAAGGAACTGAATGAGAACGATACGCAAAACAGAAATGAGTGGAAGAAGAAAATAAAAAAAATAGCAACCCCTAACAAATGGGATAAGCTAAAGAAGAAGTCAGTGTCAAGTGCAATTTGCATAATGAAATAATTTTACTGAAAATATAGGATCTTTTGCAAGAAAATTTATGTATAGGGCGCGAGCAGTCAGGTGGCTTTGCTGACCTTGGCAAGCAGATATGGTAGCCCGTGTTAAAATGACAGATATCAATTATGTCCATAACTGACAAGTGCTATAATTTTTCATTCAAAATTTCATGATTTTCTTATTTCATGTGGTTTATTTGTTATCAGGATTGTGGAAATCAGTTGTTGAGAAAAAAACCATACAATAGCAACAAACGAAATTTTGAATGAAAAATTATGACATTTGTCAGTTATGGAATGCCTAATTCTGATACGGGCCCCCATATCTGATTCCCAAAGTCAGGTGTCTGCTCGCACCCTATGGAATTTGTACATAAAACACAGGATTGACGGAAGGTAATGTGCTGGCCACATGAGATTTTTATACGATTGGATAGTAAATTTCATATATTTTTAAATTTGTATAAATATACAGTGGGTCCGACGCCGCCGGTCTCCACTGTATAAAAGCTGGCAGCTGCACATCTGACAACTAGAGTGCCTTCGCTTTCTTGGCGCAAGAGTTACAGGGATGTTTGTTTTTCAATACAGAAATACTGTTAAATTAGGGTGAAGTCCCCATTTAGTGGAACATTGTACTAATGTGTTTGTTTTTCTCGATAAATGCATAGATCACTAGATAAATACAAAAAATTAAACTTTACTGATTTATATTTTTACAGATAACTAAGTATGAAAAGATATGGAATTTTCATATTCTTTCAAATTGCGATGAATTTTGAGTTTTTATGTCGATGTTGTAATTTTTAAATGGTCACCATAATGAACAGTTATATTATGGATAAAATAATGTTTTTAGATTTTCAACGATGTATTATTGATCTATGTTCACTTGTTTTAAACGGCAGAAATATAACAATTATTATTAAATTTATAAGGCTAAAAATGGTTATAAGTAGTAATAAAAAAAAAAAAATTTCATCACGGCATATTACCCATTGCTGGGTGTGCCAATCTGCTTCGTACACAGATATCGGTAATGATGGAATATTTGTACCGTGTGGGCGCTTACCAGGCGTCACCTCACGGGCACTCATTGCTGGCGTGGAGAGTGCGCCACAGGGGTCAATTTTATGCCATTAAAGTAATCAAACAAATGAATAATTATAATGGATGTTCCAAGAAAAGTGATCAGCTCGATTATTTTCTTTATTATAGGGATAGAGGAAAATCATTCAAATAAAAGTTTTAGTAAATCGTGAGGGACTCTCACATATTGAAAAAAACCTGATGTGGCCAGCACATAACCTCTCGCCGTATATTTTACCTGGCTGTATGCATAAAGCAAAGAATATTTTTATAAATACAAATAATATATTCATATAAATCTATGACGTATAAACTTCTTTATTATTCAATAATAGCATGTCTCAACATGAAGATATTTTACCATAAATTATGTTACAATAAATTACAAAGTAGAGTTTACCATATATAAATATTAGGCTGGTAACTGCAATTTTCAATTCGAACAACGTTGTTTACTTTCTCTTCATATTCTTCTAGTAAAAACATTAATTTTGGGCGGTCTAAAATGTATATATGGATTGTGCATCTATTCTTACATATCTTCTTTTACATTTTATTTTTTCATACATGTTATATCTAAATAACACTAATTCCCTTTAATAAAGTGACGGATAGATTGCACTCCGATTATTCTTATATCGATGTGTAATTTTGTCAATATTTACAACTTACTTGAGAAGAATTTGATAGCTTTTTCGCAATTCAAAGTTACTCTAGTCTATAGTACTGGTGTACATTGTCCCATAATGTTTGAAACAAATTTAAGTCCTTCAACCTAGACTTGTCATCTCCATAATAGTCACAGATCAAGAACTAAGGGATTCTCCAAGTACATTTTTCTTTCATTACTCATTATTTCTGACACTGACATTTATCTGTCAGTTACAAATAATTTAAATTATCAACTATTTTTCATGGCATTCTTTCGGCTGTCAAATTTATTACAACAGATTATTTTATATATTATACTTCTTTTATCTCTAAATCTATGGAATATATAATAAAATATTTAAATGTATCAGATAGAGAATTTAATTTTCTTTAATATTACCACGAAAAATTTTCAAAAAATAATATTTAGAAGATTTTTTTTCAAGAATCTTCTACTTCCGGTTGTCCAATTATTACCAAAACCTTTTCAGATCTTCCCATGAATGTCCGATTGGGAAATACGTTGTTAAACAAATTTTAAGTCTTATAGTTTTTGAGTAACCGTCCTTCCAACATCCCACACACACACACACACACACACACACACACACACACACACACACACACACACATCCACACACACACACACACACACACACACACACACACACACACACACACACAGACATCATCGTAAAAATGTTAAAATCGGATTGTAGGGACCTTAAAACGTGCTTATTCAATAAAATCTGGATATGCGATTTTTAGCATGAATGCAATACCTCTCTTAGCGAGAGGTAAAAAAAGAATTAAACCAGTAAGTAGTTCTCAAACTATAACAAAGTTAAATTTTATTAAATAGTATGGTATATATTTTCTAGATTCATTCGATAAAGTATTTTATACGTAGTGAAAAATAACTAAAAAAAAAACTGTTGTGGTCAGCACAATACCTCTCGCCCTTTCCATTGTAGGATATATAAATATCGTACAAAAAATTCTAATTACATATTTTCTTTATATTTAGATATTTTTTATAAATTTAAATTCATTCTGTGAGCAAGTTTTCTTCATTTCTTCTAAATTTTCTAGGTTCTTCAAATTCATTGACGGGATTGGTGGTATTTCTGAAAGGTGTATATAATATATCTCTAATTTTAAATACAAAAAGAAATATTAACTGCCGTTCCCAGAAAAAGCCTTCAGTACTATTTCTGAATTTTTGACACTAACATAAGTGACATATTTTCTGTCAATCACAAACATTTTAATTTTGTTAACTGGTTACTATGGAGTTGTTTGGGCTATGAGGTTTTCTTCAACAGATTATGTTATAAATTGTATTTGTATATCTCTAAATCTATAGATAAATAAAAAAAAATGTTAATGTATCGTATAAATAATTTTATGTTATTTAATATTTGTAATAACATAAATTTTCAAAAAATAATGTATAGAAGATTTTTGTTAAAATAATACTACTTCCAATTGTTACCAGAACCTATTCAACTCTTCCCATTACTGTTAGATTAAGGAATTCGTAGTTACACAGGTCTTTAGTTTTATAGAATTTGGGAAATCGTACCTCTAACATCCCCCCCCCCCACACACACACTCGCTCACTCACTCACTCACTCTCTCTCTCTCACACACATATATACACACACACACAAACACACACGCACACACACTTTTCTTGAAACTGTCTGTATAATTGAAATAAACTAAAGAGATATAATCATAGGGATATAATATATTATATTCACTAAATTAGTTGTAGTTTTGGTACACAATGCAGATAAGCCTAGATTCAACAATGACCTTTATGTTATCATTTTAGTTTCAGAATGTAATGTAATAGAGCACATTGTGTAGGCGTTGTATGTGAGAGTTTTCTCATAATACCAAATTTTTAATTAAATTGTAGACGATGGTAGAAATTTTTCAATACAACACACGCTACGTAAACGTTATTTGACGTCAGTGATTTTATATATTACCACTTAAAAACGTTTGCTTACTGAGCCTGTAATGTGGTTTTAAATCTATTTTAAGCAACTACTTATAGGTGTTCGTGTGGTAATGTTTAATAAATGGTATTTACGATAAAAAAAATCATGAATTACCCAGCAGGTATTGAATAAAACCGTGATAATATTTAACTTATTCGCTTATTTATTCTATTCTTATCTTCTATTATACTTTCGTCCGCATACATATGAATGAAACTTCATTTATCCCATGATATATTCCTCGACTTATATGGGATAAACATGTAACTTCCCCAGTGTTAGTTGTGAAGTTCCATTCCGTGCGTAGACGTTTAATTCAGTAGAAAATTCCGGGGAAGCAGCAGACGAAGATGAATGTGATTGACGTCGCACCGATGAATGAAAGACGTCCACAGAAGGGGAGACACCGCCCGCCGGAAGAAAATTATGCGATCGCTGTCAACCTACTTCCGGAAAGATTTTAAAGGAAGTGACACTTTGCCCGAAATTTCCACAAAGAGTTAGATTAGAAAATTTAAATTAAAAATATACGTGACATGCTTGAGAAATTAAAGTAAAATTATTGAACTTAGAATTCAGCACATGTGCAGGAATTCCAGGAAAATTTGGGATACGTGATTAATGATTTTTAAAATTTCCTAATAACATCACAAAAGAAAATACATAGATATGGACACAAAAATACGAGTATTTTTACAGTCTGTCACAATGAAAATCGTACCCTCCTATTTCAGTACAGTTTTTATTGAAAACAATATTTTCTTAGTACAATAATATAAAAAAAATCTGTTATGGCCAGCACAATACCTTTCGCCACTTCCTTTTTTTGTTACATAAGTATAGGGCACGAACAGTCATGTTACATTGTTGGCCTTAACAAGCAGATGTGGGGGCCCATTTCAGAATAATAATTAGTAATTATGTACATAGATGTCAAATGTCAGAATTTTTCATTAAAAATTTCAAGATTTTCTAAATTCACGTAGTTAATTTGTCACCAGGAGTGTGGAATTTACTTGTCGAGGAAAATAAACCACATGGAATTTAAAAATCTGACATGGGCCCCATATCTGCTTGTCAAGTCGCATGACTGCTCGCGCGCTAATGTATTTAACAGTTCTTGTATACCTACACTCTACACCAAATATTCTACTTACATCTATTCCATATATTTATATTATTTTAAATTTTAATTCATTCTATAAAGAATTTTTGTCCTACTCTTCCAATATTTCGAGATGTTTCCAATTCATTGTCGGAAGTAACAGTATTTCTGAAGGGTATATGTAATATACCTATAATGTTAAATATTTAACTATTAATACATTAAGAAATAATATAATGTATGTACTTCCCAGAAAAAGTCTTCAGTAATGTCTCCGGATTTCTGACACTGACATTTATCTGTCAGCTACAAACAATTTAAATTCTCAACTATTTTCCATGGCATTCTTTCGGCTGTAAAATTTATTACAACATTATTTTATATATTATATTTCTTTTATCTCTAAATCTATAGAATATATAATAAAATATTAAAATGTATCAGACAGAGAATTTAATTTTCTTTAGTATTACCAAGAAAATTAAAAAAAAAATATTTAGAAGATTAATTTTCAAGAATCTTCTACTTCCGGTTGTCCAATTGTTACCAAAACCTTTTCAGATCTTCCCATGAATGTCCGATTGGGAAATACGTAGTTAAACAAATATAAAGTCTTATGGTTTTTGAGTAATCGTCCTTCCAACATCCCACACACACACACACACACACATACACACACACACACACACACACATCCACACATACACACACACACACACACACACACACACACACACACACACAGACATCATCATAAAAATGTTAAAATCGGATTATATGGACCTTAAAACGTGCTTATTCAATAAAATCTGGATATGCGATTTTTAGCATGAATCCATTACCTCTCTTAGCGAGAGGTAAAAATCATTCTAAATGTAACATAAATTAAATAAGAAATCAAAAACAACATATATATAAATTTTCATAACATAATTTCAGCATAAACAACAAATATTTATAAATAACAGGATCACACTATAAATCGTACAACTAATAAATTTAACTAAAAACCATTTTCCATATTTTGTAAGGTACCTTTTATTTTTAATTACAGCTTGTAATCTTCTACGGATTGACTGAATTAAATTTTGAATGTAATTTTGGTCAACTTTATCCCATTCCTCTTTAAGAGCACTCTTTAAAACTTCTTTTGAAAATGTAATGTTTACGAATTTTATGATCTAATTCATCCCATAAATTTTCTATTATATTTAAGCCTGGAGAATGTGGAGGTGTTTGAATTACTCTCGGACATATTTATAGACGGTCCATTCCTTAGCAGTATGTTTCGGATCATTATCGGCATACAATTTAAATGAATTTAAAATACTCATTTTTTCAGTAGTTGTTTTCAAATTATTTTTTAAAACATTTAAGTAAACCCATTTATTCATTATTCCATCTATAAAAACTAAATTTCCTACTCCACAAGCAGATACACATCCCCAAACCATTTGTGATGCTCCACAATGTTTCACAGTAGCGCGCAGATTTTTGGGTTTAAGCTCTTCATTCGGTTTTCGCCAAATTCTAATTTTGCCATCCGAACCAAAAATATTAAATTTTTAATCATCTGTGAAAATCACATCTTTCCAGAACTATAAACTTTCATTCACATACTTTTTTGCGAACTCTAATCTCTTCCTTCTATTTCTTACATTAATATAAGGCTTATTGCGAGCAATTCTACCGTGGTAATTATGCTTTTTTAAGCTTACAACTGTTTATCTTCGGTGTTAACATTGCTATTATATTAGATAATATGTGACTTGTAATTAAATGTTAACATATTGAATTATATTATTATTTTTTTAAATAATATGATTTGTACGATTTTTAATGTGACCTTCTCTATTTAGTTTGATCATAATATAATTTAATTTTGTACTTACAAATTAAAGTATATTTTTCAATTTTTTAAATTATGAAAAAAGGATTGTTTTTATTTCATAAATGCTATATTATATCAAGTATGCATTTTATGTTTTATACCAGAAATAATTGAAAACACAACCATTTTATAAGTGTACGATTTTCAATGTGAGAGACTGTAAATTAATTTCATTCATTCAATTATAGATATCAGAATAGAAATATTAGTTGTATTATTTCATAACATTGTTGTTTCTGTATAATGAAATCATACGATTTTTGTTTCTTTAGTTGTTGGATTATCTTTGTACTTCTATATTTATATTATCGGCAAATATATGGCCACATTCGGTAATTGTTGTGCGATTGTTCGATGAAATATGTGCCCTTTTCTTATTTCTATTTTTTATATATAAATAGATGCTCTACTTTCTATACTCAAATGATAATAATTTATATTTTAAATTACTGTAACGTTTTTATTTATATGGGCGAAGTGTAAAACATAGACAAATATTATTAATAAAAGAATACGTTTATTAAACGATATATAATTAAGGATTAAATATTAAAAGATAATAAAAACCACTAATACTATGATTAAATAATTATAAACACCAAGAATATTATTAAATGCTTAAACACTACGATTATTTGTCTATACCAATATTTATATCATTACACTTATTTATATAACTACATTTATTTATGTTAACAACTTGCAAACTGTTTATTTATATCACCAAGTTCATCTCTCGTCGCTTATATATATCAGACTGTCCCTCCGCTTTCTTTCGGCCGATATTTATACAGCTCATATCATTCTAGAAGCCTTCAAAGCGACAATTACCTGTATACAAAAGAATGAGGTCACTCTAGCGCGTCGCGGGTATATCAACATCTAGGAAATTCCGGGATTACGTCATCGCTCTAGTACATTCTTTCAGCGGCGTACGTATACTTTTCTCTCCGGGGCGCACGTCACATTACAATAAAATAAACAAATTTGACTGTTGTTAATATTGCTTTTGCTGTTAATATAATCATCTGTGTTGAAAATGTGTAACATTGGTTAATGCCAAAACCATCACAATGTACGAAAGTAGAGTTTTATTGAATTGTGGGATTTTTTTATCTCTCGCTAAGAGAGGTATTGGATCCATACTAAAAACCGCATATCGAGATTTTAGTGAATAAGCACGTTTCAAGGGCCCTAGTATTCGATTTTAACATTTTAACGGGCGGACGTGCGTGTTTGCGTTCGTTGGAAGGACTCCTCAATCTGACATTAATGGGAAGTGCTGAAAAGATTTTGGTAATAATTGGATAACCGGAAGTAGTAGTATCTTAAAAAAAATCTTCTAAATATTATTTTTTGAAAATTTATGTTAATAAAAATATTAAAGGAAACAAATTTTCAATCCGATACATTTAAAATTTAATATATAAAATGATCTGTTGTAATAAATTTCACTGCCCAAACAACTCCATGATATCCAGTTGAGAAATTATAAAATTGTTTGTAAATGACAGATAAGTGTCAAAAATCGAAAGACATTACAGAAGGTTTTTTCTGGGATGGACATTTAATATTTCTTATTGTATTATTAATTAAATATTTAAAATTATAGATATATTACATATACCTTTGAGAAATACCACCAATCCTATCAATGAATTGAAAGAATCTTGAACATTTAAAAGAGTAATAAGAGAAACCTCATAGAATGAATTTAAAATTATAAAAATATCTAAATATAAAGAACAAATGTAATTAGATTTTTTTTGTGTGAACTAGAATTATTTAAATACAATACTTATATACAATGGAAATGGCAAGAGGTATTGTGCTGGCCACAACAGATTTTTTGAATCCGACTTGTTGAATTAAGTTCTTAAGAAGATAAGTTTATAAGTATGTTGTAATAAAATCGTTAATGGTACTTTTTTCAAATTTTACTCTTGGTAATGGATTTAATAGTAAATGACTTTATAACATTATATAAAATATTAATGATTTTAGGTCATGTTACAGCCTTATGTAAGGTGTCAAATACTGATGCACATTTTTGGCATTTTTTTATTAGTTAGTAAATAACCGATACAGGGCATTTTTTTTTAATTTATAGTATTTCCAATACTTGATTTCTCATAAATGCAGCTACAGTTAATATTTTAAAGATGCCCGATCAAGGTCATCTGTATCATGAACGAATTAACAAATTGGCATACATTTATCTCTTGTCACGCTTGTCTTTCAAAAATTCATGTTGTTTCGACTACGTTATTTTCTGGCAGAGTCACTGACACTGACATTTTGTCATTATCTCATTTTTCACATATTTGGTTTTACATTTGCTTATAAACTTACCAGTTGGTTTATTTTTGAATTTTGAATGGTTTTACTGTAATACATATGTTTATAATAATAATATAACAGTAGTATCTTATGTACCCTCATAAAAAGTATGCAAACGATACTACTGAATTTGTCATAATGGGCGGAGCAAAAATCTGAATTCATACAATTCGTAGATGTCCTTGATCGGACATCTTTCAAAAATTTTACTGTACATATTTTCAAGTTAGAAGAGAATGAGAAAAAAAACAAAAAAATTACGAAAATGCAAAAAACAAATTCTGAATTACTGTCACGATCGCACGCATACGGCTGTGATAATCAAGTAAAATGTGAATTCCAAAATTTTGTGTGAACCATGTACTGGTGTAAGTAATTTTAGAAAACATTAAATATATTTTATAAGGTGTCTACTACTGGTACATTTATGTGTCAACTACTAAAAAAATTATAACTGACAAGTGTGAACTACCAATGGTACGGAAAGCTGGTAGAACCATTCCGGCATAATCACACGAAATCATTCAGAAAATTTAGTACTTATTAATTACTAATTAATTACCCAAAAACTAAATTTTTTGTACAGGGTCCAACAGAACTAATTATTTCGAACATTAAGTTCCAGCTCCTACTTCATCCCAGTTAAAACCATGTTAATCTAATTCTCGCTGTCTCTGAAAAGTTAGGGATGTTATATTAGGCATCGATGGGAGCCAACACTGAGCGAAGCGGAGTGATTGGCTTCCAGCGGATCGCCAGTGTAGCGGTTAGGTTTAAATTTGGTTTTTGGGTAATTAATTTGTAATTAATGAATAATAAATTTTCTGATTGATTTCGTGTGTGATTATGCTGGAATGGTTGTGCCAGATTCACGTACCTCAATAAATACGAATAATTGCTTGTATTTTTCTAAATATTAAACAACAATAATATACATTTTCATTTCTTAAAGTCAACTACCGTTGTTTTTACCTTAAATATTTTGTAATCAAAAAATTAACATTATAGTTAATTTAATTGACCGCTAATATTAACAATGTTATATGTATAAACATGAAAAATGTTATTATCAGAAATTTCAAAAGCAGAAAAAGTGAAGATTGGAAAAAATAGAAAAAATGTTCAATTTTATTGTGTTTTGTAATATTTTACAAAAATTATAAATAATAGATTAATCAAACAATCGATTAATCAAAATAATTGAATAATCACTAATCGATTAATCTAGCAGTTGACTAATCAAACAATCGCTTGATCAAAAATTGGTTAATCGTATACCAAATCAATTAATAAAGTGCCCGTGTGCCGGAGTGTCTGTTCGCGAATCTTGGGACCCGGGTTCGATCCCGACCGACGCCAAAAATTACTTCGCATTTTAATGGCACAAAATTGACACCTGTGATGCACTCTCCACGCCAGTAATGAGTGCTCGTGAGGTGACGCCTGGTAAGCGCCCACACAGTACAAGTATTTCATCATTACCAATATCTGTGTACCAAGCAGATTGGCACACCCAGTAATGGGTAATATGCCGTGATGATATATTTATTTTATTTATTTATTTATAAATTTATTCAATAGTCGATTAGTTAAATAATGCTTTAATTAAATTAATAATCTAAAGCCCGTTTGTCAGAATCTATAATTTTGGACAGAATTATGACCAAAATATGTATGAACAAATTTGTGGACAGAATTTCATTTATAGAAATATTCTGTATCTCACTGCGTACGTAATTTGCTGCATAATTCTGGCTATATAAACATGGATGTTTTTCATAACATTATATTAGAATTACTACTTCTTGTTCACGATTATTTAATAATATTTTATTAAATTTAAAACTATAAATAATAATCAACGACCACAGTAATTATCAAAAACTTCACTGCTAATTGCCAGATGTCATAATAAATTGCTCATATTATGTGGGTACTTTCTGTCCATAAAAATAGTATTTTGTGGACTATAAAAAAATTCTGTATTGCGACCGTCTATAAAATTGTCTGTCCATAGTTCTGTGCAGAATTATATATCGTGACATATGGTCTTAACAAACTGTTACAACAAAAGTATATGCTAATTGACTTAATATACGTATTTTAGCTAATACCTCCAATAATATCAAATGTTAATAAAATTGTTTAAACAAAAAATAACTAATTAATCAAATAATCGAGTGATGAAATAATTTATTAACCAAGGAATCAATTGATCAAATAATCGATTAGGTATTCAGAATTGATTGATCAAATAATTTATTAATCGAAAATAAAAATAATTTATACGATAAATTGATTATATTTGATTTATGGATTATTTAGCTTCGGAGTAAGGAGATATTTATTTCATGTCATATTTATTTTGATATGATAAAATTCGTGAATCTAACCTAACTGAAAGGTGCAGTTTCATATTCAATAGTTGTATTAAAAAGTAATGGCTATTACTCATTCGAATGTGTTACAATAATCAACAAACATATTGAGCGCCAAAGAATGCGAAAGAATCTTCTGGCGAACGAGATACATATATCTTTACTTGTGAGTGATTTGAAAAATGGGTCAGGTGCCAGCAGCAAATCCAAGGAAGAGAAGAGTTTATATAATTTATTCCACGAGTTACTGCAACTTGTACAACAAAGCTCTAGGAACAATACCCAGAAAAGATACTGAGGGATCAGTTAAACTCTTGTCTGTTGTTACGGAAAAGTTTCTCGCTGAAAAATGAAACTTGTATCTTGAGCCATGGTTATAGATACATCAAATGACCAAATAAATCGTCTGTTGCTTGTCTTGCTTGTCTTATTGGAAATAAGTTACATGATTTGTATTTAATTTTTTTTAATAGTTATTTTCAACAATAACACACTTTGCCATTCTTTCCTTTCACTTCTTAAAATCTCCCAACCAATCTTCGTTTGGAATGCTTTCAAAATAATCAAGAATTGCACTATTGCAGCATCAAACTCTTCTGTAGATGAAAATCGTCAACACCCCATATTCTAAAAAATAGCCAAGAGTTTTAATCCAGTGAGATTACTTTTATTTTCGCTAAAAACTGAAGAAAATGCTTTCTTCGTAATTCCATAATTTCATAGACAACGCGATATTTAAAAAAATGATTAACAAAGTTCTGAATAACTTAACTTTCGCAATTTTTAAATGACAGATAATTACCTGTGTAAAATGATAGTGCAAATTGTTTTTCCACGGCCTATCTGATTTTCTTATTCTGAAAATTTCTAACGTGACCTTCGTACAATGCACGGTTACCTATGTTTTTAACAGTTTGTGAATTTGTGTATGTAACAATTATCCTTTTTCATTAATGCTACAAGTAGTTTATCTTGCAATTATCTTATATATAAAAGTAAAAACTTGTCATCTATACAAATCTACACTGTTTTACTTATCGACGCCAAATTTTGTAGAGAATGTTGTTTCAGCTTCAAGACGTGTCGTAGAAGTTGTTGAGTTCAAAATTTTGCACAGTTTTTAATAATTAACTATCAGAGTGTACATAAGAAAAGCATTCGTATTGGTTTCGTGAGCGGCCTTACCGACAGAGTTAAAATGTCAAAATATAGTTCGAGTTTTCGGCGCTGTAAACCAGCCGAATATAAAGTTCCTGGATTACTAAAGTAGCGCGATTTGCCACCATTTAGGCTAAAGATGAAAAATAGGTTTATCGTTATAAAAATGAAAAATTTCAACGTGGACCCGGGTTCGATCCCGACCGACGCTAAAAATTACTTCCAATTTGAATGGCACAAAATTGACCCCTGTGGTGCACTCTCCACGCCAGTATTGAGTGCCCTTGAGGTGACGCCTGGTAAGCGCCCAAAATTGTGTTTTTCTATCTTAGAGGCCTATTCTGTAAAATCAAATCGTTATCAAAACGAAATCGTTATTATGAAAATCGTTATATCTACTTAACGATAATCGTTATCTTCGTATCCGTATTATGTAACACATTTTGAAAAATAATAACCTTGGGATCAAGTTAAGAACTTTATTTCCTAAAATCAAATTATAATTTTAACTAGGTTAGATTAGTTATGCTGGGAGTCTGCTGTCAACCTGTCAGCTGTCAGACCCTTTCTTTTTCTTGTTGTAGGTTATGCTAGAGCAACTACTACCATTTGTAGACAAATTGGGAAGCTTGCGCTAGGCGCTACGAATAAAAACTTTTTAAATTATTTTACATACCTTGCAGAAAACTGTAATTGACTGGTTTTTGATATCACTATTCAACAAAATAGCAATTTTATTTTGACATGAATAAAAATACTGACTTATTGACAAAACGTTTATGTAACGAATGATTTTTCCAGTCGTTAAAAAAATAACGATATCGTTATCCTTTTTTTCGTTATGTAGAATTAAATTACTGTTTACAGAATACCACTTTAACGATTATCGTTATAATAATGATATAACAATGCATAATGTCATAACGATTGTTTACAGAATAAGCCTATTAAACGATTTTCGTTATTACCATGACGATATAACTTTTTAACGATTCGTTACGTCATAACGATCTTACAGAATAGCCCTAAATTCTAAACAGTCGCAAACCCTTTTCAGATCTATTCTTGCAAGATCGTATCCAACAAAAAGGCATTTTTAAATAAATATTTTTGGGATGTACATGATTTTTAACTACATTTTTCTGCTGTCAATTACATATTTTCATTAAAAAATCAAAATCAACAGATTGGCACACCCAGCAATGGGTAATACACCGTGATGATATATTTATTTATTTAAAAGAAAACTACATTTTAGACAAATTTTTAGTATAAATAAATGATTTTCAATTAACTTTATGTGTTTCCTATTAATTTCAGCTGAATTCATAGCCAAATAAAAGTTTTGATATTTTGGAAGAATTGCGAAAAATTTGCAACGGGTGTCATCTTAGAAAAATTTAAATAAATTTTTGTCCAGACGGTTTTAAGATTTGGAATTGAGTTAATTTATATTTGAAAATCCGCAGAATAAGAATTTCATGAATTTGAGGATAATTTATACCGTTGAGGAGTTTTGAACAAAATAAAATGTATGTTTTTGGGGCTTTTTTTCCAAAATTTCGATCGTATTTTCCGGAATCTCTAAGGCCTTTTTGATGCTTTTAAAATATTAATATATCAAATCGAACTGCCAGAGTTTGTTTTCGCGAGAATTAATGTTTTATCTTTAACCTAAATCGAAATATTGATTGATTTTTAACAGCATTTTTAGGCAAAAATGTACAATTTTTGAACCCGGGTTGGAGGAGTTTTTAACCGGAAATTACATCATTTTTATACCGGCAATATACAAATTAATCCTCCAAAGTTCATTTTTGCAAGAATAAACGCTCTATCTGTCAATGAAATCGTGATATTGAACTATTTTAACCTTACATTTTTGCCTGAAAGTAAACATGAAAACATGCATTTTTAGGGGATCTTAACTCCTGGCCTATTTGAAATAGCTTCAAATTAACACTAAAATCGTGTTGCATGGGGTTAAAATATAAATATGTATCGTTATGGTATGATATATAATTTAATTAAACAGCTACACACTGAATTCCAAGCACACCAAATGCTCGCGGCTGCGAAACCCGTGGGGTATTAGCTAGTTAAAATATAAGTTCAGCTCGTTAAGAAACTGAAGTTCATGTTCTTTGCTTCACACAGATCCACAGACGTTTCCGCATTAATTATATAACAATGTTATCATTTAATCTCTTGTATGTGTAATAAATTATCTCGTCTTACTGACACTATCTAAATCAGCGTTATTTGTCAGTGACAGAACATTATGATCGTTTCGTAATTCTATCATCATTTTGCATGTTTCATCTCTATCCGTATTCGTGGTGGTGTGATGTTAGTTTGCTCGCATTTCATTAGAGATGCAGATCGGGTTTCGTGTCTTAATGATGAGATATCGAGCGACGTGACATACTCTTGTCGTGTCATACGCTGACAACGACGGTGCAAAGTGTAGAGCGCTTATTTTATAATGAGAATGAGGATAAGAGAAGGCAAGACTCGGATATTAATATCGTAACATGATCAGAATTATTACAAATTGCAAAAGGAGAAAAGATTATGAGGAATTTATTAAAAGTTTTGCTCAAAGGCAAAGAAAATGATGAAAGGATGAAGCATACAAAATAATTTTTAATTAATTTTGATGTTATAAACAGTCTACCATTTATAAATTGAAGTTAGATAAAATATTATCTTCAAAGATTAAAAAGTCATCTTTGAAGTTAAGGTATTGTATTTTTCCATCTATTTATGGATGTTTTAAAACAGATTAAGTAAAAGATTATTATGCTAATTAACGTATCAAGGGTGTATCAATAACGCCTGAGGTCAACAGTGTGCTTTCCGAGGGCCTCCGGCCCGAGGTGTGTACGTTGACCGAAGGCATTATTGTCCGTTTAACGCCCGTGGTACGTTCAACGGTTAATGTCCAACCTATATATTATTTTATTAAAGATTTTTGTCCTATCATTGTGATTTTTGTTAGAGATATTAATCTATTTGCTTGCAAACGCTGTAACTAGGTAACGCGATATTCTTATTTGTATACAATACCGATTTGTTAATTTCAATATTTCTATCTGTCATAAAATTGCGAAAGAATTCTTGTTTAGTGGCTGGCGTGACATCAAATACTAGTACCAACATCAGCACCAACACCTCGACCACCACTGTAAACAAATTGACTGTTCAGATAATGTCACTACGAATACTGAACATGTTAACCTAGAATTGTTTGTCGATTTGAAAATTGCATTTTTCATGTAAATAAGTAATCCTACTATAATACTCGTAATAACCTTGTATTCTAAATTAACAAAAAATAAAGAATATTATTTACGTTGATTTCGTTAGTTATTGATTTGTATTATTTATAATATGGGGGTGTAAATTAGCATATGACATCTGGTGCTATTTTGCGGAACTATCGTTGATAATGTTATGTGACATTAGTTTGGTTATGTTATATATAAACATAAATCTCATCCATTATATTTATATTACTTACTTTTAAACACAGTACTTCTTAATAATACACATTTAAGTATAAAATATTCATATTCGTTGTTGTTGCGTAAATTATTATGTATTTTCGTGGCTACTTGTTTTATTATAATGCAAAACACATTTAGATATACTTCTAATATTTATTTAAAGTGTAAGTAATACTTTTATTTTATTTATATGTATATTTTCTTGAGATACTGACTACGATGACTGGCAATATTGAAAACACATAAAAATTACCAATATTAAGCACAAACATTTAAATTTTTAAAAGGTAAGTTTAAAATATATACTTATTATGCAAATAATAACCACATTTATTAAATTTGATGTGATAATAACAACCTATATCCTATACGCTACATAACCTCTAAATCTATGTTATAATAATAATTGTGTATCTCTTAAATAAATGAATTTTTATTACCTTTATAGATTCATAGTGTGGTTATTTAATATTCCTGTATAATATAATATCACATTTCTTACAAATAAATAGGGAAATGAATTATCAATATGTTTGACATTGGCTCGCTTATGGCGGCGATCTTGCCTCATGGCCATACCCTGTATATAAAGGTACCCTAATTTTCAATCCCCAGAGTTTCTGTATTCTGTACCCAATAGCAACAGCGTCAAATTTATAACACACCCTAGGGTGTTATTTGGTATATAACAACCCTGAAAGCAGGGTTGTTATGATAACAATAACGTAACGGTCGGACATTAAAATTATTTTGATCATGAACTTTTCCTCTCAATTTTAGCTATCGGGTACCAAAAGAATATAAGTTTGTACAGTTAAAAGATGTGTACGAAAAAAAAAAATACGAAAGTTTTTCGAGTGGCATTGTTCAAAAACTGTGATCGAATTTTTGTGTTGTCTGACATTTATTCATAAATCACGATTTTGATATATTTGAGTAGCTGTTGTCTGGCAACTTTGTATGCCCTCGGGCAATAAAAACTAAATTGCGCCCGCTTTTGAGGGCCAATAAACAAGTTTATGATTCCAAAATAAAATGAATAATATTTTTGATAGCAAAATAAAATACTTCCTGCTCAAATTGATAAACAATTTGAATAAATGACTAATAAAATACATGTAGAAACTGACCATTATAATTTCTCATTGTGATAAAATCCAACATTGTTTTGTAATACCTAATATACCTAGTTATCTGCAACTGAATGTTTGGAGAAGGGACTATGGCCTAAGATTATATCTTAGATTAGGGAATCGATTTAAAAATACGGGTATTTTTTGTCTATTACTCATGTATGTATGTAAAAATCAAAATTTAGTTACAGTGTTCATTATAAATAATTTGGGATTGAAATTTTGATGACTATATTAGTTTGATTTGAAATTTCTGAAGAGTATTATTTCATTGATGAGGATTTTTGGATATAAGCTTGAAAGCATGTTCTATTCATTTATTGTTGAGTTACAATTCAATAAAAAAGACGTCACCAATACTCGGAATGAAAATTGACCCCATGGTCTCTAACACACTTGGAATCTGCAAGCGTCCTAGGCCCTTTCACACAATTAAAACTGTCAATCTGGACAAATCACTTTCCAAAGAAAACTCATAGATCTCCAATGTCCACTCTAGCCATGTGTTTCCCATATGTTGTCAATCTGCTTTTATTACACAAACAAAATTAATACTTTTATACTCGTTCCAAGCGTTATCAAAAAGGCTCTTAAAGTTATATATTTTTAATGAAGCTAATGTACTTTACTAATGCTCTGTAAAATATTTTCTCACAATAATAAAACAAAGAGAAATTTCTTTATAATAGCATTACAGAATATAGAATTTTGAGAAAATGGTGTTTTATAAAATATTTCTGTCAATTTGAAACATTGTATTGTGTGTATGCAAAATTAATTATTATTTAATGTGAAATATGTATATTTGTGTATACAACAACAATGTCATATTTAAATTTCCGAGTAATATGAATATAACAACAGTGTAACACAAATATTAATGAATAAAATATTTACATTTGTGAAATAAATTCTGAATGCTATTAAATATTAATTTGAATTTTATTTGTTTCAGGTAAGTTCTTCATATTTTCATATTCCAATACCTTTCAACTGTATGGTGAGTTATATTAATGTTATTTTACTTCTAAGTCTACAATCCCATTGTCATGAAAACAAAAATACTTTACAATATATTCAATATATACTCGTAGATACAACCATACAATCAACATAATACTAATTGTAGGTAATGGTGTACATACAAATAAAATAATTCCTAATAATCAGTAACGCAGTCTTTATTTTATTTTTATTTAGAGTGAATATATTTCAACTTTTCTTTTGTTAAAAATTAAAAATTAAGCAGCTTAATAATAGCTCAAATCGAAATGAATTTTAGATTATATTACAGAGTGAGTCTGGGGAAGATGCCCCCCCTTTAGCTTTTTATATTGTAAGTAATAGAAAAAAATGCTCATATAAAAGCTTTATTATTTTAAGGGCCAGTTTCACCAAGCTAAGATAAAGTTTAAAGCAACCAACCAGTTATGTTTAACAACGGTGCGATGTACGAATAATAATAATTTTTATTAAGAGCCAACTGGATAAACACGTAAAACATGATATGTATTTAATGTAATGTTATATTATAATTATGAATTATATTATAATTAAATTAAAAGCAAACACTAAAATAACAAAAATTGTTCTAATTTAATTTAGTCTACAATGTAGAACATAATTACAGTATTGAACTGCATAATTTATAGCAATTAACATACCTAGGATTGTTATGAGGATCATAATTGCCGCAGATGTCGGTTTGAAATTTGAGCTCGTATAGAGAGAGGATTTTGACATCTAAGGCTTATGATTCATTACATCCGTGGTTTGTTCAAAAGTTTATCGATTCCGGAAAATTGAGACGTTATTAATAAATATTATTTTTTGAAATTATTTTATGAACGCTACTTTCAGAATGCTATGATAAACAGAATAATTGTTTTGACATGTCAATATGACAAATATTCAAATTATGTGCTTCATTCCCCATGTTTATTATCTGTATTTATTTCATTTTATTTTCATTTTGTAGACTGTTGTTGAAATATCAGTATGGTAATAATATTACAGTACAGATAAAGTTATTACTTAGTTACCAGCATACTTTTGTAAATTAATATCCTGAAACCGGTAAAAATATAAATGTAACTTGGAGTAATTTTTATTTATTTTGTTAGATCATTTAAAACATTGTTCATAGACATAATTATATACAAATATATTAAAGTAAAAAGGTTTTATAAATTTTATTTTAGTTATTCGATCCCGTATGTCAATATTATGACGGCTTGGAAGAGTCAGGGTAAAATATTTTTTTCTCTAAAATCCCGACTTTTTAAACTCAGGATCCCGACTTTTTAAACTAAACCAAACCTAACCTAAACTGACCCTTCCAAGCCGTCGTAGAATGGTCAGACTAGGTTAGGTTAAAAAATCAGAATCCCGAGTTTAAAAAGTCGGGATCCTAAGTTTAAAAAGTCGGGATCCCGAGTTTAAAAAGTCGGGATCCCGACTCTATATTTTTGAAATTTGTATATTTATTTTTCACAACTTAAATACGAGTAGTTTTAAACATAACTCAGATTTACACCCTTGCAATACACGACAAAAAAGACTCCTGCACATTATAAGGAGTAAACACAAAAGTTGGATACAATAGGTATCACTAAAGATCTCCAGATTTTTTAATAAACTTCCTCAAAAAATTAGGACAGAAAGTAATAAAAATTCCTTTAAAAAATTACTTAAAAACTTTCTTTTAGAAAATACTTTTTACTTTTTATTCAGTAAATGAATTTCTTTCAACCTAAATACACCGGTCGGATTATAATTAATAGTTGTCGCTTATTTTATGCATGTTTTTATGTAATTGTAAATTTGACGTATTCAATCTTGTCAAAGGAATAAATAAAATTATTATTATTATTGTGTGCGTAACACTTAAAAAAGTCTAGAGGTGTCCTTTAAACACAACGACGTGATGGTGCCGTTAAAATAAAAGATGTATGGATGTGTTTATTTGTACACTGAATACTGCGATTTTTTTTTAATACATTTCCTCGCTTTAAATACTACGGGTGGCGGTAAAAGAAAGTGAGGTGATTTTTTTTTGTAGAGTTGTGATATCTGTTGAGCACTTTAGAGTACTTTATTGATATAAATGTGCATTTAGTTTCAAACGTTACGAGTACTTTCCAACAACTTTGTTCCCTTTACGCTTTAGTCATATATTATCAAGAACCTTGTACTTCACTCCTGCGAAGAGCCATCAATAATTACATCGTTGTGAAATTGTCTTTGTAGTTTAATTGTATTCGCTGTGTTTGCGTCTGGTTCTCTAGTCTGTCTTGATGCAACGCTAAACATTATTACAGCAGACTTCAAAGTTCCTTCATCAACAATGTGGTGCACGCATACAAACTAAACACCCGTGTATAACACAAATTTCTTCTTCTTACGAGCATAAAGAGGATGGGAGGGAATCTTTGTTAATGGTATGGTTATGGAGTATGTGAATATAAAGAGATAAAAGTTAAATTAGTTTTAAATGTTGTTAAGTTTTGTTAATAACAGAGTTTATTATTAAACGAGGGTGATTCAGAAAGTAATAGCAAATTCAACATTGTGCGATATGTCGGGTGGTGGCGGTAAGGACTGTCCTTAGGGATTTATATTTATATTAGTTTTAAGTAATTCTCTATTCTCCTGTTCATTTTACGACAAAAACTGTACAGTGCAAAGTTGTTCAAAATTAAAATTGGTTTTAACTTTTTTATTATATTTTTGGGTTTTTCACAATTTCAAAAAGAAATTTTAAAATTTCTGTTGTACAAATAGCCATGGCTTTTATTCACATTCTGCAAATGAATGTTTATTTGAATGAGGAACACGTTCTTTTACATAAAAATCTGATGTGACCAACACAATACCTCCCGCCATTTACCTATGGGGTCTCATTGCCACGTGCCTGATGTCTGATTGCTAATCTGGGGAATACGATTCGATCCCGATCAATGCCAAATAATTCGAATTTTAAATGGTATAAAATTAACCCTTGTGGTAAACGCCCGCACAATACAAATATGTCATTATCATTACCGAAATGTGTGTATAAATCAGATTAGCACACCCAGCAATGGATAATATGCCGTGATAATATATTTATTTATTTAATTATTTAAATACATGTGCATATTTACTAATGCTAGAAATTATGTATATTAAGTTCCTTTCCATAAAACTATTGTTCTATTTACAATTTTCCTTTTAAAACGTTACTATTATTAATTTGATTTTTTTTTATTTATTTATTACATATACCCCACTGCATCACATAATATTTAATGTCCGACCGTTATGTTATTGTTATCATAACAACCCTGCTTTCAGGGTTGTTATATACCAAATAACACCCTAGGGCGTGTTATAAATTTGACGTTGTTGTTGTTGCTATTGGGTACAGAATACAGAAACTCTGGGGAGGATACAAACAATAATATCGCGTTACCTAGTTACAGCGTTTGTAAGCAAATAGATTAATATCACTATCAAAAATCACAAGGATAGGACAAAAATCTTTAATAAAATAATATATCGGTCGGACATTAACCGTTGAACGTACCACGGGCGTTAAACGGACAATAATGCCTTCGGTCAACGTACACACCTCGGGCCGGAGGCCTTCGGAAAGCACACTGTTGACCTCAGGCGTTATTGTCCTTATAACACCCTTGATACGTTAATTACTATAACGTACTATTATTCACATTCATTGCAAATATTTTATAAAATAGCAATAGAAAAATTATTCTGACACAAAACATAATTTGGTCACGTTACCAAAACGACCCAAAGCTTTAATTTTTCTCCGCTGTCAGCGCTGATTATTTTTGTGCACACCGCCTATAGAATAATATACCTTCAAAGCTTTTATTTACCCTTTTTTCAACACTGTAAATAATGAATGAAAGAAGTGACAGTGTGTTACTGAATGGTTTGCTGGGAGTATACTTTCCAAAATTTGTATGTCAACCATTTGTCATTGTCAACCTAACTGCTAGGTTCACTTTGTTGTTAGGGATACAGACCGGAAGTTACCAGAGCTTCCAGTGTGACGTCAATAAAAACTTCGGGTTAGTTTTACTTTTGTTGTAGGTTGTTGGCAACTACCCCATTATTATTTCGTGTTATCGTATATGCAAATGAGTGACAGCTATATTCTGATATGATTCTGATGAAATTTAATTATATATAATATTATTTTACCATTAATTTTGTACTTCTTTCTTTCGTAATTCCTTTGTTGCTTTTAAATATATCCGTCCATTTGTAAATTTCGCGCGTTAGCAAGAGCGAATAAGGCAAGAATTCAACCCAAATTGATTACGAAAAAGCAAGTGGAGTAGAAATACAGCTTTCTCCAATCTTCTTCATCAGTTGTCATGAAAGGCCAGGAATAGCCAATATCATAAAAATAACCATATATTTTCTCATTCTATACAGATTTTGGAGAAAATTGGCAACAGGAATTTTATATTGAATTGCAGATATAAATTTCGTTTCCACGACTTGATCCCCCCGTCATCAATCGTAACCATATGATTTAAATCGCCAGGAGTGGGAGGGAATTGATGACGTCATGTTGTTAGGTGAAATCGTCTGATTTCCGTAGTATTCATATACATCAAAACTGAAAACTGACAGTATACCAGTATTGCTTATACCGTGTGAATATTATTATTCATCAAAATTCGAAGTAAGATATTTATTTCGCAATAATAAATCAATTGATTAATTATGATATAATGTCAAAACTGACAGTTTCATAATAAATATAACTCGTATTGTGTCAGTTATGTTATTCATTAAAATTTGAAGTATAAATAGTTATATAGCAATACTAAAGAATTGAAGAAATACGATATAAGTATAATGAATGAAATATAGATACCTCTTTATATTGTCCAAAAACAATATTTTGCAATATTTGTTTGCAATCTTGGAAACAACGTCTTTGCAATAGCAAAATGCCCAATGTAATACCAAGAATTAACAAAACTACCAACACACAACGAAACACAAATTATCCACGCCAAGCTCAAAAAAATCTGTTGTGGCCAGCACAATACCTTCCGCCAATCCTGTGTATTATGTATAAATTCCATACATAAATTATCTTGCAAAAGATTCTAAATTTCCAGTAAAATTATTTCATAAACAAACTATGTAAATTGCACTTGACACTGACATCTTCTTCTTCTTTAGCTTTCCCCATTCGTTAGGGATCGCTATTTTTTATTTTCTTCTTCCACTCATTTCAGTTTTACGTGTCGTTGTCATTCAGTTCCTTTTCTCTCAAGTCTTCCGCAATACAGTCCTTCATCTTATCTTTGGTCTTCCTCTATTTCTTCAACCTTCTATTATTCATATTTCATATTCATTCTTCATCCAATATAGTCTCCATTTCTCCTCATGACATTTTCAAACCAATGTAATCATCTCGTTTGTATCTTTATAGAAACTTGTAACACTAGAGTTATTTCCTTACCTATCTTTCCGTGTCTTCCCCAACATCTACTTCAACATCCTCATCTTTGCCACATTAATTTACTTTTTATTTATACTGACATCTGTCAATTTGAATTATATAAATATATTAGTAGTTTCCATGTTTAGCATAGCTGGCTGATTTATAAAATTTAATTTCTTTAAAATTCTTTAACTCTATATCTATTGAATATGAAGTATAAAATGCAATCAAATCGTATAGAGAATAATATATTCTTTAAATTATAATAACGTTAAATGTCAATAAATCAAATTTAACTGTTAAATCTTCAAATGAGGCTGCTTCCGGTTCACCAATTATAACCAAAATCTAATCAGTTGTTCTTCTGGATGTAAACTTGAGAAATATGAAAAAATTATAACTTTTGGAATCGTGGTATTGAAGTTATGCGATCCTAAACTTTCGTCACACACAGACACACACACACACACACACACACACACACACACACACACACACACACACATACATACATACACATACATACATACAGACATTGTCCTAAAGATGGTAAAATCGGATTGTAGGGACCCTAAAACGTACTTATTCACTAAAAACTTATCATTGAATTTTTTGACCAGACATTACCTTCCTTACCTAATGTGACGGAAGGTAAAAATCATCTTTATCGCATGATTGACAGAACGAAGTATTTATCATCTTCGTCAAGCTAAATTAAATTACTTTGAAAATTTAAAAAAGATTTATCATTATATTTACAAAGTGAAATACAATATACTTCTTGTGAAATTGAAAGTGACATTTCGCCCACAATTTTGTATTATACATTATAGATCTAAAATAGTAAAGCAAATAGCCATTTGTCCACTATTTTTCGTTCACTCGTATGTAACAAATTCAACTGTTTTAAATACATTAAAACAATTAATTGCTTTTGGATAATTATGTACGTACTTATATAGAATATGAAACAATTAAACATATTTTTAATTGGAATGTTTCCAAATAAAATTATGTCAAACGCAAATACTAAATCAATTAAAACTGATATTACATTTTAATTAATTCATTAAATGAGCCATAGTAATTGAAAATCTGTGTTAAATGTCATCCTTCATTTTCAGTTTATTCAACAATAAATTTGAGATGAAATATATTCAATATATTTTGAATATAATCTGTTCTGGTATATGATATGACATGATGATGCATACGCAACACAAATACATGCAATAATCTATATATTGTATTCACATTTCGAATGTGATAGTTTAGATAGATCTCCGTCGAAGATATAATTTTGTATTCAACATATTTCTCCTGGGTATTGACAATATTGACATATAGAATAATAAAAAGCTACTTCCTGTTTTGTCACTACGAGTATATGTATTTACATTCGTTTGTGTTCTGCAAAGTCACGCAAAGATGAACATTATTGTTAAATATAGGAATTACCGCTTGGGAATGGTGTGCAGAGTTGGACTGACCCGATTATTGCGTTGTAAAACTGCTAAGAATTCTTAGATTTCGGCTACATTGTATTATTTCCGATAAAAATTTGAATTAATGACAAACACGTAGAAAGTTAAACATGAATATTAAAAAAGACGATGTAAAATCTGAGTTATTAGATTTAAAAAACGTGTTTTGACTCGTTATCTTAAATGATGAAAACCAACATTTTGTTGATAATGAATCCGATGACTAGCAAACTGTAGTAATACTTGTAAAAATTGTCGAAGTTCTGTTGTTGCGTTTTTGTTTGTTGTGAAGGTTAAAGATTTGTAGTCTGTGAGGATGAAGAATTCGCGTCCTTCCACAAAGTATCTGATTTCTTTTAGTTGCTAATAATTCGCGCCCGAAAGTACTGTACCGACGTTGGCAGGAATTGAAACTCTTTGAAAAAATCTGATGTGGCCAACACAAAACCTCCCGCCATTTAATTTTTATTCATTTAAATACATATACCTATGGGGTCTCATGGCCGCGTGCCTGAGTATCTGGTGGAGAATCTGGGGAACCAGATTCAATTCCTACTATCAAATATTTCAATTTTTAAATGGCACATAACTACAGGGTCGTCGTTTGGATTTTGAGGCCCCGGGCATAAATATGAAGCGGGGCCCCAACCCCTGTAAATAAAAAAGTGAATAATTAAATAAAATCTTTAATTATTATTTATTACAAGAAAAGAACATATGCTAAGGTACATTTTTGCTTTTGTTTGCCCGTTTATAAAAACGTTCAAACGGCGAGACGTTTGGAATTTTGGTGCGTTTTATTTCAAATATAAGTAAATATCGATATCTTAGTCTGTTTTATTAATGTGTAAATTATATATTAAAATAAGGTAGCTCGGTGCGGGGCCCCACCATAACTCGGGGCCCCGGGCTTACGCCCGGCTGCCCGACCGTAACGACGGCCCTGCATAACTAACTCCTGTGATACACTCTCCACGCCAAAAATGAGTACCCGTGAGGTGACAAATGGTAAACGCCCGCACCATACAAATATGTATCATCATTACCGAAATCTGTGTACAATCTGTGTATTAGCACATCCAGCAATGGGTATTATGCTGTAATAATATATTTATTTTCTTATTTAAAAACGTACCTGCATATTTACTAATATGTACTAGAAATTATGTATGTTAAGTTCCTTTTCGTTTAATTATTGTTTTATTCACAATTTTTGTTTTAAAACATTATTATTAATTTGAAATTATATATATTAAGTTCCTTTCCATGTAACTCTTGTCCTATTTACAATTTTCTTTTGAAAATGTTAGTGTTATTAATTTGAAATGAGTATTGAGTGACATTTATCTGTCAGTTACATACATTTGAGCTGAACTGTGTAACCAGGGACATGTGTTTATAGCATAAGGTCTGAGATATAGTTTTTATATTATTTTATAAATTTGTCCATAAAATATATAGAAAAAGTATTACTGGAAACCTGTAGAAAATGGAATAATCTTTAATTTTTATAATAACAAATTGCGAAAATATAACATTTAAAGGTATTTTTTGAAGAAAAACTATTTTGAGCTTCAAGTAAACTGCCATTTCCGGTTATTCGGTTGACACCAAAATCTAATGGCTTATTTCCATATTAGAATGAGGTAGAAATACAATATTTCAAAATTTTCTGAACGATAGTATTTGAGTTATAGGCATACACACATACACACAGACATCATCGTGAAAATGTTAAAAATGGATTTTAGGGACCTTAAAACGTGGTCATTTACCATAATCTCGATATGCGATTTTTAGCACGATCCCTATACCTCCCTTACCAAGGGTTGCGGGAGGTAAAAATACAATAGGATGCCACGAATTGTTGTAAAACGGTCCCAATTCTGGAATCGTATGCATCGACCAAAATGCTTGTTAGTGCTGATAATCTTGGAATTGTCAATGTTGTACATTTAATTAAACCGGTTTTTATGTCATTAAATGCTTGAACTGCTGATTTGTCCATTTTAATTCTTTAGAACTGTTTGATTTATTGTCAATAAGTTGGTTTAAGGGTTAAGAAATCATAGAGCACTTGGGAATAAATCTATGGTAGAATTTTTTTGCGTTAATTTTTTTTGACTATTTGGTTTAAGATTGCAGTGGTGGGCGGAGCTTCATGAGACTGGTTTACACAGCAACATTTGAAGGTTAAATTTTATTTCATCTTCAGTATCCTCAAACACATCATTTGGAAATGAAATATCTTCAGTATACGTTATATTATTAGTAATTCAATAATTATTTATTTCATTTACATTAAATTTAGCTAGTTTTATTTATTATACATATGCAGTAAAAATGCTGCAATACTTAATAATGTTGAGACAGTTTAAAACTGTCTTGCGTTTGCAGCAGTCTCTGCATTCTCAAACCAAATAGAGTACAGAAGTTTTATATTATTATTAGAAATGTGGTGTCCCAAGCAATCTATGCTCGAACAACCAAATTTGATTTATTTATTAATATGTTGTAAGGTGGGCATACTCTGCTATTTTCCCTGGGCCTAATCCAATCCAACCCTGATGGAGTGTTAATTTCAAGAAATTCTCTTGGCCTTACTGATAATGCGGTAAACCCCGTCTCAACAGGAGATTGTTTTACCGATTGGTCTGTAGGATTTACGTTTTAGGATGTATATTTATTTTCATTTTTAATTTGTATAACATTAATACCATAAAATTCTGCGAATAAAGCGAAAATACGCAGTGTTGCCATAGTGTGGAGAGAAGACGCTGTGTACTATTTGCAATAATTTTAAATATAAGCAAAAATTTAAGGAAGGAAAAATTCTAGAAAAACAATTGAGGTTTGTAGGTCCATCCCCTGCGCAAGATATGTAGATGGTGCTTCTTTTTTATTCGATCTTTATAATCTTCCAGAGATTTATCTGAGATGTATAGGATCAGATGTGTATCTTTCTCAACTATCCTATTGAAATACTGCATAAATTGAAATAAACAACTAATGGAAGTCGTATAAAAACATTCATTAACTTATATTGGTCTCTAGAATCTCGGAAATAGAATATGTTGCGATATCCGTAGAACATATTGCGTGCACACGCCATATAGCGTCGGCGTTACCATATACATACTGTTTATTGTATCGCGGACGTGTGAAAACGGTTGATTTCAATACACGTAATAAAGCGATATCGCGACTGTTTATCGCTCGCGATATATAGCGCCGTCTGAAAAGGCCAAAACATTTATTTGTTTGGATGAAGTGTAAAAATCAGAGAATTATTAATAATTAAAATAAAAATTTCTTATACGATAAATAAATAAGAAATAAGGTAATAAAAATAACGAACACTATGAATAAACAAATGTAAACACTAACTAAAGGCTAAACTAATATTATTTACTAATATTATTTATTTAAACAACATGTATCTCACTCTATTTATATCACTACGTGTTGCAATTTCAGACTGCTGGTCGGTTGACGCTACGAACGACGATGGCCGCCGTTGAAATATTTCTATTTTTGACGGCGTTGACGGCTGTTGCCGTCGTAAATTTTCAATGCGCATGATCAGAACACATATTTTCATAATACCAACTCAAACCAGTTTAACATAAAATCTATTGTATTTTATTTCTTTATGTTTCTTTTTGGGTGGATTATATAAACAGGGGCATTTTACCAATCATGAGTTCCGAAAAGTTGTCCATGGCGATATAGACAAAACAAAACTTATTATAGGTTATGGCAACCAGCTATATTACTGAGGTCGAAACATATGTTTTAGTAATATTTCGTTTTTCAAGTTTGGAACTGTGCTTATCAATATTTATGACGGAGCATGTAAACAGAGTAGTTGTTCTGACGGGCGGTACGGCCGCAAAATTAACGGTGGCAACGGTCCATGCGAATCCAGCTTAAGTTGAGATCAATTTCTGATCAATTAATTGGCTCAATGGTTAGAACAGCAGCTCTTAGTCATGAGCACGCTGGGTGCCCTGGTCCCGGGTTCGAATCCCGCTAAGGCATGGATGTTTGTTAATGTGAACCAACTGTGTCATTGGATAATAATATTGTTGCGGGTCGACACTGAAAGAAAAATCAAAATGTAATTTCTCAAGTTTGTTTCTATTTGTCAAAAATTGTAACGAGCCATTTTGAAACTTTACGAATGTAGTTTATCTAGTTGTAAAACAAAACGCGATTATATTTTTTTGTTGCCAAGTCCAATGTTTACTTGAGACTTGAGTACCGATGTTAATTCCAGCTAAAATAATTTTATAGTTTCTGCAAAGGCTGGAGTGCAAGAAATGAATGAAGTCTGGAGTGAAATAGCATTACATATTGACAAAAATGGTAATGAACTAAAAATTATTGTTAAATTAAAAGACGTTTGGCGTATATAGGAAAGGGAAGATGAACCATCATATTGTAGAGTGAAATAATTTCAAAGGGTTCGGGAATCGATGGCGGGTAGGATGATTCAAAGTTTGAAAGGCTTGTTGAAACAAGAACAAAGGAAAACATCAAAAAAATCGAAGATTTGATTTTAACAAAACAAAGGAAAAAAGTTTTAGTGATTGCACAAGTACGAATGACAAAAGCAAGTAAATAAAATATTACTGTATATTGTTTTCTTCATGGCTGGGTCTAGGTAGATAACATTTTATATTACCCTCGTACTGTTACAAGTGCAATAAAATCCACCTGGTAGAAAAACAAAAACCCGTATGAATTTTGTAATAAACAATAGTGACATTTTTATTTGAAAAATATTATTTTCTCTATTTGTTACGAGTTTTCGTACGTATTTTGTTAATTAAACAGCGGTCCATTTGCAATACAGTTTTTCCTTGCGCAAAATATCTACAAAAAAAGTTTTAAACAAAAGTGGTAGATAATTAAATTCTTCACCGAGATTTTATTTTGCATGTTTCTTAACCTTTAAAATTGAATTTGAAGATTTATAAGTATCGCTTATTTGTGTTTGTATAATAACTATTTAATTTATAAAATTTCAAACTCGATTGTTCAGCTTGCAAAACGTATAATATAAAAACAAGTGTAGAATTTAATTATCTACAACTTTTAATTGAAACTTTTTTGTTTAAAATTTATTGGCAAAGAAAAACTGATTTTTCATATTAAAGGCATATAGTTCGCTTTTTAATTAAAATTAAAATACTGTATTTTCTCTATGAACTACGACCTACGACGTATGTATACCGATGAGCTGTTCAAAATTTATGGGTTATAACACGTTTCATAAATTTTCTGGATTAAATTCCAATTGAAAAGTAGGTTCACATATATGTACATATTTTAATTCCCAATTATTGCGGCCATCTATCTAAACTTTCCTTCTTCAGACAATTTTTGAGTTGCATGTGTTGCTGCTGCCCTGGTTATTTCTCTGTTGCTAAATATTTGAATTTGTTTATTTTTACCTTCCGTCACCTTTAGGTAAGGAAGGTATTGCCTTTGGTCAAAAAATTCAATGATGAGTTTTTAGTGAATAAGTACGTTTTAGGGTCCATATAATACGATTTTACCATTTTTACGATGATGTCTGTATGTATGTATGTGTGTGTTATAAATTCTCAAGTTTACATCCAGAAGAACAAGTGATTAGATTTTGGTTATAAATGGTCAACCGGAAATACCCTCATTTGAAGATTTTAACAGTTTTTCTTAAAAATCGCAGTTATATATCATTTATTGACATTTAACGTAATTATAACTCGAACTCTATACGATTTGATCGCATTTTATACTTCATATTCAATAGATGTAGAGTTAAAGAATTATAAAGATATTAAAATTCATAAATTAGCCAGATGTGCTAACCATGGAAACTGCTAATATATTCAGATAATACAAATTAACCTAATGAAAAGTAAATGAATATGGCAGAGATGAAGATGTTGAGATAGATGTTGGGGAAGACACGAAAAGATACTGTACGGAATGAAAGAATAAGGGATATAACTCTAGTGTTAGAAGTTTCTAAAAAGATACAACAGAGACAATTACATTGGTTTGAAGATGTCATGAGGAGAGATGGAGAACATATTGGAAAAAGAATGAATTGCTTAGAAATAGGAGGTTGAAGAAACAGAGGAAGACCAAAAATAAGTTGGAAGGACAGTATTGCGGAAAACTTGAGAGAAAAGGAACTGAATAAGAACGACACGCAAAACAGAAATGAGTGGAAGAAGAAAATAAAAAATAGCGGCCCGTAACGAATGGGAAAAGCTAAAGAAGAAGAAGATGTCAGTGTGAAGTGCAATTTGCATAGTTTGTTTATGAAATAATTTTATTGGATATTTAGAATCTTTTGCAAGAAAAATTATGTATAGAATTTATACATAATATACACAGGTTGACGGATAGTATTGTACTGGCCACATCAGATTTTTTTGCACATTATTGTTTATATTTATATTACACATATCAATATTATTATTTGTTACAAATCGCCCGGCTGATCGGCCCTATAAGACAACATAACGGTCTATCGGGCCCGCCAAGTTCCATCCGGTAACCCAAGGTCGGACTAGCCAGGTCGGCAAGTCGGCGGGGCCAAATTGCAAACTGAAACCTTTTTTGTGTTTTTACTATTTATTTAAAAAATAGTTTTTATATTTTATTAACTAACTCAAAAATAATTTCCTGGCCTCTGGATACCAGCTAGTTTAACCTTTTAGTAGTATACCTAACATAATAGTCTATCTACTGCTACTGGGACTTGTGACGCAACAAGCAATTCACAAGAAGCTGGAAACTGTAAAATCGGCCCTAGTAGCGCCATCCATTCCATATTAACGAATTTACTTTACGGTTCTGTCAATTCGGTGATCGGTCAGTGGGAGTGGAGTCATTGGAGTGTGGGTTAAATGTAGTATTATCCCATAGTCAAATTTGAACTATCTTAGACAAGAATGTGAAAATATATGTAAATTAATGATAATTAGCGAAAGAAGTTAGTTTAAATATTAATTAGTTCGCAAACAAGTGATTAAAGTCGATTAATAATTAGGATGATGTATCATGTCGTTGCATTTTGATTGGTTGCGAGACTTAAGTCGCGTTTGCACTGAAATTTTTAATTCATCCTGTGCTTCCATATATATATTTTTTTAAATAGTAGAGAAACCCATTTTTAATATTATATAAGTACTTATAGGTTAATTAATGATGAATTAAATTCATTTTTAATTAGTGAAATGCTATTTTCTAGTTCTTTCACTTCTACCTTAGTTTGTATATTTGGGTAGCATGATGTCGAGGGATGGTCGAATTGATCGAGAGATAGAAAGGAGAGTGAGTGCGGGATGTAAGGTAATGGGTGCTCTGGGTTCGTTGTTTGCACGAAACGTTAACGTATCAAGGGATGCTCGGTTAAGTGTATATAATGGAGTGCTAGTGCCTGCTTTGATGTATGGAAGCGAATACTGGGCATGGACGGGGAAGCATAAAAAGAGAGTGACTGCCGTAAAAATGAGGTATTTACGCGGTGTATGTGGGTATGTAAGACGGGATCGCGTGAGGAATAATTTCTTGTATGAAGAATGTATGGTTAGGAACAATGTGATTAAGAGACTTGGTGTGAGTCAGTTGAGATGGTTTGGGCATGTGGAGAGAATGGCGAGTGAACGGCTTGTTGAGCGTATAGATCTTGGTGAAGTTGAGGGTTTTTGATTGCGTGGCCGACAGGTGTGTATGTGGATGGATGTGGTTGGTAGGGTGCTTAA